>RXID01014462.1:0-19758 GCA_005019695.1 Trichopus zeylanicus subsp. travancoricus | reverse complement strand
CTTGATGAAAATATAAATACCCAGAAATAGTAAAAATTTGAAAAAAATTATTTAGAGTATGCAATTTCATTCTCTGAATGGGGTAAGATATGCGATAATTAGATTTTGAAATGAGTCGTCAATTTCAAATTTTTAAGAGGTACACATGTCCAAAAAGTATTGTTCTGGTTAATTTTTCTTTTTCAAAACGGTAGAATATCGAAAATAAAAGCCTTTAGGTTAAATATGAAATTTATTTCGTAGGAGTCAATATGTTAAAAATCAAGGGTTTTTTCTATCGCATCAAGCGATTTTTATTTTTAGATATGAGGATAAATATGTTTTTATATAATACTTGGACTTCTTTCGAAGTTTTCACTTATGAGGTGAAATATGAATTTTTCATTTTTAAATAAGTTTTCCAACGGATTAATTTTTTTAAGTGGCCGCAAGGAAATTAGAATCTCTGAAATGAGAAAAAAATCATAGAAATAGTTAATGACAAGCATAGAAAAAAATCATAAAATTCCATAAAAAATATATAAAGTAAAAAAAACTCGCTTGAAAGATCAAAAACATGAAAAAAAATATTTCAAAATTCATTAATTTTGTAGAAAAATGTAGAGAATTGGTAAAAATAGAAAATATCACCAAAAACCCTCCAAAGTCCATAAAATCATGAAATCTTAAAAGAACCCTCCAGCTTCACGAAACTAGACAAAATCCCCGAAACTACATAAAAAACATAAAAATTCTCTTTTAAATACGCATTTCCTTCTCTAAAGGGGAGTATATGCGATAATTTAAATTTTCAGATTAAGTCTTCCACTTCAGTTTTTAAGAGATATATATGCCAATAACTTCTCTCTACGTAATTTTCTTCTTTCAAAGCGGTTTTTATGCGAAAATTAAGTTCTTTCAGGTTAAATATGAAATTTTATTTTTGAAAGAGACATACATGTGAAAATCAGTGCTTTTTTATTGAATATGCGATTTCATTTTTTAGGTTTTGAGGCAGAATCATTTTTTGTGGTACTTTATTTCTTTCGAATTTTTTACCTTACGAGGTTAATATGTATTTTCATTTTTTAGATAAGTTTTCCAAGCAAGTTTGAATTTTTTTAAGAGGTGTACGCAAGTAATTCAAATTTTCAAATGAGGCAAAAAATCACATAAAATTTTCCAAAGTATAGAAAATCATAAAATTCTCAAAAAAATATACAGATATATAAAAATCCTCCCTCGAAACTGCAAAAACTTAAAAACATCCCTTGAACGTAAAAAAATAGAAAATTTATTAAATATACAAAAATTACAGATAATTGGTAAAAGCGCAAAAAAAAGTTTTAAAAATACTTCACTTCTTTCGAACTTGCTACGTTACGAGGTTAAATATGTATTTTCAATTTTAAGGGATGTTTTCCGAGCAACTATGAATTTTTTGTTAAGTGGCATATGCAAATAAATTAAATTATTAGAATGAGGAAAGAAATCACAAAAAAATGATGAAAGTATGGAAAACCATAAAATTTTCTAAAAATATAAAAAAATTATGAAGAAATCTCCCTTGAAAGTTCAAAAATCGAGAAAAAAATGCTTCAAAGTAAATAAAATACACGATACATTAAATTTGCAAAACATGTAGAAAACTGGTGAAAGTACCAAATAACATAGAAAAACCTCAGAAACTCAGTGAAATTAGAGAAATCCCAAAAAACCCGTTAAAATTCATGAAAATATAAAAAATCCCGAAAAATATAAAAATTTTAAAAAAATTATGTTCAGAGTATGCATTTCATTCTCCGAATGGGTATATATGCGATAATTAAGATTTTGAAATTGAGTCTTCAATTTCAATTTTTAAGAGGTACACATGTCCAAAATATTTTCTGGTTAATTTTCTTTTTTCAAAACGGTATATATGCGAAAATAAAGCCCTTTAAGGTTAAATAGGAAAATTTATTTTCGTAGGAGTCATATATGTAAAAATCAGGGTTTTCTAATCGAATCAGCGATTTTATTTTTTAAGATTATGAGGATAAATATGTTTTTATAATACTTGACTTCTTTCGAAGTTTTCACATTATGAGGTTAAATATGAAGTTTCATTTTGTCAGTAAGTTTTCCAAGCGTGATTGAATTTTTTTTAAGTGGCACGCAAGGAAATTAGAATCTTTGAATTAGGAAAAAAATCATAGAAATATTATGACAGCATAGAAAATCATAAAATTCCATAAAAATATAATAAAGTATAAAAAACTCGCTTGAAAGATCAAAAACATGAAAAAAAATATTTCCAAATTCATTAATTTTGTAGAAAAATGTAGAGAATTGGTAAAAATAGAAAATATCACCAAAAACCCTCCAAAGTCCATAAAATCATGAAATCTTAAAAGAACCCTCCAGCTTCACGAAACTAGACATAATTCTCGAAACTACATAAAAAACATAAAAATTCTCTTTTAAATATGCATTTCGTTCTCTAAAGGGGTGTATATGCGATAATTTCAATTTTCAGGTTGAGTCTTCCAATTCAGTTTTTAAGAGATATATATGCCAATAACTTCTCTCTACGTAATTTTCTTCTTTCAAAGCGGTTTATATGCGAAAATTAAGTTCTTTCAGGTAAAATATGAAAATTTATTTTCGAAAGAGACATATATGTGAAAATCAGTGCTTTTTTATTGAATATGGGATTTAATTTTTTATGTTTCGAGGCGGAATCATTTTTTGTAGTACTTTATTTCTTTCGAATTTTTTACCTTACGAGGTTAATATGTATTTTCATTTTTTAGATAAGTTTTGCAAGCAAGTTTGAATTTTTTTAAGAGGTGTACGCAAGTAATTCAAATTTTCAAATGAGGCAAAAAATCACATAAAATTTTCCAAAGTATAGAAAATCATAAAATTCTCAAAAAAATAAACAGATATATAAAAACCCTCCCTCGAAAGTGCAAAAACTTAAAAGCATCCCTTGAACGTAAAAAAATAGAAAATTTATTAAATATACAAAAATTACAGATAATTGGTAAAAGCGCAAAAAAAGTTTTAAAAATACTTCACTTCTTTCGAACTTGCTACGTTACGAGCTTAAATATGTATTTTCAATTTTAAGGGATGTTTTCCGAGCAACTATGAATTTTTTGTTAAGTGGCATATGCAAATAAATTAAATTATTAGAATGAGGAAAGAAATCACAGAAAAATGATGAAAGTATGGAAAACCATAAAATTTTCTAAAAATATAAAAAAATTATGAAGAAATCTCCCTTGAAAGTTCAAAAATCGAGAAAAAAATGCTTCAAAGTAAATAAAATACACGATACATTAAATTTGCAAAACATGTAGAAAACTGGTGAAAGTACAAAATAACATAGAAAAACCTCAGAAACTCCGTGAAATTCGAGAAATTCCAAAAAACCCGTTAAAATTCATGAAAATATAAAAAATCCCAGAAAATATAAAAATTTTAAAAAAATTATGTTTAGAGTATGCATTTCATTCTCTGAATGGGTATATATGCGATAATTAAGATTTTGAAATTGAGTCTTCAATTTCAATTTTTAAGAGGTACACATGTCCAAAATATTTTTCTGGTTAATTTTCTTTTTTCAAAACGGTATATATGCGAAAATTAAGCCCTTTAAGGTTAAATATGAAATTTTATTTTCGTAGGAGTCATATATGTAAAAATCAGGGTTTTCTAATCGAATCAGCGATTTTATTTTTTAAGATTATGAGGATAAATATGTTTTTATAATACTTGACTTCTTTCGAAGTTTTCACATTATGAGGTTAAATATGAATTTTCATTTTGTCAGTAAGTTTTCCAAGCGTGATTGAATTTTTTTTAAGTGGCACGCAAGGAAATTAGAATCTCTGAATTAGGAAAAAAATCATAGAAATATTATGACAGCATAGAAAATCATAAAATTCCATAAAAATATAATAAAGTATAAAAAACTCGCTTGAAAGCTCAAGAACATGAAAAAAAATATTTCCAAATTCATTAATTTTGTAGAAAAATGTAGAGAATTGGTAAAAATAGAAAATATCACCAAAAACCCTCCAAAGTCCATAAAATCATGAAATCTTAAAAGAACCCTCCAGCTTCACGAAACTAGACAAAATCCCTGAAACTACACAAAAAACATAAAAATTCTCTTTTAAATACGCATTTCCTTCTCTAAAGGGGAGTATATGCGATAATTTAAATTTTCAGATTAAGTCTTCCACTTCAGTTTTTAAGAGATATATATGCCAATAACTTCTCTCTACGTAATTTTCTTCTTTCAAAGCGGTTTTTATGCGAAAATTAAGTTCTTTCAGGTTAAATATGAAATGTTATTTTTGAAATAGACATACATGTGAAAATCAGTGCTTTATTACTGAATATGCGATTTCATTTTTTAGGTTTTGAGGCAGAATCATTTTTTGTAGTACTTTATTTCTTTCGAATTTTTTACCTTACGAGGTTAATATGTATTTTCATTTTTTAGATAAGTTTTCCAAGCAAGTTTGAATTTTTTTAAGAGGTGTACGCAAGTAAATTCAAATTTTCAAATGAGACAAAAAATCACATAAAATTTTCCAAAGTATAGAAAATCATAAAATTCTCAAAAAAATAAACAGATATATAAAAACCCTCCCTCGAAAGTGCAAAAACTTAAAAGCATCCCTTGAACGTAAAAAAATAGAAAATTTATTAAATATACAAAAATTACAGTTAATTGGTAAAAGCGCAAAAAAAGTTTTAAAAATACTTTACTTCTTTCGAACTTGCTGCGTTACGAGGTTAAATATGTATTTTCAATTTTAAGGGATGTTTTCCGAGCAACTATGAATTTTTTTTTAAGTGGCATATGCAAATAAATTAAATTATTAGAACGAGGAAAGAAATCACAGAAAAATGATGAAAGTATGGAAAACCATAAAATTTTCTAAAAATATAAAAAAATTATGAAGAAATCTCCCTTGAAAGTTCAAAAATTGAGAAAAAAAATGCTTCAAAGTAAATAAAATACACGATACATTAAATTTGCAAAATATGTAGAAAACTGGTGAAAGTACAAAATAACATAGAAAAACCTCAGAAACTCCGTGAAATTAGAGAAATCCCAAAAAACCCGTTAAAATTCATGAAAATATAAAAAATCCCAGAAAATATAAAAATTTTAAAAAAATTATGTTTAGAGTATGCATTTCATTCTCTGAATGGGTATATATGCGATAATTAAGATTTTGAAATTGAGTCTTCAATTTCAATTTTTAAGAGGTACACATGTCAAAAATATTTTTCTGGTTAATTTTCTTTTTTCAAAACGGTATATATGCGAAAATAAAGCCCTTTAAGGTTAAATAGGAAAATTTATTTTCGTAGGAGTCATATATGTAAAAATCAGGGTTTTCTAATCGAATCAGCGATTTTATTTTTTAAGATTATGAGGATAAATATGTTTTTATAATACTTGACTTCTTTCGAAGTTTTCACATTATGAGGTTAAATATGAATTTTCATTTTGTCAGTAAGTTTTCCAAGCGTGATTGAATTTTTTTTAAGTGGCGCGCAAGGAAATTAGAATCTCTGAATTAGGAAAAAAATCATAGAAATATTATGACAGCATAGAAAATCATAAAATTCCATAAAAATATAATAAAGTATAAAAAACTCGCTTGAAAGCTCAAGAACATGAAAAGAAATATTTCGAAATTCATTAATTTTGTAGAAAAATGTAGAGAATTGTTAAAAATAGAGAATATCACGAAAAACCCTCCCAAAGTACATAAAATCATGGAAATCTTAAAAGAACCCTCAAGCTTCACGAAACTAGACAAAATCCCCGAAACTACAGAAAAAACATAAAAATTCTCTTTTAAATATGCATTTCGTTCTCTAAAGGGGTGTATATGCGATAATTTAAATTTTCAGGTTGGGTCTTCCAATTCGGTTTTTAAGAGATATATATCCCAATAACTTCTCTCTACGTAATTTTCTTCTTTCAAAGCGGTTTATATGCGGAAATTACGATCTTTTAGGTTAAATATGAAATTTTATTTTTGGAAGAGACATATATGTGAAAATCAGTGCTTTTTTGTTCAATATGCGATTTCATTTTTTATGTTTTGAGGCAGAATCATTTTTTGTAGTATTTTATTTCTTTCCAATTTTTTGCCTTACGAGGTTAATATGTTTTTTCATTTTTTAGATAAGTTTTGCAAGCAAGTTTGAATTTTTCTAAGAGGTGTATGCGAGTAAATTGAAATTTTCGAATGAGGCAAAAAATCACAAAAAATTTTCCAAGGTATAGAAAATCATAAAATTCCATAAAAATATAGAGATATATAAAAACCCTCCCTCGAAAGTTCAAAAACTTAAAAACATCCCCTGAAAGTAAAAAAAATACAAAATTTATTAAATATACAAAAATTACAGATAATTCCTAAAAGCTCAAAATAAGTTTTAAAAATACTTTACTTCTTTTGAACTTGCTACGTTGCGAGGTTAAATATGTATTTTAAATTTTAACGGATGTTTTCCGAGCAACTTTGAATTTTTTTTAAGTGGCATATGCAAATAAATTAAATTATTAGAGCGAGGAAAGAAATCACAGAAAAATTATGAAAGTAGGGAAAGCCATAAAATTTTCTAAAAATATAAAAAAATTATGAAGAAATCTCCTTTGAAAGTTCAAAAATTGAGAAAAAAAAATGCTTCAAAGTAAATAAAATACACGATACATTAAATTTGCAAAATATGTAGAAAACTGGCGAAAGTACAAAATAACATAGAAAAACCTCAGAAACTCCGTGAAATTAGAGAAATCCCAAAAAACCCGTTGAAATTCATGAAAATATAAAAATTCCCAGAAAATATAAAAATTTTAAAAAAATTATGTTTAGAGTATGCATTTCATTCTCTGAATGGGTATATATGCGATAATTAATATTTTGAAATTGAGTCTTCAATTTCAATTTTCAAGAGGTATATATGTCCAAAATATTTTTCTGGTTAATTTTCTTTTTTCAAAACGGTATATATGCGAAAATTAAGCCCTTTAAGGTTAAATATGAAATTTTATTTTCGTAGGAGTCATATATGTCAAAATCAGGGTTTTCTAATCGAATCAGCGATTTTATTTTTTAAGATTATGAGGCTAAATATGTTTTTATAATACTTGACTTCTTTCGAAGTTTTCACATTATGAGGTTAAATATGAATTTTCATTTTGTCAGTAAGTTTTCCAAGCGTGATTGAATTTTTTTTAAGTGGCACGCAAGGAAATTAGAATCTCTGAATTAGGAAAAAAATCATAGAAATATTATGATAGCATAGAAAATCATAAAATTCCATAAAAATATAATAAAGTATAAAAAACTTGCTTGAAAGCTCAATAACATGAAAAGAAATATTTCGAAATTCATTAATTTTGTAGAAAAATGTAGAGAATTGTTAAAAATAGAAAATATCACAAAAAACCCTCCCAAAGTCCATAAAATCATCGAAATCTTAAAAGAACCCTCAAGCTTCACGAAACTAGACAAAATCCCGGAAACTACAAAAAAAACATAAAAATTCTCTTTTAAATATGCATTTCGTTCTCTAAAGGGGTGTATATGCAATAATTTAAATTTTCAGGTTGAGTCTTCCAATTCAGTTTTTAAGAGATATATATCACTACAACAACAAGAACAGCTGCTACTACTACTTCTACTTCTACTTCTATTAGTACTGCTACTATTACTGCTATACCTGCTGATACTGATGCAGCTGCTACTACTATTACTACTGCAACTGTTGTTGCTATTAATGCTACTAATACTGCTATACCTGCTGATACTGATGCAGCTGCTACTACTATTACTACTGCAACTGTTGTTGCTATTAATGCTACTAATACTGCTATGACCGCTGCTGCTACTTCTACTACAACTACAACAACTTCTTCTGCTACTACGACTACTACTACTGCTACTATTACTCCTACTACTTCTACTACTAGTACTGCTATGGCTACTACAACTTCTGCTACTAATACCACTACTACTATTAAAACAACTACTGCTACTTCTACTACTGCTACTACTACTCCTCCTCCTCCTACTGCTGTTGTTGCTACTACTACTATTGTAAATGCCACTACTATTACTATTACTATAGCTATGACTGCTACGAGTGCTATTGCTACTACTTCTGCTGCTACTACTTCTGCTTCTACTACTGCTGCTACTACTACAGCTACGACTACTACTACTACTAACTAATACTACTACTACAACTAATGCTATTATTACTACTGCTACTGCTGCTACTACTAAGTACTACTACTAATACTACTACTATGGCTACTACTACTACTACTACTGCTGCTGCTACTACAATTGCTACGGTTGCTACTACTGCCACTGCTGCTGCTACAACTACTACTACTACCACTATTGCATCTACTACTACTAATACTACTTCTGCTGCTACTACTTCTATTACTACAACAGCTGCTACCACCACTACTAATACAACTATTGCAACTAGTACAACTACTACCACTACCACTACTTCTACTACTACTACTACTGCAATTACTACTGTTGCTGCTACTGCTGCTAGTTCTGCTACTGCTATTACTGCTATAACTACTACTTCTTCTATTACTATTGCCACCGCTAGAACTACTGCCTCTCATACTACTACTAATACCGCTACTACTGCTGCTTCTACTACTGCTGCTACTACGATTATGGCTATATCTACTACTACTACACCTACTACTACTACTATGTCTACTACTACTTCTATTACTACTTCTACTACTACTCTTGCTAATACTACTACTACTTCTACCGCTAATGCTACTACTCCAACTATTACTACTTGTTCTGCTACTACTACTACTACTACTACTACTATTGCCACTACTGCTACTAGTGCTGCTACTACTTATACTACTACTACTACAACTATTGCTACTACCACAACTGTTGCAACTGCTGGACTTGCAACTACTACCATAGCTACTACATCTTCTATGGCCACTACTACTACTACTAATATTAATATTTCTACTACTGCTAATACTGCAACAACTATTACTATTCGCATTGCTGCTGCTAATGCTGTAACTACTACAACCACTTAAACTAGTTTTGCTACTACTATGACTACTACTACAATTATGACTACAACTAGTACTACTACTGCTATTACTATACATACTACTACTATTACAACTACAATTGCAACAACTACTATTATTACTGTTAGCACTACCATAAAAATTATTGCTACTACTACTACTACTACTACTACTACAGCTACTTATGATGCTACTACCACCATTACCACTACTACTACTACTGCTCCTACTATTGTTACTATAGCTACTGCTATTACTATGACTAATACTACAGTGAATACTACTACTACCGCTCTAACTACTACTACAACTAGTGCTCTTACTATTACTACTCCTACTGCTATAGCTACTATTGCTACTGTAACTATTACTGCTGCTGCTACTACAATTACTACTACCACGCCAATTACTGCTACTAGTTGTAGGGGAAGTAGTAGTAGTGGTGTTTATTGTTGTAGCAGAAGTAGTAGTAGTAGTAGCTATTATAGTACTAGTAGTAGTAAGAGGAGAAGCAGTAGTAGCATTAGTAGTAGTAGAAGTAGCAATAGCAGTATTTGTAGTAGTAGTTAAAGTAATAGTGGTAATTGTAACTACAGTTGCAGCAGCAGCCGTAGCCGAAGTAGTACCCGTAGTAGCTGTAGTAGCATGAGCTACAACAGCAACAGTAGTCATAGTAGCAATAATAGTTGTAGTAGTTATAGCTGTAAGAGTAGTAGTAGTAGTGCCAGTAGTAGTCATGGTACCAGTAGCAGCTATTGTAGGCATAGTAGTATTAGGAGTAGTAGTAGTGGTAGTAGAACAAGTGGTAGCAGCAGCAGTAGTAGTGGTTCTAGTAGTAGCAATAGTAGTAGTCGGAGAAGTAGTAGTAGTAGTAAAAGTTGCAATAGTAGTACTACTTGAAGTAATAGAAGTAGTAGTAGCAGTAGAAGGTGTAGTAGGAGTTGTTGTAGTAGTAGTAGCAGTAGCGCTAGTAGTAGCAGTAATAGGAGTAGCTGCTGTAGTAGTGGTTGTAATAAGAGTAGTACTAATTGCTGTAGTAGTAGTAGTAGTAGTAGCAGTGGCTAGAATAGGAGTAGCAATAGTAGTAGCAGCAGTGGTAGTAGTAGTTATAGTAATAGTACTAGTAGTAATAATAGTAGCAAAAGTTGTTGTAGTAGTATTAGTAGTAGTAGTAGTAGCAGTGGATGCCTTAGTTGTAGAAGTGGCAGCAGCAATAGTGGCAATTGTATAGTAGCAATAGTAGTACTACTAATACTGGAAGTAGTAGTAATAGTAGGAGAGGTAGTACTAATAGTGTCAGGCATAGTAGTTGCAGTAGTAATAATTGTAGTAGTAGTAGCAGCAATGGTAGCAATAGTATTAGTAGTAGTAGCAACTCTAGTAGTAGTAGTAGTTGCAACAATAGTAGTAGTATTAGTAGTAGCAATAGCATTAGTAGTAATAGTACTAGTTGCAACAGCAGTAGTAGTAGCAGCAGTAGTAGTAGCAACGGTAGTAGTAGTAGCAGTAGCAATAGTTGGAACTAGTAGTTGTAGTGGTAGTAGAAGCAATTGCAGCCACAACCGCAATAGCAATAGTAGTTGGTGTAGTAGTAGTAGCAGTAGTAGCAGTAGCAGTAGTTGGAATAGTAATATTTGTTGTAGAAGTGGTAGTAGTAGTAGTCATAGTAATAGTAGTAGTATTAGCAATAGCAGCAGTAGTAGCAAAAATCACAGTAGTAGCAATAGCAATAGAAGTAGTAGTAGCTATAATAGTAGTAGCAATTATAGTAGTAGTAGTAGTACTTGTAGTTGCAGTCAGGGCAGTCGTAGTAGTAGCAGTAGTGGTAGTAGTACTAGCAATAGTTGCAATGGTAGTAGTAACAGTAGCAGTAGAAGTAGTAATAGTAGTAGTAGTAACATTGGCATTAGTTGTAGTAGTGGTAGTAGTAGTTGTTGTTGTTGTAGTAGGAGAACTAGTAGCTGTAGTTATTATTATTGTAGGAGAAGTAGTAGCAATAGTTGTAGTAGTAGTACTAGTTGTATCAATAGTGGTAATAGTAATAGTAGTAGTAGTAGTAGTAGCAGCAACAGTAGTAGTAGTAATAGTCTTAGAAGTAGTAGCCGTAGTAGAAGCCATAGTAGCAGTAGCGGCAACAGTAGTAGTTAAAGTAATGGTAGCAGTAGTAGCAATTGCAGCCGTCGTAGCAGTAGTAGTATTAGTAGCAGTAACAGTAGTAGCAGTAGTAGTAAGATTAGTAGAAGTAGTAGTAGTTATTGTAGTAGTAGTAACAGCAGCAGTAGCAGTAGTAGTAGCAAAACTAGTAGTAGGCGTAGAAGTAGTATCATCATCAGTATTAGTTGGAGTAGCAAAAGTCATAGAAGCAGTTGTAGTAGCAGTAGTAATAGTAGTAGGAGAAGTAGTAGTAGTAGTAGTTGCAGTAGTGGTAGTAGTAGTAGTAGTTGCAGTAGTGGTAGTAGTAGTAGTAGGTGTAGTAGTAGGAGTCATAGTAGCAGTAGCAGTTGTTATAGTAGTAGTAATAGCAGTATTAGTAGTAGTAGTAGCAATAGTAGTTGGAGTAGTAGTATTAGCAGTCGTAGTAGCAATCGTAGTAGTAGTGGCAGTAGTATTTGTAGTTGTAGTAGTAGCAGTTGCAGCAGTTGCATCAGTTGTTGTAGTAGCTAGAGTAGTAGAAGCATTAGTTGGTGAGGTAGTAGTAGTAGAAGTAGTGTTAGTAGTGGTAGAAGCAGTAGTAGTAGTGGTAGTAGTAGTAGTAGTAGTAGTAGTTGCAGTAGTAGCAGTAGTAGTGGCAACAGTAGTAATAGGAGAAGTAGTATTAGCTATAGCAGTTGTAGCAGAAGTAGCAGTTGTTATTGTTTTTGCAGTAATAGTAGTAGTAGCAGCAGCAATAGCAGTAGCTGTAGCAGTAACAGTAGCAGTACTTGTTGTAGGAGAAGTAGTAGTAGTAGCGGTGGTAGTAGTAGAAGAAGTAGTAGCAGTAACAGCAGTAGTAGTAGTAATAGTAGTAGTAGTAGTAGTCGTCATAGCAGCCGTACTAGTAGTAGAAGTAGTAGCAGTAGAAGTTGTTGTAGTAGGAGTAGCAACAGTATTAGTAGTAGTATTAGTAGCAATAGTAGTTGGAGTAGTAGTATTAGCAGCTGTAGTAGCAATAGTAGCAGTTGTGGCAGTAGTATTTGTAGTTGTAGTAGTAGCAGTTGCATCGGTTGTTGCGGTAGCTGGAGTAGTAGAAGCATTGGTTGGTGAGGTAGTAGTAGTAGAAGTTGTGGTAGTAGTGGTAGAAGCAGCAGTAGTAGTGGTAGTAGTAATACTAGTAGTAGTAGCTGCATTAGCAGCAGTAATAGTGGCAATAGTAGTAATAGGAAAAGTAGTATTAGCTAATGCAGTTGTCGCAAAAGTAGTAGTAGTTATTGTTGTTGCAGTAGTAGAAGTAGTAGAAGCAGCAATAACAACAACAGTAGTAGTAGTAGCAGTTGCAATAGTTGTTGTAGGAGAAGTAGTAGTAGTAATAGTAGTGGTGGTAGGAGTAGTAGTAGTAGTAATAGTAGTAGTAGTAGTAGTAGTCATCATAGTAGCCTTACTAGTAGTAGAAGTAAGAGCAGTAACAGTAGTAGTAGTATAAGCAATTGCCGTAAATGCTACAATAGTAGCCACAGTTGTAGTAGTTGTAGTAGGAGTTGCAGCAGCAGCAGTAGTATAGTAGTAGCAGTAGGAGTACTAGTAGTAGAAGTAGCAGTAGTAGTAGTTGGAACAGTTGTAGTAGTAATAGCAAGAGTAGTAGTAGTAGTTGTCGTAGCGGTAGCAGCAGAAATTTTAGTAATGGAATTAATGTGTAGTAGCAGTAGTAGTAGTAGTTGTTGTAGAATTAGGATTAGTAGTAGTAGCTGGAGTAGTAGTAGTAAGTGTAGGGGAAGAAGTAGTATAAGCCGTAGTAGTAGTAGAAGTTGTTGAAGTATTTGTGGTACCAGTAGTAGCTGAAGTTGCAGTAGTTGTAGTGGTAGCAGTAGTAGCTGTAGTAGCAGCAGCAGCAGTAGAAGTAGTAGTAGTAGTAGCTGTAGTAGTAGTTGTAGCAGAAATAGTAGTAGTACTAGTAGCAGTAGTAGTAGTCATACTAGTGTTAGAAATAGTAGTAGAAGTTGGGGTAGTAGTTCCAGTAGTAGTAGTAGTCATAGCAGCTGTAGTAGTTGTAGAAGTAGTAGCAGAACAAGTAGCAATAGTAGTAGCAGCAACTGTAGTAGCCGCACTACTACTAGTAGTAGTGGTAGTAGCATTAGTAGTATTAGTAGGAGCTATTGTAGCACTTATAGTAGTAAGAGCTATTGTAGTAGTAGTAATAATAATACGGGCAGTTGTAGTTGTAGTAGGAGTAGCTAGAGTAGCAGTAGTATTAGGAGATCAGTAGTAGCAGTAGTGGTTGTAGCAGAAGTAGTAGTAGGAGTAGTAGTAGTAGCAGGTGTAGTAGTAGTAGTAGCAAGTGTAGTAGCAGTAGTACTAGCTATAGTAGCAATAGTAGTAGTAATATTAGTAGTAGTCGTAGTAGCCATTGTGTCAGTTGTTGTAGTAGTAGCAATAGTAACAGAAGTAGAAGTATTTGTATTTTTTAGAGTTGTAGTTGTTGCACTAGCTATTGTAATTGTAGTAGCAGTAGTATTAGTAGCAGCAGTAGTAGTAGCTATCGTAGTAATAGTTGTAGTAGTAGTAGTAGAAGTAGTAATAGTCGTAGTAGCAGTAATAGTAGCATTAGTAGTAGTAGAAGTAGAAGTAGGAGTTGTACTAGTAGTATTAGCAGTTGCAATAGTAGTAGCACTAGTAGTAGTAGGAGATCAAATAGTACTTGCAGTAGCAGTAGTAGCTATTATAGGCATGGCATTAGTAGTAGTAGTGGTAGGAGTAGGAGAAGCAGTAGCAGTAATAACAACCATATTAGCCGTAGTACTAGTAGTAGTTCTTGTAGTAGTCGCATTAGTAATAGCAGTAGGAGCAGTTGTAGCACTTGTAGTAGTAGCTACAGTAATAGTAGGAGTAATAGTAGCAGTAGTTGTTGTTGTTGTTGTTGTTGCTATAGGAGAAGTATTAGTAGTAGTAGTTAGCATTGTCGTAGCAGAAGTAGTAGCAATAGTAGTAGTACTAGTACTAGTATTTGTTGTCGCAGTAGTAGTACTGGTTGTATCAGTAGTGGTAATAGTAGTAGTAGCAGTAGTAGTAGCAGTAGCAGCCATAGTAGTAGTAGTAGTAGTAATAATAGTAGAAATCGTAGTAGTTATTTTAGTAGCCGTAGTAGTAGTACTACTAGTAGAAAAATTCGTAGTAGGAGTAGAAGTAGTTGCAACACTAATATTAGTTGGAGCAGCAAAAGTTGTAGAAGCAGTTGTAGTAGCTTTAGTAATAGCAGTAGGAGAAGTAGTGGTAGTAGCAGTAGTAATAGTTGTAGTAGTACTAGTAGTGGTAGTGGTAATTGTAGTAGTTGTAGCAGTAGTAGTAGTAGTTGTAGGTGTAGGTGTAGTAGTAGCCATCTCAATAATAGTAGCAATAGTTGTAGAAGTAGTAGTAGTAGTATTAGTAGTAGTATTAATAGCAATAGTAGTTGGAGTAGTAATATTAGCAGCCATAGTAGCAATAGTAGCAGTAGTGGTAGTAGTATTTGTAGTTGTAGTTGTAGTGGTGGTAGTTGCAGCAGTTTCATTGGTTACTGTAGTAGCTGGAGTTGTAGCAATAGTAGTAGTAGAAATAGTAGACATAGTAGCAGTGGAAGTAGTAGTAGCGGTAGTAGCTATAGTAGCAGTGGTAGTATTACGGGCAACAGTTGTAGTAGTAGTTGTAGTAGTAGTAGTCATAATAGTAGTAGATGTAGTAGTTGTAGTAGTAGTAGTGTTAGTATTAGGTGGAGGAGTAGTAGTAGAAGAAGTAGTAGTCATCTTAGTAGTAGTAGTAGTAGTAGTAGTGGTAATAGTAGTAGTAGAAGTAATAGCAGTAGTGGTAGGACTAATACTAGTAGCAGCAATAGTATTAGTTGGAGTAGCAGTAGTAGAAGTAGCAATAGTAGTAGTAGTAATAGTAGTAGGATAAATAGTAGTAGTGGGAGTAATAGTAGTATCTATAGTAGTAGCAACAACAGCAGTAGTTGTAGCATTAGTAGTAGTAGCAGTAGTTGTTGTTGTAGAAGAAGTAGTAGTAGTAGTAGTTATTATTGTTATAGGAGAGGTAGTAGCAGTAGTAGTAGTAGTTGTATTTGTAGCACTAGTAGTAGCAGTAGTTGTAATAGTAGCAGTAGTAGTAGTAGTAGTCATAGTATTAGTTGTAGGAGTGGTAGAAGTAGCAGCAACTTTAATTGTTGCAATTTTAGTAGTAGTAGTAGCAGTAGTAGTACATGTAGTAGTAGTTGTAATAATTGTTGTAGCAATCGAAGTAGTGTTAGCAGTAGTAGCAATTGCAACCATAGTTGAAATAGTAGTAGTACTAGAAGTAGTAGTTGTAGTAGTAGTAGTAATAGTAGTAGAAGTAGTAGTAGTACTAGTAGTATTAGTAGAAGAAGAAGTAATAGTAGCAGAAGTAGTAGTTGTTGTTGTATTATAGCAGTAGAAGTAGTAGTAGTAATAATCGTTGCAACAGTAGTAGTAGCAACAGCAGCAGTATTAGTTGGACTCGAAGTAGTAGTAGTAGCAGTGGTAGTAGCACTTGTAAAAATAGTAGAGGAAGTTGTAGTAGTGGAGTAGCAGTAGTCGTAGTAGTAGTAGTAGTAGTATAGTAGTAGTACTATTAGTAGTAGTAGTAGTAGTAGTAGTTGGAGTTATAGCAGTAGTAGTAATTGTAGTAGCAGAAGTAGTAAGTGTAGCATTCGAAGTAGGAGTGGTAGAAGTCATAACAGTAAGACTAGTAGCAGTAATTGTAGTAGTAGCAGTAGTAGTATTTGTTGGAGTAGCAGTAGTTGTAGTTGGAGTAGTAGTAGCAGTTGTAATAGTAGTAGGAGAAGTAGTAATAGTGGCAGCAGTAGTCATAGCCGTAGTAGTAATAGTAGTAGTGGCAGCAGCAGCAGCAGAAGTAGTAGTAGTAGCATTTGCAGTAGTTGTAGCATTAGTGGTAGTTCTAGTTGTTGTTGTTCTTGTAGGAGAAGTTGTAGTTGTAGTAGTTATTGCTGTTGTAGGAGAGGTTGTAGTAGTAGTAGTACTAGCAGTAGCATTTGTATTTGTTGTTGTATTAGTAGCACTAATAGTAGCAATAGTTGTAATAGTAGTAGTAGTAGTAGTAGTAGTAGTAGTAATAGTAATAGTCGTAGTAGTTGCAGTAGCAGTAGTAGCAATAGCAGCAACACTATTTGTTAATGTTGTAGCAGTAGTAGTATTTGTTGTAGCAACAGTAGTAGTAGTTGTAGTAGTAATTGTAGTAGCAGTAGTAGCAGTAGTAGTAGTCGAAGTAGTGTAGCAGTAGTAGTAGTACTATTTGTAACAGTAGTTGTAGTAGCAGTAGTAGTATTAGTTGGTGAAGTTGTAGTAGCAGTAGCTATGGTAGTAGCAGTCATAAAAGTAGCAGACGAAGTAATAGTAGTGGTTGTAATAGTTATAGCCATAGTAGTAGTAGTAGTAGTATTAGTAATTATACTTGTACTAGCAATAGTAGCAGTTTTAGCAGTCGAAGTAGTGTTACAAGTATTTGCAATAGTAGTAATATTAGTACATCTAATAGTAGTAGCTATAGTAGTAGTACTTGTAGTAGTCGTAGAAGTAATAGTAGTCATTACAGTAGGAGTAGCAACAGCTGTAGTGTTAGTTGGAGTAGCAATAGTAGTAGCAAGCAGTAGTAACAAAAGAAGGAGAAGTTTTAGTTGTTGCAATAGTAGTAGTTTTAGTAGTAGCTGCTGCAGTAGTAGTGGTAGTGGTAGCAGTAGCAGTAGCAGCAGTAGTGGTAGTAGCAGAAGTAGTAGCAACTGTAGTAGTGGTTGTACTAGTTGCAACAACAACTATAATAGCAGTAGTGTGGTAGCAATAGTAGCAGTAGTAGAAACAGTAGTAGTAGTAGTAGTAGAGGTAGCAGTTATCGTTGTAGCTGTAGTAGTAGTGGTAGTAGTGGTAGTAGTAGTTGTAGTAGTAGTTGTAGTAATACTAGTAACAGCAGCAGCAGTAGTAGTAGTAGTTGTAGTAGTAGTAGTAACAAGAGTAAGTTTAGGAGTAGCAGTAGCAGAAGTAGTAGTAGTTGCTGTTCTAGTAGTAGTGGTAAGAGTAGTAGTAGTAGTAGGAGGAGCAGCAATAGTAGAAGTAATAGTAGTAGTAGTAGTAGGAGTAGTAGTAGTAGTAGTAATAGTAGCAATAATAGTAGCAGTTGTAGTAATAGGAGTAGGTGTTGGAGTAGGGGAAGCAGGAGTAGTAGTAGTAGGAGGAGGAGAAGTAGCAGTTGTAGTTGTAATAGTAGCAGTAATAGTAGTTGTAATTGTAATAATAGTAGTAGTGGTAGAAGCAGTAGTAGGAGTAGTAGTAGTAGTTTTTGTTGTTGTAGTAGCTACAGTAGTACTGGTAATAATAGTAATAGTAGCAATAGTACTAGTAGAAGTAGTCATAGATGTAGTAGTAGTAGTAGTAGTAGTAGTAATACAAGGAGGAGGAGGAGTAGTAGTAGTAGTAATAAAAGTAGTAGCAGTAGTATTAGTAATACTAGAAGTAGTAGTAGTAGTAGTAGTCTTAGCAGTAGTACTAGTAGCAGTAGTCCTACTAGTCGTAGTAGTATGTGTAGTACTAGGAGTGGTAGTTGTACTAGTAGTAGTAGTAGTAGCAGTAATAGCAGTAATAGTAGTAGTATTAGTAATCATACTAGTAGGAGTTGTAGTAGAAGTAGTAGTAGTATTAATACGAGTAGTAGTAGTAGCAGTAGTAGTAGTAGTCGTAGTAGTAATAGTAGTAGTAGTAGTAGTAGCAGTCATAGTGGTAGCATTAGCAGTAGTTGCAGCAGCAGCAGTAGTAGTAATAGTAGTAGTTGTTGTTGTTGTTGTTGTAGTTATAGTAGAAGGAGTAGGGGTTGGTGTAGGAGTAGTAGTTGTAGTAGCAGTCGTAGTGGTAGTAATGTAGTAATAGTAGAAGTAGTAGTAGTAGTAGAGGAAGTAATTGAAGTACTACCTGCAATAGTAGCAGCAGCAGAAGTAGTAGTAGTAGTGGTGGTGGTGGTAGTAGTAGTAGCAGTACTAATAATAGTAATAGTAGTAGTAATAGTTATAGTAGTAGCAGTAGTAGTAGTAGGAGATGAAGTTGGAGTTTGAGTAGTAGCAGTAATAATAGCAGTAGTAGCAGTAGTAGTAGTAGTAGTAATAGCAGCAGTCGCAATAGTAGTAGCAGTAACAGCTACAGTAGCATTAGTAGTACCGGTAGGAGTAATAGTAGTAGCACTTGTAGCAGTAATAGTAGTAGCGGTAGCAAAAGTAGCAATAGTAGCAGAAATAGTAGTTGTGGAAGTAGGAGGAGGACTATTAGTAGTAGTAGTAGTTATTATTGTAACTGTGGCAATAGTAGTTGTGGTAGTAGTAATAGTAGTAGCAGTAGTTGTAGTACTAGTAGAAGTAGTAGCTATACTAGTAGTATCAGTAAGAGTAGTAGAAGTAGCAGTAAGAGTACTTTTAGTAGTCGTAGCAATAGTAGTAGTGGAAGTAGTAGTCGTGCTAGTAGTAGTAGTAGTTGAAGAAGTATTAGCAGCAGCAGCAGCAACAGTAGTAGTAGTATTAGCAGAAGTAGTAGTCGTAGTAGTAGTAGTAGCAGTAGTCATTGTGGTAGTAGGAGTAGTAGTAGTAATTGTTGTTGTTGCTGTTGTTGCATCAGTGGCAGTAGTGGCAGCAATGGTAGTAATAGTAGTAATAGTAATAGAAGTAGCAACAGTAATAGTCGTAGCAGTAGTAGTAGTAGAAGCTGTAATTGTCTTGGGTGTAGTAGTATTTATATAAGTAGTAGTATTTGAAACAGTAGTAGAAGTACGAGTAGTAGTAGTAGTCATAGTAGTAGTGGTACTAGAAGTAGTAACAGCAGTAGTAGTAGCATTAGTTGAAGTAGTGGTAGTAGCCCTAGTCATAGTAGTACTAGTATCAGGAGTAGTAGTAGTAGTAGTAATTGTAGTAGTAGCAGAAATAGGAGGAGTAGTAGTATTAGTAGTAGCGGTAGCAGTGGTAACTATAGTAGTAGTAGTAATCGTACTGATAGTAGTTGTAGTAGTTGTTATTGTAATAGGAGTAGTCATAGTAGTAGTAGTAGTGCAACAACATTAGGAGTAGCGGTAGTAGTTGTAGTAGTAGCAGTTGTAGTAGTTGTGGTGGTAGTAGCAGTAATAGTAGTAGTTGTTGTTATTGTTGTTGTAGTAGTTGTAGTAGCAGTAGGAGTAGTAGTAGTAGAAGAAGCAGTATGAGTAGTAATAGTTGTGCTAGTAGTATGAGTAGTATGAGTAGTAGTTGTTGTTGTAGTAGTACTAGTAGTAGTACTAGCAGTAGTATGTGTAGTTGTAGTAGTACTAGCAGTAGTAGTAGAAGTAGTTATTGTTATTGTACAAGTAGTAGTAGTACTAGAAGCAGTACGCGTAGTTGTAGTAGTAGTAGCACCAGCAGTAGTAGTTGTAGTTGTAGTTGTAGTAGTAGTAGTAGTAATAGTAGTAGTAGTAGTAGTAGCAGTAGTAGTAGTTGTTGTGGTTGT
>RXID01014461.1:0-466853 GCA_005019695.1 Trichopus zeylanicus subsp. travancoricus | reverse complement strand
GGGTTTGTATGATTCTATCAAACCAATAGTTCTAGTCGGCCCGTTGCAAGTTAGTCCTTATCTTTGAGTTTCATGACGTAGTTCAATGATAAATTTCTTTCAATGATGATGACGGCATCTCGTGAAGCCATCAAGTATGAGAACTCAGTCAAAGCATTCAAGCATATAGTGAAGAACGAAGGAGCGAAATCACTCTTCAAGGGTGCTGCTACAAATATTCGTCGGGCGGTGGCAGGTGCTGGTGCCCTGGCCGGTTATGACAAACTGCAACTTATGGTCTTTGGGAAGACGTATGGATCGGGTGGAGCCGGCTAATTCGACGATAATAAGTAATGTATGTGATTGTATCCCTCTCCATTTCAGTTCTTATACAATAATTGCAGCTTAAAACATGTCATTGTACAACAATGATCACGCTTCTGTGAGTTCATGCTCTTTGAAGAAGGTAACAGAATTACCGCCAACAGGGGACATATTTGTGGTTTATAGAAGATAAAAAAAAATTTTGAGCAAAAAAGAGGAAGACCAAGATCGGTCTCTCCTCTGGTATATATTGATATACTAAAATCCTCCACAAAACGGGAGAAAAGAGTAATCTGTACAATATGATCCAATACAAAAAATACAACATGAAGATTACATCAACAACCAGATTACTGTCATCTTGTTCCAAACAATACTGAAAAGAGGTCTTTGACTGTTAGCAGCAGACCTCCCCTTCTTCCAAATCATCATTTCCGCTGCTCTCAATCCAATCGTCATGGACTTCCTTCAAGAACAAACCCAGCATCTCCAATGGCCTCTGATGACCGGATTGCAGCTCAACTCCAACCATGCAGTTGAAAACCATTCCAGTAGGCATCTGAGGATAGCAAAGAGCTTGTAGCTCTTTCATTAGCTTGCTGTCATCATACATCACAGCAGTTCTTTCCATCTGCAAAGCAGAGAGAAAGAAAACAACAATTAGATGGCAAAACAAAAGGCAGTTTTCATCAACAAGAAAAGAAAAGAATGATAATATACAACACCTCTTCAAGTGCTAAGCGAGCTGCTTTTCTTTCCTGCTCCCTCTTCTTTCTCATCTCAGCTTGCGCAACTTTTATACTTGCCTTCACTGATTGAATAAAAGTGACAATGGAATTAATCATGGGTCATGTTGAGTTTAACTAATTTCCAGTTTATCACGGCTAACCAGGCATCAAGAAGCCTCCATATAAACTGAACTTCTTTACATTCGACAAGCATGATTTCAAATGTTTTACCAAAAAATATGTTGTCTAAAAAGAGATACATCTTTTAAAAGAAGAATTAACATGGGATGGTGCATAATCAAACAAAACCAAACAAGCAGCAGGCAATTCATAATCTTTTCTTAGCACCCCTCAGTGTTTTTCAGAAGCATTACATATTTCCCTCAAGAAAATAAAAAACATAACATTACATAGAGATTATCATCATCAATTCATCAACTGCTACGAGTTGTTTATTAAAGTCTCTGAAAATTCACTTCTTTTATTACTCTTCAATTTGAGGTTATGCCATTCATCATATGAAATCAGTGCAAGATCGTATAAGCATGATTTTTGGACTAAGTAGGACCTGATTTTCAAATGAGATAGTTCTTTAGCTTCAGTAAATACTAAGAAAGCAAGTTAGGAATCTTTCAGTCAACAACATGATTCAAACAGATTCCTGCCACAATTATTTGGATTGCCCACTTAACCAAGTCAAAAGACAGAAAATTATGGCAGTTTGCAGCATTTTTCATTGCTCAACATGGAAGGAATCATTTATTCTAATCTGATAGCACATCTCAACATTAGAATGAAAAGAAAGTTCAACCGCTTAAATTTTCATTTGCATAATTCACTAATATAAATATATATATATGGTTAGCAACTGCCTACTTACCCTCATGCTGCTGCTTTTCCAATTTCTTTCTTTCTCTTTGCATCTTCACCGGATCTAAGCTCTCACGCTGAAACTGGAAGAGATAAAAAAAATTCAGTAGAAATAATAGAGATTTTACAATTTTGTAGTTATTTAATTTAAATCAATCAGATAAAACAGGGTAGTGTAAAGAAGAAGAAGAATACATGACAAAAGAGCATTTTCTGCTGTGCCTTGAGGATGATATCAGCGAAACGACTTTTCAACAAGGAAGCACGGAGGGCTTTGGTTGGTGACAATTGCTCCAAACGTTCAGAATCATCTGCACCAGAATGATGAAAAGCCGAAGGTTAGCAATAGTAAATTGATCTGAATTCACAATCCAGATACTTGAAGAGATGAGTAAAGTGAAGATCAAGTCTAAGAAACCAAACAGAGCAAAAATATAAAAACCTTTTGTTGCAGTGATAGGTGAAGAAGCAAGCTGAGGGACTGATTGAGCATTATCTTCAACTTGGGGAACTGCAGATCCTGCTCATCACATGAAAATCACATCACGCAACTATCAGCATCAGCAGCACGTAGATTAAAAAATGAATAGATAACAAAAAAAAAAAGATCCATCCAATATATGTGTTAGTTTTATCCTGATCCTTCTATTTTCTGTTTTATTTCCATGAATACTAGAAATCACTTTATTTAAATGAGATTGTTGTCTACAGCTCATCCTATGCCAACAAATTATAATTGGTGCAAAACAAATTGGTTGCATGGTCTAAATCTGTTAAAGAATCACATCCAAGCACACTGACTACATTTGTTCAATTAGTGCCTTTAGCTGAAAATCGCAGATATGATCAAAATAGCAGCTCATACCTTTGAAAGAGTCCTGAAATGGGGCCTGTGAACACCGTCTCATGACACTAGCCGACTGTACAAATTTAAGAATTTCAATTCAGAACAGGGCTGCCATGCTCAAAATAATGTAAGACCAAAAGCAAGTACCATGGAATACTGACCATGCTATGTGTGGAGGCAGACCCTTTTCCAAAAGCTTCTTCTCCAGAGGTAGATTTTTGCTTCTTTGAGCTTCTCATCATTGGCTTCTGAAAACCTGGAAATCTTTGTTTTCTCCATTCATCTTCCAATTGTTTCCAACTTCCATGAAAAATGCTATTCAATTCCTTTGCCATGCGATGAACTTTGCTTCCAGGAGGATTGCATAGCATTGCATTTGAGAATGTCAGCCTCACATCTGATGCAAACTCACAGGTGCTCGAGTAAACTCTTTGTGCAAGTTTGCTCTTTATGGTACCCAAGTCCTTTGGTTCTGAAATAACAGAAGAATAATCTGAGATCTCCAACTTCACAGGATCAACAGGTTTATTGAACACCCAGCCAGCTTGAAGGTTCATAAGCTTTTCCAAAATCACAGCACATTTCCTCGTTGTAGCCAAGTCCATCTTCTGGCCCTTCAGATCATGGACTTCCAATTTTGCCCAACAAGCACTGCCACTCTTGGGGAGAACCCTCCCAACTGACGTCACATCTGAATACTCAGTGACCACAAGTTCCTCACCAATATGAACGTTAGTGTCCCTCTGCCGTTTCCTGCTCCTCGTAGGTTGATATTTCTTGTTGTCTGATATAAACTTCCTGTAAGAATTGCCAGAGGTCTGCGTCTTCTGAATTGCCTCAACAGAATCACCCATTTTGGATTCTTCAATAGCTTGACGGTCTCCAGACAATACTTTCTGAAAGAAACAATAAATGCATTATAAAGATTGTAAGAACCACAAAAAAGACATGAAATTAAAAGGAAACCAAAACAGAAGAACAAACCTTAGCAAATATCCGTTGAAACAATGTTAAAATGAAATGAATAAAAGGTCAGCAATCTAAACATAAGGTAACATGCCATTAGAACAGAACCAAATATTCTACACGTGAAATTGGCCAGTGCAGTTTGGACAGAGATCAAATATCTTGACTCAAACTGTGTCAACTAGCTAGAACTTGTCTAGGACAAGTACAAGAACCGTTGTGAATGTGGCACAATATTTTCAGTGAAGCAAAGAAGAACTCCACCGTGAATACACGGCCCAATCATTATTTCCAAACTTAATTAGTCTCCATTTGCCCAAATCTGCAGCCAAAATTTTATGGAGCACTTATTTAATGAATCCTAGCTCTGCTTGATAGGCCCAATCATTATTTTACTGTTCCCGGTGCTTGATAATCTAGAGCACAACTAATCAG
Organism: Trichopus zeylanicus subsp. travancoricus; assembly: GCA_005019695.1. NCBI lineage: Eukaryota > Viridiplantae > Streptophyta > Magnoliopsida > Dioscoreales > Dioscoreaceae > Trichopus > Trichopus zeylanicus. The sequence continues at coordinate 462,704 of RXID01014461.1, read as the reverse complement.
AACAAGAAACAAACCCACTGGTTCCTTCTTCTGTCCTGAAATCACACAGTAGGAAGCCAAACCCAACCCTTATTGCATTAATCATTAGATATCATTTTTGTAATTAATTAAAGAGTCTTGATCATTAAAGAGTACCTTTTAAACTTGGTGAAAACCATCGCACTAAAAACTTCCTACTTTCTCTGTTATTTGGGTAGAATGAATTTAACTTTCACTTGCCAGAAGTTGTAATAAAATCCAATTAATGATACTCACATCATTTTTAGAGATTCCTATGTTAGACTTAAAATCATATCTCGGTTCTTATTCACACAAATGAAAACTGCCTTTTTCTCTAATCAAATTTGACGATCACGGATGAGCTACCCAAACTATTTGTTCAAGGAAACCCTCTCTTTCTGTGGAATTCATCTTTGTCTGTCTTCCCTCAGCTCAATGACAGCACCTAACGACTATTCCTTCATCACATCGTTTGAGAAACCATCAAAGGGATCAAGAAAAACAGCAATGAGGCAGAACCTCACAAGAATCCAATTCGTACCGGTTCATCAATATCTAGTTTCAACAGAACTGACTGGAATATTTTGGGTTTCATCGATATAGGGAATTCTAGGTTAGAAATAAAACCATATCTCGGTTCTTATTCACACTAACAGAAACTGCTTTACGAAGTTCACCCTCGTTTCTCCTTCCTCATCTCAATGAATGCATCCCCAAAGACTATTCCTTCTTCACATTCCCTCATAAACCATCAAACAAATCGAGAAGGCAGCAATGCGTCAAAAACCCACAAGAAATTAAAACAACTAATATCAGCTGATCGGTCTTCAGGGTTTATCTCCAGACTCTCCAACGCAAAACCCAAAACCCTAGAAAAAACCCCGAGACCAAGAACCAAACAGAAACTACTTTTTTCTAGAGTATTTGTTCGATGAACCCCTCGTTTCTCCTTCATCGGCTCAATGAATTCATCCCTACGGACTATCCCTTCGTCACTTTCTCTCGTAAACCATCAAAGAAATCAAGAAGACAATAATGCGTCAAAACCCTACACGAATCCAACTCATATCAGCTCATCAGTCTTTAGGGTTATCTCCAGACTCGCCACCGCAAAACCCTAAACACTTCGAAGGAACCCCGAGATCGAGAACGAAACCCTAACCGATTCTTTTCGGAACAAGTAACGAGAAACATCGGATAAAATGCGGCACGAAGAGAAAAGAACGCAGGCTTACAGGAAAGCTCGAAGTCCGAGGCTCGAGGCCGGCGACGCCCGCTCGCACTCAGAGGCGACGAGAGCGAGAGAGACGAGCAAGAAGGAAAACAACCGAGTAGGATTTTGTGCGCAGAGACGGAGCACGAGAAAGAAGGCGCAGCAGCAGGGTTTCTATTTATACGACGACTGTTCAGTCCGCGTGCTACGGGAAGAGCAAATATCTAATTTATTTATTCCTTTTTTAAACCAGAGTGGCAGCCTAACCAAACCGGGGACGGTTCGGCCGACCGCTTCACTCGCAGTCAAACACGTGGCGATACTTGTAATAAATACTTTTCCTTTCTGAAACGGGCCATGGAAATTCCAGCAAAGCCAGCTGCTAATGAATCCTCGACAGAGATGTCAAAGAATAATTATTTTTAAAGATTATTTTGATTTTGATTTTCATTTTCATTTTGTAAGTCGTCAACAGACATTATTTTTAGAGATTTTTACGTCGGATTCTCAAAATTTACTTTATTTATGAAAAAATCTTCGCAATCCTCCTCCTTTTAAAATTTATCATTTAATTTTTATACTTTTTAATTGTTATTTAATTAAATTATTTATAATGTTTTTATCTTTTATGAATTTTTTATTTTTTATTATTCACTTTTTTTCCACATATTTACAAATAATCCTGCATTGAAATTTTAAATTATAACTTTAATATTTATAAATTTACAAATAGACCATTCTAATACTTTTATTTATAAATAAATCAAAATTTTATTTTCTTTAAATAAAATTTTATAAAAAGAACCTTGAAGGTTTTAAATTTTATAAAAGATTTATTTTTGCAAATAAATCCTACATCAAAATTTAAATTATAAGATCAATATTTGTATATTTATAAATAGACCTCCTCGAATATTTTTTTATTAATAAGTCCAAATTTTAGAATTTTTAAATAAAATTTTTAAAAAGGATCTTGAAAGTTTTAAAATTAAAAATTTAAAGTACAAATTTAATATTTATATATTTATAAATAGACCACTCGAATATTTTTATTTACAAAAAAATTCAAACTTTATCATTTCTAAATAAAATTTTACAAAAAGAATCTTAAAAGTTTTAAAATTTAAAATTTAAAATTATAAGTTTAATATATGTATATTTATAAATAGACTCCTGAAATACTTTTATTTATAAATAAGTCCAAAATTTATTATTTTTAAATAAATTTTTATAAAAAGGACCTTGAATCTTTTAAAATTTAAAATTATAAGTTTAATATTTATATATTTATAAATAGATCTCTTGAATATTTTTATTTATAAATAAGTTCAGACTTTATGATTTTCTAAATTAAAATTGAATCACATCTACAATATAAACATTCAAATTTTAATTTGGATATAGATGAGATATGCTCGATGAAATTGTAGAAATTTTGAAACTATAATATTTCACAAAACCAAAAAATATAAGGTGTTATTTACAAAATTTTCATTTCTCAAGCTAACTTGTAATTTTCAAAAAAGTATGGACTTTCTTGTAAAATTAATTATAAGGAATTATTTATAATTTTAAAAAATATAAATTTTAAAGGTCATTTTGGTAAAACTTTATTTGAAAAATAATAAAGTTTGGACTTATTTATAAATAAAAATATTCAAGGAATCTATTTATAAATATACAAATATTAAACTTGTAATTTAAAATTTTAAGTTTTAAAACTTTTAAGATAATTTAAAATTTTAAGTTTTAAAACTTTTAAGATCATTTCTGTATAAAATTTTATTTGAAAAATAATAAAGTTTAGACCCTTTTATAAATAAAAATATTTGAGGGATCTATTTATAAATATATAAAATATTAAACTCATAATTTAAATTTTGATGTTTTAAAACTTTTAAGGTCCTTTTTGTAAAATTCTATTTAAAAATAATAAATTTTATGGAGGATTTATTTTTTCCCTATAAAGATCTTTTTTGTAAAATTTTATTTTAAAAATAAAATTCGAATTTATTTATAGATAAGAATATCGAAGAGGTCTATTTATAAATTTATAATTTATAATTTATTGAGGGTCATAAAATTTTAAAACCTTCATGTTCCTCTCTATAAAAATTTATTTAAAAAATAATAAAATTTAAATTTATTTATAAATAAAAATATTCGAGGATTATTTATAAATATATAAATATTTGTCTTATAATTTAAATTTTAATGAAAAATTTATTTATAAAAATTCGAGAGAAAGAGTGGAGGACGAGAAATTAAAATTTTTGAGGGTTTAAATTAAAATTTACAAAGAATAAAAAAAGAAATTTTATGCCAAAATTTTAATTAAATGATAATTTGTAGTTGTAAGTAATAAATTTTTTAACAAAAGAATTGTAGATAAATATTAAAATTGTAAAAGCTTTTTCTTAACTATAGTAAATTTTAGGGGGTTCTATATAAAAATCTCTTATTTTTATTTCACCGTGGTTTATCCCTCATTTCATTAACTATTTACTATCCATGAAAATGCGAAATTTTCTAATTTTTTTAATTAGTAAAAATGGTTAAATAGAACGCATATTTCTTTTGTGATTTATCGTGTTAAGTAATTTACCTTTTGATGTCAGAAAAATCACATACTTAGCTTTTCACAAAAGAGTCCATAAATCTAAGCCCAAAATTTTGAAAATTTACTGTCTACTTTATTTACTAGTTTATTTACTACAAGAAATAGATGAAATTATTTCAGTGGTATTGTTTCATAATAAAGAAGCAAGTCAGGGGGTAAACTGAAAAGAGCGCCCTCTTTGCCTGAGGGGGCTGTGCTACTCGGGGAGAAGGAATCACCGTGTCCTTCCCGTGGGAGAAGAGCGGGACTTGGCGGTGGCTGGTGCGGAAGACGCGGGATTCGAAGCCCTTCTTCTTCGCATTCGCCACCGTCTGCGGCGTCGTTCCCGGCGTCATCGGCTACTGGGTCATGCAGCTCACGAACTCCCGCAACGAGCAACTAGAGGCCCAACTCCGCAAGAACGCCCTGAAACCACCGTAGGACGTCTTCTCCAATCTCTGCTCCCATCTCTTATTTTTTTCAGAAAGATGTTGTCTTTATTGCGTTTTATACGTTAGGAAATTAGCGATTTGATGTTGCTTTTTTTGTTTGTCTTCAGCTTCGCCAAATCTACAGTGGAAAGAATTGGAGATGGCTGGAGCGGCAGAAAGATTACACGTTTGTTCAATTTTGTTGTTCTACATTAGATTTTATGCTATAGGATTTACTTCGTAGTCATTTTGAAGTAAACCACCAATAAGAGATTGGGAGATAGGTTTGGCAGGTTTAGTTTGGCAATTAGGGAATACCAAATTGATATATAGGGTTGTGCTGATGGTGCCACATGCTTTAGTCTTTTACCTGTAATTATATTGTGGAAGTGCTGAAATTTTCTATGTTGGATGTTAGAGTTTGGACGATACTTTCAGCAGATTTTCTATATTTTGCGACAGTAATTAGAAGCATAGGATGAACAAAATTTTGTTTTCTATGTTTAATTTTCATCTTTTTTTTGTTCTTTTTTGAGAAGAGCTGGTATAACGTTAAAAGGCCAACTTACATTGGTTGGATACCAAAAACAGTTTCACCTGTCTAGTTATCAGACCCCAGACAAGACTTATAGAGGTAATTTAAGATTAGTATTAAAACAGAGCAGACTTTTTGGCTTTGCCGATGCCCTCCATCTTTGGAGTTCTCTTATCTTCTCATGGTGTGCGAAGATAAATCATCATTAGTTCCTAGGAAGCCCATGACGTTGTCTTAACTAGTTATTTATGGTTTTCCTCCTTTTGAGATGCCATCAACGCACTATTAGGGTTTCAGGTATCTCTCGCAGAGGAAAAGTAGCATAGAAGAATTAGAGCGAATAATTGAAGGAAGCATGAAAAAGCAGTAAGTTAGGATGAGTGAACTTACATTTCCATCAGGACAAGGAAGAGGAAAGAATGACTCGGGCCAAGAAGCATTGGAAAGGTTTAGATGGTATGGGGTACATTTGGCCTCTCTCTTGGTTGAATGTAATGGTTTAATAAATTATTGAAATGATATCAGAGGAAGTTATTTTCAAACCTTGCCAATAGTTGAGGATGACTTGCTGATTCTATCATTTGTAGATTTCAATATTGTGCTTCATGTGATACCAATATTCCATGATATAGCTTGTATACTAGAACAGCTATTGACTTACCATCTTGTGTCATGCAGAACACCATCTTGTGGCACTGACTTGATACAGACATGTTATTTTCCTGTATACCAATGTGCTTTGAAGACTGTTGTAGGGATTGATGCATGAAAAGAGGGCTGAATTTTCCTGAGCGCATAAACTAGCTCTAGGGAAGTCTGCCCAATTGAGTTCCATGCCATGAGGTCTGCTGACTCCTGGATCTACACTATAAAGTGGAAGGTTTGACACTTGGGATGGAGAGGAAGCTGTAAAAGGAGCAGGACATCTTTCTGTTGTGATTGAACTTTTTTCCATAAGCATGCAACTAACTAGCTTAATGGTCTTGGTCTATGGGAATATGGGCATGAATACAGTATAGTTTCATTTCTTACATTGTCTAGTTTAACAACAACACATTTATGATTCTAGACTTTTACATAAGATTTTCCCTTTTCAATATTGGCATTTATGTTCTGTGGAAACCAGAAGTCTTGTCTTTTTCTAATTCTAATTGATCTTCTCTGTATTGAACATGTGGGAAATTTGAAATCAGATGATGGGGCAAGTCAACAGGAAAAAGTTAGCAGAATATCTTGGAGAGCTGCAGTGGAAAGAGGACACCAATGACTGCTATGTCGCTGCTTTGTGAGGAGAGACTGACTACAGAATCCTATGCCAGGATTCAACCTATTGCAGAGAAAACAACTGATGCCAACAAAGAGCAGAAGTAGTCCATGCTGGTCAAAATTGTGGCTTTGCAGATGTAAAACAAATGACTATGCTTTATCTGTTTCATGAAACCTGCAAAAGTTATGAGTAGAATGAAATGCACTTGCCATGTTTTTATCTTGTTTATTTGACTGCACTTCCATTACCAAAATGGAGTCAGAATAATATATCACAGTACATTTGAGCTTCGTGTTTGATATCTATTGCCCCCCCATGTCCTCATTGCTGGGAAATGAGGATATTGATTTTATTAGCAGATACATCTGAAATGCTGAGGATGGTCATCAGATTGCAAATTTGCGCATGGAAGTGAAAGCAACTGTTTGAGGAAAGCAAATGATGCAACAGGTTGTTCTCACATACCTGCTATCTGCAAACATCTTGCAAGATTCATCTCATAAAAAAATAAACAAAAAATAAAAACATCTTGCAAGACATGTTCATCTCTTCCTTTTCTTGTCTGCAACATTGCGTCACTTTGGCTCCTTCTTGCAGGGTCAAACTCATTGTCCCCACCTCGTCCTCCCTGCTGGAGATAGAAGGCGCAGCCATTACCCTGCTTCACTGCACAGAAGAATGGGGAAACAAAAGAGAAATTTTCTCAGACACCTACCCAATAAAGCAAAGCCATCAATCTCTCTTTGCTTTTCTTTCTGAGATTCTCCGTTTATCACTTTCTTCTCACTTGAAATCCCTGCAAGCCTTGGCCTTTAAGCTTCTCAACTTCTCCTTCACTCGATGACCATTTACTTCTCAAATGCTATTGGGTGGCATCCATAGTCTACTTTGTATATGGCTAGTGATGATCATTCTTGTAGGACCTCGGGTTCTTGTTATTTAACCCTTCTCTTCTTGCTTCTTCTTCTTCTTCTTCTTCTTCTTCTTCTTTCTGCCAATGGAGAGAAGCAACACAAACCGGCTGAGGAGGAGGGTGTCCAGATGGAGCTATCAAGCAACTGCCAAATAGCTGCATGTGCAAGCAAGAATGCTTCAGTAGGTGAGCACCCTGACAAGAGATCTCAACATCGCTGCTCAGTGAAAGAAGATGAGCCGTTCAACAGCAGTAAGCATGTAGTTCCCAGTGGTCCTAACCCCATCTCCAATAGGTAACACATTGGCTTCTGAAGACTTGCGTACATGAGCTTGTTATACATAGTACACTTTTTATCTTTCAGGGTTTGCATCTGTTCCCCTCACTTAATCCAGTTTGGAAGAAGTCCCTTGTGGTCGTGATCGTTGGTTGTAATCATTGTTTTGCTTGATTTTGTTTGAAAAAGAGAGTTTGCTGCTTGTGTTACCATGGTGTTGTTGAGAATCTTGAGATATGGCTGGTGATTTTTTCTTATGTGCAAGAACGGAGGATTGAAAAAGGAAAGGTGGTTAAGTGAGCAGCATTATTGTGGCTTGAGTTGCAGCTGCTTTCGGCTTTCATTTGGGTTGAGACGGCATGCGGATGCAGGTATATCAAAAGAATGTTTGCTTGGTTTTTGTGCGGAAAAACAAAAGCATGGACGTGACTGCAGAGAGAGTATGGCACCTAAAGCAGCTGCAGTTGGAGACATTCCTGTTCAAAAGATTTTTCTTTATTTTTTCTTGTTCAAAAGATTTTGTTCGTCAGTATTAGTAGTACCTTGTGAATTCTAGGAACACTGCTTGTGTTTAGAAAATTTTTCTGTGGTTTCTGGATTCTGTGAGCAGGCTGAAAGATATGAAAATTATCTTTGTTCTGTGAAATTCCTGGGACTGATTCATGATTTCTTAATCTTTCTGCCATTTTTTATGTGATTGAAGTTATCTTCCCCTGTGTTTGTGAATTGAATGGCGGCCAAGTTTATATGATCAACATAGGTTTTGACCAGATGCAGGTTTAGGTTGAACAAGCTTTGATATTATTTACTGGTAAAAGTGAAAAAAGAAACAAAGCAAAAGCTCTTTCCAAAGAATAAAAGAGAAAATAGCTACAAGGCTAGTGCACTAGAAAATATGAATGTATTACCTTGACAAAATTTGATATATTATGTGCATTATAGTAAACTCGAGGTTTTCCTCAAAAAACAAATTCTCCATGGGAATGCCATCGCTGGAGTGTTTTGTAATAGAACTACCAAATAAAGGTTGTTTTTGCTAATATTCATAATGCAGGGAATTAGTTATAATACTAAAACATATAAGGGAATATTTGCCAATCTCTTATTTAAAACTAACCGAGGTGTTTGCTGAAATTTTCTTGATTTAAAAGAAGGGTCGGAGAGTGATTATCAATCTTGCAGGAATCGAAATACAAAGTTTTAACCAACACAAAAAAGCCATGGGCGGGTCGAGCCTGTCCGGGTCCATTTATCCCGGGAGATCGAGAAATCGAGAGGTAGAAGAAGAAGGCGGAGGAAATGCCAGCGGTGGCGACGACGATCGGAGCGCTGCTAGGGCTTCGCACCCAGATGTACTCCATCGCCCTCCGCAAGCTCATCCATATGCGCCGTATGCTTCCAACTCCTCTCATGTCTCGATTTTCCCTTGGGGGGATTTTTTTTTTTTTATTCTGATTTGGTGTTGAATTTGATCGAAGATCATGGGAGCACTTGTTGGGAACGGGATTGGGCGCCATCTTCTTCAACCAGTTCGTCAAGTACGACGCCAAGCTCATGTAGGATCTCGACAAGGCCGAGGCTGCCAACGAGCGCAGATACTTCGGTGCTGTTCCACTCCTCCATCCTCTAGTGTTCCTGCTTCTGATTCATTTTTTTCTTGTAAAAATCGTGTCTTTTTATTCTCTATGATTGATAGCGTTCTGATCCTCCAAAAGCCAATAGGCAAAATATTATTGATAGGTTATTTGATTAAAATGTTTGGATTGGAAGCTCTTATTAGATGAAGATGCTCTGCTGCTTGACTACTTATAATCAGAATTCACAATACATAGAGCCAAAAAATTAGGGACACCAGGGTTGCACTTTAACTAGAGTTTCATATGGAATCATGCTAAACTCAATACATTTGTTGGAATTGAGTACAGAAATATTCTAGCCTTTGTGAATGGTCTCTAGATTTTGGTGAACACACAAGGGTTAACACTTGGGAAGCTGCGATGGATTATAATGTGCATTTGAAATATAGTGAATCATTGTGTCGACATTTAGATGCCTGTTACTTGGGTCATCGAAGGAGCAAGATAAGGGTTTCATGTATGGATGGTTTTCTACACTTCATTTGAAATATAGTGAATCATTGTGTCGACATTTAGATGTCTATTACTTGGGTTATCGAAGGAGCAAGATACGGGTTTCATGTATGGATGGTTTTCTACACTTTAGTGAACTGCATATTTGGAAAGCCACTATATATCCAAAAAGTTTGGCTAGAGTTAGCACTCAAGTCATTGGGTGGTAGTTTCAGGAATTCAAATGCTCCTAGAACTTGGCCTGAGCTGTATAAAGCCATGGGTATGGCTAGGTTTTTAGCAGTGTAGCAGCTATAATGAGAGGTGAAGAGACTGAGGAATTCATGGGGGTTACTTGTCTTGGTCTCTTGGAGATTCTTTTGTGGGGTGGACAAGTACATTTGGCTTGGTAAAGGGCATGGGCCAATGAAGAAATAAGAGGTTGCTAACATTTTTTCATTGCATGAAGAAACCCTTGTTAGCTTGATGTTGCATGCTTGAAAAGTATTTACTTGTGGAGTCATGTTCATGTTATGATGGAAATAACACTACCCAAATTCGGCTTTGAGTTTTAAAGGTATCCCTTTTACTGAATTGATGTTACTGTCAATGAGCCTAATTTTCTCTGTAAGCGGCTGCTGAGTGCCTCCATCAATCTACTTTTCTGAATTCATTAGGAATTGCTACTAAGATAGTTTTATTGGGTATCGAGCCACTAAAATAGGGTTGTTTAACATGGAAGTCCTGGGTATATTTTTGATCGTGTATGTGTGATTCTTGCTTCCTCATGTAACTAAATGAAGTAGAAATAGGTATCTGCTAATATTTTAGATATTGCAGCATTTCACATTGTCTAGCGAATGCTTTGTTCTTTTTTCCATGCTATTGATCTATTTGGAAACTGCTCTTTTCTTTGGTAAACCTCTTGTTTTTCAGAAACTTGTTGGTGAATATTTTTCTCTTCAGCTGTATTCCAATAATCAAATTCTTCTCAGTAATTTACTTTTGTTTGTCAACTGCAGATGATGATGAGGATTAGTGTTGCATTTTCTGAAGGTTGCCAAGTGCCATACTGTAGCTTGAGCTTCAACGATGAAGTGTATCTCAATCAGTGCTGTAGAACCAAATAAAACGGCCAGCTGGAGGAGAACACGGATCAACTGCCGGAAACCCTGGAGGCCCTGCCAGATCACTAGGAAATCAAAACCGGTCCCTAAGATGGTGGGACAGGGAGGAAGAAGGGGAGAATTGGAGGGATTTAGCGAGGAAATTGATACGAATCTGGGGCTTGGACTTGAAGGGGGAAGTGCATGAGAGGAAGGAGGAGATGAAGGGGAAAGGGTACAGATGAGGCGGAGGAGAGGAGAGGGGAGACTGGAGAGCACGGTGGAGGTTATACCACAACTATGCCGCCACGTTTACAAATTTTTTAGATATTCAATGCTCATTTAAAGAACCACTACGATTTTGGTGTTGTATTTCTAGTGAACCATTTGCAGTTCAGTTCTCCAAAACTGGGAACCGGTATATGGTTCACCGGTTTTGCAAATAGGTAATCCGTAACTTGTATAGAATCATTCTTAGCATGATGTTGCATACTTGAGTCGTTCATACAATTTTGAATGGATCAAAATAACATGGAAATCAATCAAGACATGAACAATGCAAAAAACAGATGGTCATCTCTCTTTATTTTTCCCCAATGTTCCGTTCACAACCCAAAATTCTTCCCAGATCCAACTTTACAAACACTTGCATAAATCTGCTGGAGAAGATCAGACACCTGCCGAGAGCTTGGCCTCTCTGCAGGAGCATTCCTGGTGCACTGGAGAGCAACATCCAGCACCTCAAACATCGACGACTCCTCATAAGATGCTACCGGCTTCAGCGAAGGGTCAAGCAACTCATCCCCGGCTGGCATTCCGATCCGGGACTCCACCCATCTGACAATGTCCATGTCTCCTCCGAAGGTCTGGTCCGTGGGCATTAGTCCACTTACCAGCTCCATAAGCACAATGCCCAAGCTATACACATCGCTCTTCTCGGTTGCTTTCAGAGAGTATGCATACTCTGCACATTGCAACACGATACATGGCAATCACAACACTGCCAAATGTCTGCGAATCAGTAAATCATGTGCATATATAAAAATTAGTACCTGGAGCAATGTAACCATAAGAGCCTGCAAAGCAAGAACTTGATTCAGTGTAGCACCCAGAGTCAGCTTTGTTGCTCTCCACAACAGCCTTTGCGAGTCCAAAGTCCCCCAGGTGCGCCTCCATGTCGCCGTCAAGCAGCACATTGCTGGACTTGATGTCCCTGTGGATGATACTTGGCACGCAGTCGTGATGCAAGTACTCCACTCCTTTAGCGAGGCCGATCGCTATCTTCAGTCGCGCCTCCCAGCCCAGCTCCTTCTTCCTCTTACGACTAACCTGGGGCTTGTGCAGCCAATCCCAGACGCTGCCATTCTCCATGTACTCGTATACGAGCAGGTTGACACCGGCGCCATTGTTGCTACTGCTCAAGAACCCCAACAGCCTCACGAGATGCCGGTGTCTTATCCTGCCAAGAGTTTTGACCTCTCTTGCAAAGCACTTGTCGAGCAAGAGCAAAGCGCTTTCTTTCTGCAGAAATTTCTTCACTGCTACTGTTTCGCCGGAAGGCAATTCAGCCTTGTAGACCATGCCTGCACCGCCGGAGCCGATGATAAACTCATCGCTCAGGTTGTTCGTGGCATCAATTATGGCCTCCCATCTGAACTCTCGCTTCATAGAGCCTTTCAGCAACAACTGGCGATTGGTACGAGATGAGCTCGATGAATAGCCACAATTCACTTCAGTCCGTCGTCTAATCGGCCTCATCGGCTGTTTTTTGAGTATCATGAATGCGACGATCAAGAGAATAATCACGAGCGTTAGCGACGCTGATACCACAGCTATGGAAGCAACACTGAGTTTTGTCCGGCGACCGCCGGAGTTGCTGGTGGAACATGCCTGTAGCGGGCTTCCACACAAGGCCATGTTTGCAGCAAAAGCCTTCTCTGGCCAACGAGCGAACACCTCGTCTAGTGCGCCTTGAAGCTTGTTGTAGGAGAGGTCAAGCTCCACCAAGCTGCTCATATCCCCAATTTCGTGAGGAACATCACCCGTGAGAAAGTTATGTGAGAGGTCAAGCTCTTCGAGCTTCGAAAGAGCAGCTACAGACCGAGGAATTTCCCCGCTGAGTTTGTTGTAGCTGAGATCCAACATGCTCTGAAGCTCATGCAGTTGCCCGAGCTCGAACGGGATGTCACCGGAAAACGAGTTGTGGGATAACCGGAGATCGAAAAGCTTTGGGAGCTTTCCAATGTAACCGGGGATCCGTCCCGAGAACTGGTTGCCGGCGAGGTTGAGGACGTTGACAGAAGCAAGATTGCCAATTTGAGAAGGGAGTGTGCCATTGAGCTGGTTGCCATCAAGAGACAGCTTCAGGAGATTAGTACAGTTGAAGAGTTCAACAGGAAGGTTGCCAGAGAACCCATTGTTCGACAGCTTGAGATCTCCCAGCTGAGATAAGCTCCCAAGCCACGCCGGAACAGAGCCAGTGAATTGGTTGTCATTCAGATCAAGATGAGTAAGCTGGCTGCACGATGCTAGCTCCTCTGGTATCTCTCCGGTGAGCAAATTGGTCGAGAGGTCTAGAATAAAGAGCGTGATCCCTCCAAACGTCGAAGGAATTCCACCGATCAATCTATTGTTCCCGAGTCGAATCCTTTCGAGCATCGGCGAATTCCCCAGCTGAGCAGGAATCTCAATGTTGAATGAATTGTTAGTGACATCAAAGGAAAGCAGAGAGCTTGATCCGCAAAGAGGAAGAAGGCTACCATTCAACCTGTTGTTCGACAAGTTCACTCTGGTAATATTCTTGCAGTCGAACATCTCATCAGGAATGCTACCTTCCAGCAAGTTGTTGTACAACATGAACTGTTTCAGAGATTTCAGCAACCCAAAAGTCGTCGGAATTCTACCGGAGAGCTGGTTGTCAGCAAGGTCCAGAATTGTAAGCTGCCGGCAATTCCCCAATGACTTTGGTATCTCGCCAGAGAAACCATTCCCCCTCAAGTGCAGCAAACTCAAGTTCTCGAGCCTGCCAAGAGTACCCGGAATACTTCCTATCAACTGGTTACCGAAGAAGTCGATCATCTGCAAGCTCGAAGAGTTCCCGATCGCCATCGGTATCTCGCCGAAAAGCTGGTTTTCATACAAATACAGAATCTCCAGCTGCTGCAGCATGCCAATCTCTTCCGGAATCCTGCCCTGAAGCTCATTGTGATACAATGCTAGTGTCTTCAGATTACTCATATTGCCGAAACTTCTTGGAATGCTGCCGGAGAAGCTGTTGTTGTTGAGCAAGAGGTCCGTGAGGTTCCAGAGCTCGCCGAGCTCCGGCGGGATGAAGCCACTGAGACTGTTGTTGGCCAAGTCCAGCTGCTTCAGAGACAGGCAGGAAACCAAACTCGGCGGGATTTCTCCAGTGAAGTTGTTAGTGGAAAGAAGCAAGTGCTCCAACTTCGACGAGTTTCCGCAGAGACTCTCAGGCAACGGCCCGGAAAGCTGGTTTTCGGACAAAACCAGGAACACCAACTCAGTTAACTCACTAAGTTCGTCTGGAATCGGTCCTTCAAGCTGGTTCTGAGACAAATCCAGATTCTGAAGACTGCCCATGTTCCCAAAAGACTGCGGAATCTGACCTTGAAGACGGTTGGCCATGAAGTTGAGGTAAACGAGTTGACTCAGATAACCGAGTGGACTCGGAATCTCTCCTTCTAGAGAGTTGTTACCCAGGTTGAGAAGTTGGAGGCTGCTCAAGCTACCAAGCTCGGCAGGGATTGCGCCAGTAATGTAGTTATTGGATAAGGTCAGTATGACAAGATCCTGGCAGCCGCCGATCCCCGGCGGTATCGGCCCTTCAAGCTGGTTTTGCTGAAGAAACAGGTTCTGAAGCTTGGCGAGCCTGCCGAGTCGAGGTATAGCTCCCGTGAGGTTGCAGGAAGCCAGGCCAAGCACAGTGAGATTGAGAAGGTCACCAAACGAGTCAGGAATGGACCCAGTGATGCCCGGGTTGTTTCCGAGACGCAGAACTCGGAGACTCGGAAGCGACCCGAGACTTCCCGGTATTTCTCCAGACAGATCATTTGAGTAGAGCAAGAGAACAGCCAGTGAAGTGAGATTGGAAAGAGCAGCTGGAATTGTACCTTTGAGACTATTAGAAGACAAGTCAAGGACTCGAAGCCCCGCGAGCCGGCCGATAGCCGGCGAGACCGAGCCGGAGAGAGAAGAAGCCGAGAGATTGAGCCCGACAACGCCGTTGACGTCACAGGCGACACCAGTCCAGGTGCAGTAGTCAGGGTTGCCGGAGGACCAGTTTTCCAGCACATTGAGAGGATCCTCAGTGAAGGACTTCCTCACTTCCAACAGAGTCTCCAAGGAGTCATCGGAAGAAGAAGATGCTGTAGAAGAAATCACTAGCCGTGTAAGGAGGAGGAAGAAGAAGATAGCAGAGCCAGCCATGTCTGTCTCTGCCTCAATGATTCATTCTCATCATGCATGGGAAGAGACAAGGCTTTGGGGCACGTGGAGGTGTAAAGAAGAGGGGAGTTGGTGTCAGGAGAAGCTGAGCAAACGGCATTAAAGGAGAGGGATTTGGAAATGGCAGCGAGAGAGTTTCAAAGCAGAAAGGGCAGCAGATTCATGGGAATAATTGAAAGGAGATACAGTGGTTGAGTCTTGTGTTTTGTAAAGGGAAAGATTTGGATTGGTAGGGAGGGAGGCAGGAGTGTGTCTGTGACTTGTGGGGTTTGGTTCTTGAGACTTCGAAAGGGGGCGGTTGGATTCCTCCATTTATGCAGCAGCACCTGCAATTTAAATGCTGATGCCCGAATGGACTTCGCGTAAAGAGGCTTCAGGGTTGACCTGGTTTGATATATTCATGCGTCAAATCTAAATTCACCATATAACGCCATTGTCAATCTTCCAACTCGCTCTTCCGTGCTCATATACTATAAACATTCACATTGCATTTCCTGCTGCTATACTATCATGCTAATCAAAATTAATCAATACGCTAGAGAAGGTCATTGGGTTTGAGCCACCGAACCCAAATGTCCTCTAGCACCATTTCCAATCTAAAATTGAGACACAAATGGTCTCTGTGGCCATTGTCCCTTCTTCTAATAGTTCTATATATATGCATGTGTGCACCAAGGGAAAGCCCAACCTCCTCTTCTATTATTTGGCTAATGGTGTCAGGGATAGGGATTAGTGTAGAGGTTCATCGTTAATCTTTTTTTCTCCTTTTTTTTTCGTGGCTGAAGACTGATAGTATTTGGTAAACCACCCCCACTTGCGTTCATTCCTTCTCTGCCTACATGCTTAGAATGTTGCAGGTTTGCCCAATGATTTTAATCTTAGGTTTTGATTAACCTAAAAACAGAAAGAGAAAATTTATAAGAGATTTGGGTGTAATGGAATTGGTGGAAGATGTGGAGTGGCACAACCGATGTGTGATCAGAAACTAAGTCATGAAGTAAGTTTCAAATGATGTTTTTTCATATCAAAACGCTAATGGTTGAGCTAACTTGCATGGGATTAGAATTGAGTAAAAGTCAAGCATATTCCTCTCTGTCTCTCCGTCTCTGATCTCTTTATGGATTAGAACATATTAAAACCCTAATCCATCCAAAGTGGAAGACAAATAAGGGAAGAACAATTCCACATGTGTGTGTGTGTGAGCATCATGTGAACCTCTAAGCCTTGGCCCGTGAATCAGGATAATGAACAGATTGCTTCACAAGACCATTTCTTCTCACCAAACTTTCTGACAAATATTAAACTCATAGTGAACCAAGATCCTGTGGGCTGTGATCCCATGCATCACTGTTCTCCATCCTCAGGCAGCACGTTGACTTATTTCGTAAGTGACAAGATGAGACGAGTCATCTCAGTTGAATGTTTGTCACTTTGATACTTATTAAAAGGAGCTGAAAGGATGACAATCTTGTCTGCTCACATACTACAAATCGCTGTCTGTGGGAATTTGAAGCTTTTGAATGAGTAATCTTGTTGTACAATGGATTTATCTGTGTTTATATTCCCCTGATAATAATTTACAGTTCACGAGCTTTGGATATAGGACTGATGGAGAAATAATTGGCTATGTTCCGAGAACACAGTGGATGAGGAGATCGGATGGAGAAATATTCCCAGCCCATCCACACCTTGTAACCTGGGCCAAATGAGTCACGACTCAGTCTCCGCCTGAGTCACCAGGTCCGGAATCGCCTCCAACTGCCCGACCTAGATCTCGACGCCTTTCCCTCGCGATCCTCCCTGCAAATGGCAGCAAAGAGGAACCTTTCCTCCTTTCCGTCCCTCGCCGCCTCCCTCTTCGCCGTCTCCCTACTCCTCGTCTTCTCCGCCTTCCGATCAGCCCTCTTCGCTGACCGCCAACCCCACTTCCTCCACAGTCGCGATTTGTCGCCCCATCCTCGGCGCCCCTGCAACTATTCCCAAGGCGCTTGGATCCGGAGCCCTAGTCCGGCGACCCCGAGTTATGACCACACCTGCAAGGAGATTTTCAAGGGCTGGAACTGCATCGCCCACGGCAAATCCAACGGCTGGGATCTCCTTCGATGGCGCTGGCAGCCCTCCGGCTGCGATCTCCCGCCGCTCGTTCCCCTCCGGTTCCTCCGCCGCTACAGGAACAAGAACATCGGTGACTTGCTTCTCCTATGTTTTCAATTTCTCGACTTGGAGTTGGGATGAAAGATTTGATTTTGGCTCGATGCAGGATTCGTTGGGGATTCGCTGAACAGGAATATGTTTGTGTCGCTGGTGTGCATGTTGAGGGCCGTCTCCGGAGCTGTTAAGAAATGGCGGCCGGCCGGCGCTGATCGGGGCTTTACTTTTCTGGAGTATAATCTCACTTTGGCGTATCACCGGACCAATCTCTTGGTGCGATATGGTAGGTAAGCAAGCGCTTGTTGGTGCTATTTGGCAAAGTTTGCAATTTTTTTTCTTTATTTTCAAATGGTTTTCCATTTGGAAGTCTGAAGTACCAGTGGTGTAGGTGGACGGCAAATGCTAATGGGGGTGTGCTAGAAGATCTTGGATACAAGCATGGGTATAGGGTGGATGTTGATATTCCCGAGCAGACATGGGCTGAGGCGCCAATGTTCCATGATATTCTCATTTTCAACACAGGGCACTGGTAATGTTTGTGCCATTTATATTGTCTTTCTATTTGAAAATAATGACTTTCAGTACTGGCGTATCAATAGCAAAGTAAGAATTCTAGGCAATTCGTCACCTTGTTGTTTCTGGAACATTGAAAATTATTTGGAGTGTGAGGGAGTCTAAGCAATTGATTAATCTTCATGGCTCAAATTTTGATTTTTATTAAGCAAGTTAATGGGACTTCCATTGATTTCTTTGTTAACAGGTGTTTTTCTTTCCATTTACAATTCAGACACTGAATGCTATGTGGAAATGTATGGATAATAACTTGGATGGTTATCTTTCCCTGCTCAAGCACCAAGCGCAATCCCTTGATGATGGTGCTGTAGAGGAGAAGCCACTATTGTGTGTGTTTTTTTTTTCATGTTACTGGTGTTGGAGGGAGAGATAGCAGCAATTCACTTATGTGGTGGAAAAAATGAATTTTACATGTTCCAGACTATTTAAAGCAGGCTTTCTTGGTTCAGTTAACCAGGTCATCTGAAAAAATTTGAGCCCATCAACTGTTGAAGACAATCTGGGACTCATAAAAGGTTTAGCCTTAAAGTTGCACTATTTTCAGTTATAGAATTTATACTGGATAACTTGCAAGTAAGTTAAAGATTGGGAAATTGAGTGAAGTGATTCTTCTAGTTCTTCTTGAATCTCGCTTATAATGTTTCTGCCTTTGTACAGTGGATAAACACTGGCACCTTTTTCATTTTTGAAATGTTTCATCTACGACTTTTTTTTTTATCAACCGGGTTTAGTACCCTTAATAGCCTTGCTGAAGCAAGGAATAGAAACGATACATCAGTTTGTATCGTTACAAAAAAAGGATAGTGCTGTGCAACCCTTCAAAATGTCAAGTATGGCTTCAGCATCATTTTCAGCTCTGAACAGGGGCTTTAATTGTGGCTTTCGGCATTTGACCTGCTGCATTTCTGCCTGTTTCATCTACAACTTCCCCTTTGACATAGTATAGAAAACATTGTAGTATAATTTTTCAGCGTTTAGTACTACTGTCAGCGTATTTTTGTCTTTGTATACTTTAGGTGGGGGGCTCCTTCTAAATTTGACCCAATTGAGACGCCTATGCTCTTTTTTGAGAGTGGTATGCCTATAACACCTCCTGTCTCTCCTGAATTCGGCATCGATATGGCATTAAAACAGATGGTATGGCTATAATTTTCTTTTCAGTTTTACGAGTTGAATGCAAATCTCTGTCTGATGTTCACATAGTCCTTGATTGTCTTCTGCTTAGAACATGTTTTTCTTGGTATAGATTTTGTATGTGGAGAAAGGGTCTAAAAGGAATGGAATTAGAATCTTCCGAACACAATCTCCCAGGCATTTTGAAGGAGGTGATTGGAACCAAGGGGGTTCATGTCGGCGTGTCAAACCATTATTACCAGAGCAGGTTTTTATCTTTTCTCTTTTCTTCTTACTTTTTTAAGAGCAGTTACCAAGTTGTTGCATCACATCCACATAGAAAAACAAGAAAAATGATTAAAAGTTACTTCATTATTAACACAAGTTTGTGAGCACTGCTTTTTGATGATTAGTGTAATCTGTCTTATTATTTTAGTTAATATTGTGTTCTGCAGCAAACTTTGCAATTGTCTCCAACCTTGGTACAAATAATTGAAATAACTGGTGAAAAAATTGATTCTAGGAGAAGATGAATCAACCCAAAAAAGATGAATCTGAGTTCATTATGCCTTTCTTGTTTCACCATAACCAATTACTGCACTTTCAATGTTTTCATTATGAATAACAAATTGAGGTCGATTAATTGATTGAATTCTTCTATCTCCTTCAGGTTGAAGAACTTTTCTCTGTGGAGAAAAACGGAACAAATGTAGAGGCCCGCTTGGTGAATCAACACATTTTCAATGCTCTCAAAGGATCAAGTTTCAGAATACTGGACATCACTGGCATGAGTGAGTTCAGAGCTGATGCTCATCCATCAACTAGAGGAGGGAAAAAGCACGAAGACTGCATGCATTGGTGTTTGCCTGGATTGACTGACTTATGGAACGATTTATTTGTAGCATACCTAGACAACTTGTAAGAAAAATAAAGTTTTGTTCATTATCTCAGTTAACTGATTTTTTTTGATTAGTTGTGTGACAATGTGATTAAAAGAATAGCAAATCTAATGACAAACTGCTGGAAGCTGTTTCAGACTGTTCAAGTCCCTGTCATCTTTGTGTTTTGAATACATTGTTCATGCAATAGACCAAAGCTTATTTAAGGCAGAGGTGGTGTGGCAGTGCTTCGAGATTCTCTCTCATCTTTGCTCTCTATCTCTAGTTTTCCCTGACTGCCAATGCCGCTAAACCTGTCTCGACCGTCGTGGAAACCAAACTCGGCCCCTCTCAGTCTTGAGCCAAAACGAACTAAAATGGAAATTGATGAGAGCAAACTCATATAATCTGACATAGGTGACTTAAATGCCAGTAAATATTAATTTATTCGGACAAATATAATAATATTAAAAGTTAAATGCAAAAATTATTGTAGTGAATCGCCTGGCCAGGTCGTACGCCTCGCGTGCTCCAATCATCTCTCGTCGCGAAGACCTGTATCTATTCAGAGATGTCTATAAAATGGCATCTAGTGATAAAAATGGCATCCAGTGATAAGCTCTGGAATCACAACTTTCTGTATTGCTCCTCGATCCTCCATTCCTCTGGGAAGATGGCTCTGGCTTCATCAATCTCGGTCCATCTTCTCATGTTCCTTCTTCTACATTTCATCATGGCTATTGCTGCACACACTGCACTCCAGACGGCAGCGGCCTATGAATTATCCTTCAGTCACTACGCTAGAAGCTGCCCAAACATGGAGGCCATCGTCCACAAGAAAGTCGCAAGCTGGATTGCGAAGGACTACACCCTCGCGGCCAGCATCATCAGGCTGCAGTTCCATGACTGCGCTGTCAGAGTAACCACATTACTTAAAACCTCTCTTCTTCATCATTCAATTTACTTTCAACTTGATGGATTCAGGGGTGTGATGCATCCATTCTACTGAACCATACCGGGAGCGAGAGAGAGGCCAGGACGAGCAAGTCGCTCCGGGGATATGATGTGATCAATGATATCAAGGCAGTCTTGGAAAAGAGATGCCCGAAGACCGTCTCCTGTGCCGATATACTCACTGCTGCTGCAAGGGATGCTACTGCTAAGGTATTGCACAGAATTTTGCAGAACCATATGGAAACGTTCGTGAAGAGTTAATGGAGACAATCTCATAAACAGATTGGAGGTCCATTTTGGAGGGTCTCTTATGGCAGAAAAGACGGTCGCGTGTCGTTGACTAAGGAAGCTGAGGTTGTTCCCGCGGGCTTCGAAAACGTCACGCACCTCATTGAGTTCTTCCAAGACAGGGGCTTAAACCTCCTTGATCTTTTAGTACTCTCAGGGTCTCACACCATTGGAAGAAGCACGTGTGCGTCCGTCCTGCCGAGGCTCAACAACTTCACTGGCGATGGCAAACCTGACCCGACAATTGATGCCCAGTACTTCAAGTTCTTGAAGAGGAAGTGCCGATGGCCATCAGAGTTCGTCGAGCTTGATGGCACAACCCCAACGAAGTTCGACGAGGTGTATTATAAGAATCTGCAGAGGAAGAGCGGGTTGCTGTCCACTGACCAGCTGCTCTATTCGGACCCTAGAACGGCACCTCTCGTCAAGGCATTGGCTTCCCAGCCGATGCTCTTCCACCAGCAGTTCCCGGTGTCCATGGTGAACCTTGGCAAGACGCAGGTGCTCACAGGAGGCGAAGGGGAGATCAGGACTAACTGCAATTTTGTGAATGCTTGATGTGTTTCTCAGTAAATTTGCTCATGGCATTCGTTGCCGTCTGTGGATTATCTATGCATTAATTTTTTTAGTGTTTGAGGTTTCAGCATAAAGATTTGTATTTTCTTTTCTCATTTCATTGAAACGGGAGCGCATATGGTTCAGTTTTTCTTTTTATTTGTTGAGAACTGTTTAGTAACATTATATTGTTGTAATAATCATACTCTATATATATATATATATAGATATATATATATATTATATAGATATATATAGAATATATGGATTATATACGTAATCGATTCTTAAATATTTATTAAATTATATTTTTTCTTTAAAATTAAAAAAACTATATATACTTTTTAAAATTTTGCTGGATTACATATTTTTTTAAAAAATTTGAAAAATTATATATAACTCTTTAAATTTTTTTCGAATTATATGTTTTTTAAAACTCAAAAATTACAACTTTTCCTTCGGTTATTTGATATATTGAAAAAAAATTTCGGATGTAAATTTATCATTAAAATCAATAATATTTAAAAATATATATTGTTTGACATTGTTTAGATTAAAATAAAAAATGAAAATACTTCCGTTCTAATGTATATTAACGTAATAAAAAACATAAGTAAAAATCAACTCCAAATTTGTTTTATATCAAATCTCAAATATGGCCGATATTAAGTATTACTTTTAATCAGATTGAATTGAAAAGAATTTAAATTAAGTTATAACAAAATTATTATTTTACATATTAAATTTAAATTTAATTTAAATCAGACTTAAAAGGATTTAAACCAAACTAAGAACAAAATAGTAATTTTATATCTTACATTGAAATTTAATATAATATAAAATTTTCAACTAAACAAGAAAGAATTTTTACATAATTATGAAAGTCTCCTCTAATTAAAGCAGAAACATTTTTGCCTTTTTACTTTAGTATGAATGACATTAAATAATATATATATATTAAATATTCTTAATTCCAAGGATATAATATATCAATATATATATATCTAATCTAAATATCGCAATCTCTTATTTCTCTACTACGACTCGATCTCCTCATCTCTCTCAAAAAATAGCTAGAAATTATCTCGCCGGATTAAACCAAAAAATTTTTTATTTGGAAAAAACATGTAATTTACAAAAAAAATATATAATTTCATATGTAATTCATCCTATACATTTAGGCCCCGTTTGATTTTGCATCAAAATCAGGATCAACATATTTCAAAATTATTTTTATTTTTATAAAATTAATATTACTTATTTTACGTTATTATTAAATTAAATTATTATAAAAAATTAAATAATTTTTTGAACTTTAAATTATTAAAGCATTAATTTTAATAAAAAAAATTTGTTTATCAGTATTGATCTTAATTCTGATTTTGTACCAAACAGTACCTTGTATAAAAAATCTACAGAAAGATATGCTCTTCCAAGCATGGCTGATTTATTGAAGAAAACAATTATCCAGAATTAGTCGCAAAAAGCATGACTCCAGAAAATGGGAAACACCTTCCCCTTGTCCCAAGATTCTAATCAACAACATCCAGAAACAGAGAGTTTGTCTCTTCAACACTGGGCACGAAGCCGGTTGCCATAGAAATATTTGTACATATCTTGAATAGGAGACATCCTCTTGACGCCGAGAATAATACATTTGTACATTGGTTAGAGTAACTATGTATTAGTAGACAAGGCTATGCGACTTTCCAATATCTTGCAGACCCTCTTTCCTAACACATATCTGGTCAGTCTACAAAATAAAATGTCATAACGGTCAGAGAAACATTTAAGATTGAGAATGTGTTAGAACAATATCCGCAATTGTGGCCCCGCAAATCGGGCATCGGCCCCTGCACCATTGCAACTCACGGGCACATTTGAAACATGTGCACATATGCCCGCACCTGTAAACAGCAACAGCGTCCAGTTTAGAAATTTTGTCATGTAAGCAACTGAGGGATTGAATACCTCACGGCAAATTCGGACAATCAATATTATGCACAACATTCTTCCTATTTGCCAAGGTCAAGGGCACACTAGCAGAAGATATACTAAAAAGCGCAGAATAAAAGTCTACCTGTAAAGCAGAGTGTCGACTTGCAGTTCATGGCAGATGCAACAGTTGCCTTGGCTAGCTGGTGTCCACTTAGAATGACGTGAAGTAGTCTCTTCTTGGACTGTCATCACAAAGAAAGAAGTCATCGAATTAGTCTCTGCAGCGTTTGATTTTATGCAAGAGTTTTTCCTCCAGAAAAAGCAACTACTAATTTTTCTGCTCAGCCTATTTTTTGCCTGTGCAAGTCCAAGCTCCTGCTCCTGATGGCATTTTCCCTTTAATCAATGGAAAATATTTCCTAATTCCTAGTGCATTAAATTAAAGTAATGACACCCCATGTTTCAAAAGAAGGATTTTTTACAAACGCACTTGACTGATCAGACAATAATCAATCACCTGATTGAGGAACTGCAGCAGAAATCTCTTGCTTGATAGAATGATGCAGGCTCACTTGCCACTGCACGCAACTTTCTACCAATTTCCGTAGTTCACGGATTTCATGATGTATTTGAGCTACATCACTTCTCAAATTATGTATGGCCTCTGAGTCCTATCACATCAGAAATAATGGTCCAAGTGAAAACAAAGAAATTACACAAAGAAAGTATTATGACAAATAAAAAAGAGTATTATACCAATGAATGCTGAGATGATTGATGTAGCAATGAATCATGCTGCCAATTCTCTTCATTGTGCATCATCTGATATGGCAGTTGTACCAGAGACGATGATGGAATCTGATCTGCATCATGGAATTCACCATTCGTTCGCCAAACAGGGTGTTGGTCATACTGTTCTTCAAAATTCTCATCATAATATTGTCGCTCTTGTCTATGTAAAAATGACAATATCAACCTATCCATTCTGCCACGGAAGTCACTTGCAAGGGAAGTTGAAACTGGTCTTCTGCAATAACAGGGGCAGTGTTTTTGAGTACACAACTCAGAAATGCAGCCATCAAGCACAAGCATGCAATCTAATGGAAGAGAGAAAACATAGAGGAATCTACTTACCAAAGCAACTCATCAATTAGGCTAACATACCATAGGATCAATTACCAACAAATTCCTTTTTGCAAAAAAAGTATCCACCATGAAGATTCAATAGCGAGCATGGAGATATATACAAGCTTTAGAGAAAAAAATATATAAATGGTGGAATAAATGGAAACCAGATTAAATTTTAAAAGTGAAAGAAGCCATTCATTTCCTATGAGATTGAAAATTATGAGAACTGTCTGCATTTACATGAGTAAGATTTCTTCTAAGGGATAAGTAAAAACATAGCATACCTCTTCAGGAGTTCCCGTATTTCTAAATTGTCTGAGAAATTTTCTAAGAAGGCATTATAATTAGTTGTGCTTATCCAGTTATACTCATTATCTCCAATATGCTCCTGAGTGCAATGTTCTCGTTCCTGTGTCACAGGCTCAGCTTGCCAAACATGCAACCGTGGCAAGTATAGCGGTCCTCCCCACTGAATGGTGCTCCCACCGGAACTTCTTTCTTCCCAAGACAGATCAGGAGTTTGGCTTCCTTCTTGTTCTTCTTCAGATGGCAGTGTATTAGGTTCAACTGGATTGCTTTCTGAATCCCTTGAGAAGACTACACCACTATGGGACTGAACAGTCAAACCGGCATCACATGGATATTGAGAATTAACTGGGAGCCCAACTGGTGTGCTTCCAAGGCATTGTAGAGCCTGCATTTGGTCTTCATCCTGCTGGTTTCTATGATCAAACCTCTGTCTATTGTTAAGCAGGTAAATGAGAGATGGTTAGGATAAGCAATAAAGGTTTTATTAGTGATATTGACTGAAGCCAGAATTTAGTGACTAGTATATTTTCCTGCGGTAGCATGTTTTGTTTTGAGTCTAGATATGCAAAATGTACAATACCTTAATAGAGTAATGGTTGATCTGCCTTGCGAGTGGTCCAGTTCTGATGGTCTTGAAGAATGTTCTTCCTGAGTTTGAGCTGATCCTTCTAGTCGCACGAACATGAGCCTAATCAATGTCTGAGATAGTGAACATAAAAGACAAATGAAAGCCATGCAAAGAATCTTAGGCAGAGGTTCAAATGGTTAGACAGAGGTTTGCACCTAGTTAGGCTTCTCTAATTCACTTAGAAATCATCATAATACTAAAAATGTCAGAGCTTTCAAAATTGATCATAGAAAGTTGTGTCTATATATATATATATATATATATATGTATATATATATACACCTCTAGAAGATTGCATTATACTCTTTATAATAGCCAGTGGAGATTAGAGGAAATAGCATTCCCATTTCAGATCAATTGATTAAGAAACATCAGAATGAGAAATGTCTGTTTTCAATAATAAAACTAATGACAAGCTGGAGTAAAACGATCATCCTGTTCCATTATTTTTTAACTACATGCATTTCCAAAGTGTTAATTGAGGTAACTGTTCTAGTTATTCCAAATTACTGCCATATAGAGACCAAGACAGACAGAATTGTAGAATTGCAAACTCACCTGAATCCTGCCACGGTGGGAGAACCGAGAGACGGGCTGCCGCTCCGCCAGAGAATCAAGCTCCCTGCGCCTTTCCCGCACCATCCTCGCCATCAGCTCATCAATGTCCTGCCGAATCCTAATCCGCCGACAAGCCAAACCCCAAAATCCTTTCTTCCTACTCAATTCCGGACACTCGCGACCCCGGCCATCATACTCATTGCTCGACGTCACCTCGGAGCTATGCGTCCTGCTTCCCAAACTCAGCAATCTCACAATATGACCCACCCGTCCCGCCTCGCTCTCCGGCAGCGAAGACGACCTGGCAGGCTCTCTCGCAACTGCATCGCAATCCCAATTGCCATCGCGCGGAGTGGGGACAGGGCCAGCCTCGGCGTCGAGCTCCCTCCACATCTGGATCAGAGACGAGGCCCGGACGCTGACGCCGGAGCACTCCGACAGCGTCGGTGAGGGCTCCCGGACGAACGATGAGGCGGATCGAGTACTAGCAATCTCAGAGATCTCGGGCGGGTGGGATCGGCGGTGAGAAGGGGAGGAGGGTTTGGGGGTGGATTCATCGTCGGTGACGGTGGAGGAAGCGGAGGAGGAGGAGGGGGAGGGGTCCCGGGGCCAGAGTTTGAGGTTCTTGGCGAAGACCGGGTGGGCGAAGGCGCCGAGGGCGACGTGGCCGGGGTGGCGCCAGTCGTCGCGGGGCGACGGCAGGGTCGGGGCCACGGAGGAGGAGGACATGATCGGAAACCTAGAGGAGGAGGAGGAGAACGGGGGCAGAATTGGGCGAAGGAGCGGCGGCGAGGCGATAGGAGGAAGCAGGAGGCTAAAAATGGGAAGAACAAGCGATATCAATGGCGGAAAAAGGGAAACGCGGAGGCGGAACGGCAGGAGAGAGGCTGGGCTTGTTGCTAATATTGAGAACGAGGAGGGGAATGTTTGGGGCAGGGGAAACGTCTCGGGATAAACTTGCTATGTTTTTCTGTTGCAGCAGCGGAGCTGATGGCGAGGCGGAGACTGGTGACGAGTGTCGCGCCGTTTTACTTTGTCCGAGGCGGCAACAGGGTTTTCAAATGTGGGGCCCGCTTCGACTCGGGAATATTCTTTTTTTTTTTTTTTTTTTTTTTTTTTTTTTTTTGATTTTGAAAACAAAGATTTGGAACATGACGATGGAAATAATAATAAAATACAGATGCTGCGACAACCGGCCTGTGCACCAACCTTTAGACGTAATGCTCTTAAGCTGATTAATTTGGATTTATATCGCGTGATTGTAGCGTCGTTTGGCATGGAAAAAACATGGCCATTTGGATTAAGCTTATATAAAAAAAAATTTCGATTAATGACTAAATTCGAATGAATATAAGTAGACATTAGCGAATAACTTTTAAATGAATTTGTGATTAACGGTAAAATAACAGCGTCTTGATCATATTGTTAATTCTAATCTAAACTGCGCTAATGACTAGCTGGCACGCGATTATTGGTTGACATACGGGTGTACAGGCGGGAAGTGAGTGTCAAGTCGATTTTTGTTGTCTTTCTTCTTATTTTTTCAGTCAATAGACTCGTTGCTCGAGGTCGGGAATTCCAAAAGCAAAACAACTTTTCGAAGTAGAAAACAATTCCAACAAGCGACTCAATTAAGTTGGCTAATCTGCGCACGCAATTATCATGCTTCGATAATGACTCAGTAGGCAGATGCTGAGTTCAAATCGAAATTCTGAATGCTGGAGACCATATTAAGAATTGACGATTAGCCCGACAAAATCTCAGAAATTTGTCGATTTTAAAATGATAGGAAGATCATCTGTCCTCGTTCAAAACCAGAGGAAAACACGAGGGCCAGTTCTCTTCCACACATATCAATCACATAGGTTTCGGTCAAACAAGCTATATCAGAAGCAGTGAATCACCTGTTGTTTTCTTCCCGCATCGATAGTGATAATCACACCAAGACCATTCTTCGCAGCACTCAGCACACAAAAGGAGCATCAACATGGCCATCGGAGCAGTAAAGGCCGGGGCGCTGCGAGAATCCCTGCTTAGCCAGCATCTTCCGGGCACTCAGCACAAGCTCCTGGTTAGAAACTCCACCGTCAGTCTCTGAAAGAATGGTCTGGATTGCGTTGCTGAGAGCGCCGTAAGCTTCTCCAGAACCACCAACAGGGTTTGCATCAGCTGCTGTTTGGTCAGTTTGACAGCCGCTAATCAGAATCCCGTTGTCTGGGAGGCGCCTCTTGTTTGCTCCTGCATAAACTTCTTTAGTACCATGTACTTCGGTATCCAACGCTGGCTTCACATAGTTCCCGTCGTTTTCCTCCAACTTGGTTTTGAGAAACTCTTGCGCCAGGTTACCGACCACGCCCATTAAGTTGCTGCCGCCACTGCCTTCACCACTCTTGCCGTGCTGGAGCTTGTTCATTATCACTTTCATGAACTTCTTCACCTTGGGGCTGGCATCCTCGCCAAAGATGTCAAACAATGTTGGCCTCAATTTCCCTACGTCAATGTCCTCCTTGCCCGTCTTCTGCTTTAGGATCTCAATCAGGGTGGACAGAGGGAGGGAGCGGTTCTTGATGTAACCACCGCCACGGTACTGAGCATCAGTCTCACTGCCATTATCATCCTCAGATTCCTGACGGAGGTGGTGGTGGCCACCATGAGGAAGATGGATTCCTCGTGACTCCAATGCCTCGTGAACTGTCTGCTTCAAGAAGCTCTTGAAGCCAAAGCCAAAGCCAGAATCTTCATCCTTACGCTTGGTGCTATTGCCAATCTGCTCCTTCGTTTTGTCTACCAGGCCACCACTGTGGCATGAATCTGACACAATTGTAATGCGACAACAATCTGGTACTTCATCCACAAATTCTCTGAAATCATCATCTGCACCAGATCATTCCGCTTAGTTTTGGAGTCATCCACAAGCCAGTAAAATAGCATCTCCAATATCATACACTTAAACTTATCTAGATTTTCTTTTTAAAAAAATCATCTGTATGCTGGGAACCTCTTCCTTTACAAAATTTTGGGTTTTAGCTTCTGCAGCAATTCGTGAATTTTGTGAAATGAATTGTAGAGTAAATTTGACTTTCTTCTGTGGACCAAGTTCATCTAACAGCTCCCGAACTTTCTACTGTCAATACATAATTCAGTTGCCCACATAACAGATGATATCTGTCACGAGGGACTGGAAGAGATGATTGGTCACAAATGATTTTAGGGCGACAAAAAACAAAATTTTTATTTAGAGGTATGAAACAACTTTAAAATGAAGGCTGTCCTAAATTTTAGGCATTACAAAGATACATGTCCGTCTGCCTACAGCCTCTAACCAGTCCACTCTACAACCAAAACAAGTTTGCATGGGAGACAGATTTTATTTCTATACCAAGACCCAGACAGCTCTTGCCAAAGCTGAATCATAAACAACTCTTTGAGAAGACCTGAAAATTTGTCTTGTTTGTGTTGTTTTTACTCGATTCTCAAGAGAATGAAAGCATTTTAAAATAGTATATGTGAAAAAAAATAATCAAACAATTACTCTCAGAGAAAACCATAACTTTGCCTTATATTTACCCTTCAATTAACTCATAGAATCTATCTTTGGATGGCGCAAAATATCTTGAATGTCTCCTGAAGCAAATCCAAATGCATCACAATCCATTTCTTTATCATCCATTCATCAGCAGTTCGTAAAATAAAATATTTCGATCCACAAGATAGTGAAAAGGAAAGAATCAAACACACTTCACAACTTCTAAACATACACGAAAAATGCTGAAACAGAAACAAGAACACGGCATCAAAAATTTCACCAGATGAGGGAAAAATCACTGACCAGTGATGAGATTCATATCGCACGGTACAATGCACTCATCGTAGCCAGTATCATCATCGTCGCCAGTCTCCGCTGGGAGGCGAGTCCCGTGGCCGCTGAAATGAACGAAAAGGTAGTCCCCACGCCCGGCGGATCTGATGAGATTCTTGATCGCGTGGCGGATGTTGGCGCCAGTAGGCTGGGTGTAGGATCGGTCTGTGTCGATGAGCACGGTAATGTCCTCCTCAGAGAAGCCGTAGCGCTCGACGAGGCAGCGATGCATCCGCTTGACGTCGTTGATGCAGCCCTTGAGCTCGGCCTTGGTGCTCGGGTAGTTGCAGCCGATAAGAACCGCCTTCTTCCCCATCGGCTTCGGTTACGGCGGCACGACCATCCCGGTGTCGAATCGAGAGGGCTTTCTCCTTCGCTCGCGGGGTCTCTCGGGTCTTTATTGCAGCGTAACAGAGTTTTGTATACAAGTCCATCAAATAGTTAAATTTGAACAACTGTAAATGGGCCCCTGCCTTTTAGAAATTACTATTTTTTGCGAAACTAGTAGTTTTGACAATATTTGATATATTTTCCAACTCTTTTATTTTTTCAATAATTTCCAAATAAGAAAATAAATTAAATTATCTGAACATGTGTATGCTTGGTGATAAATCTTATTATGAATTATATAAATGGATAATTTATTAAACAATTTTTAGACTTTTTTGAGACAAACAAATAAAGTGGATAAAAGCTTTTTTTTTAAAGAGTATTTTGTTAGCTTAATTTTCATACCTTCAAAAAATCCAAAAAAAATGAAAAAGTACAGTTTTTAATTTAGAAAAATTTACCACTAAATTAAAAATAGATGCTTAAAAGAATTATTTCAAATAAAAAGTATTTTAAAAAATATATTATAATATAAATTATTTTAAAGTATAAAATACAAATATTTATACAAATACCTATTATATTATATTATATATATATTCAAGATTCATTTATGCATCTCATTAAAATTTATATATGAATCTCATAAAGATTTATGCATTAGTCCTAAACAAGGTATATTAAATTTCAATAACATTATATTAATTCATTCATGGATCTATTTAATATTTCTAATATATTAAATATATCAATGTGAATTTTTAAGATTCATTCATGTATCTCATAAAAGATTCATATATTTAAGATTCATTCATGTATCTCATAAAAGATTCATATATTAACCGTGAATCTTTTAGAGTATCTTAAATGTATTAATGAATCTAATTAATATTTCGAACATGATTTCTAGAGTTGATGGTTTCTCTATCTTCAACTGCTCAGTGTAGATTTTTGAGCAAACTGGGTAATAATATAGTATAGATAATATCATAATAAGGAGATGATTCCATTTTAGAATGTTTTAGGGGGTTCTTTGTGAAAATCCTCGTAGCTGAAGGCCAAAAGAGACTAATGAAACGGATAGTCCGCACGTTGCGGCCGCGCGTGCTGATAGCGGATTGCATCGCGCGGTCTTGTCCATGGACCATGGTCCGTTACGCACTTGAGGAGGCTGGGCCAAACAGGCCTAGATTTCGAAGAAGTTGAGCCCGAACGGCCCGCCCGCATAATACTATTTTTGTCTCGAATAGTTTCCTTCTGATCCAATGAAAATAAGTGTTTATTATGGAGGGTTTTAGGCTTAAAATTTTAATAGTTTACAGAAGAATTCATAATACTTGTTCATCAATTATTTACTGTTAGATTGGGCGTTGATTAAAATTCTAAAACTCTATTAGGTAAATGAATAATTAAGGATAACTGATTGTTTGTCTTCTGTATTATTTCGTTAATTGAATTCTGAAATCTGCAGCACAAATAATTCCCTTACTAGTTTACAATCCACCATCATTAGAACTCTATTAGGTAAATGATTAACATACCAGAGTGTTAGTTGAATTAATCGATGATTATCACGATTGCTAGTATGGAGATCAGCAATTTTGCACAATGGCTGAAGCTCAGAGTTCCTTTTTGTTTATGCCAATTCAGGAGATAGCTCATCCTGATGTCATGCAGAAAAAGATCGCCCACTGATTTCTGAGAAGCTATTAGCTTGCAGCGATCAACTTTGGGTTCGACAGAGAAAGTTGAGGCGAGGCATAAAAAGTCCACAGTCCTCCACATGGAGAGGAAGTGTCATAACAGCTTGTCATCGTGAGGAGAATGAATTGAAGAAGAGGTAGAAAAAGCGGCAAGAAGAGCACATGAAAAAAGAAGAAAAGATTCTTGCACTGAAAAAGAAGAAAGTATACATCATCCATCTTTATCTGTCAAGCTCACTGCACACCCACATGACCATGAAACAAACCCCAACACTCAAACTCCAGATTCATACATTGCCTGATTGCCATCACATTCCTTTGCAAACAAGCAAAAAAGAAAAGCTAACATGTTACAATTACAAGCAACAAAAGCAGCAACAGCTACACAACCCCAATAATACAGCGGAGGCATCTCCATCTACAGCCTGTTAAAGTTGGTGGGCTGAGAGGATGAGAACAGGAAGATAATGGCATGCGCCCTGTCCCCCCACATGCATGCATATGGTCCATTCCCGTCATTGAAGAGTACCACCGCATCACATCATCACAACAACTAAACTAGCATTTTTTAACAGTGGATTTGCTTACACAAACATTGGCTATATTGGTGATAGTTATGTTAGAGGGACTAAGAGTTTGATGAGTTTGGGTGTCAAGGGGTGGAGGAGCAACAGAGGTGGCGGTGGCAGTGGAGGAGGTGGTCGTTCGTGAGTCCGGCGGCCTGCATGAAGGAGTGGACAATGGTCGGGCCGACAAAGCGGAAGCCCCGGCGGACGAGGTCTTTGCTTATTGTCTCTGATTTGGATGTCTTCACTGGGATCTTCCTGCTTGATTTGTAGTTGGTGACGATGGGCTTGTTGTTTACAAAGCTCCACAGATACTTGTCAAGCGATCCAAACTCCTTCCTGACCTGCTCTCACAATTCAAGCCGATACGTCAGTAAAGAACTCTGCATAATATGAAATTCACGACCACAAGAATAAAAATATGAAATAATACCTCGAGGATTCGTTTAGCATTGTCGACGACGCCGCGAACTCTTCCCAAATCCATCCCTTGCTCTGCGCGGATGGCAGCCATTTGCTTCTCTGTGAGCTTTGACACTACCTCTGGATCAAATCCAGCAAATGCCGCTCTGTAATTGCCCAAAATGGCGCAAGAAAAGAAACATTTGTTTAGCTTTAATTTTCAAAATATTTCGATTATGAGAAAGTATGAACTCCTTTGTACCTGTAATGGTTTCGTTTCTTCAAGATGGTAGTCCAATCCAACCCAACCTGAGCTCCACTTAGCACATGTAGCTCAAACAGCATACTGCAGAATGGAAAGAAAGAAAAAAAAAAAAATCTTTGAGGAAGAACAGCACGGAGAAACAGAGACAAAGAGAGAGAAACAGAGAATTGAGCGACTTACTTGTCATCATGGACAGGCACTCCCCACTCTTCGTCATGGTAAGCAACATATACAGGATCTGATCGCCATGAAAAAAGAAACAAGATCAGAACTTTTAGCCATTTTTACCAAGAAGAAGAAAGCAAGTTTCTTCAGTTCTGGATATTACCAGAGTTGGCTGTGATGAAGCTGCATCTCTTTTCCTCTGGCGCCGTCGCAGTAGCATTTGCAGAATCCAAAGGAGCCACTTTTGAAGCTTCAAGCTTAGCAGCCGTCCTGCCATAATGAGCTATCCTCATCTTCCTCTGGGCCTGCATCAGCGAAGCATGCTCCCTCTGCGCCGCCGCGATGCTCCCCGGCGCCAAGTCCGTCAAAAACAACTCAACCGGCACTTCAACCTGGACTCCTCCGCCCGAACTTTTCGACTTCTTCCTCACAACCGGAGCAGCAGGAGCCGTCTTGGCCGCAGATTTTGGCGTCGGCGGCTTTTCGGTGCTGGAATTCAAGCTATTCGGATCGTTATTTCGCTTGAGCACCGGCTTCATCTTCGGCGACACCGGAGGAGAAAGCTTGCGCGGCTTGGCATCATTGGCGACGGGCTTCTTCTTCATTTGCCGGGCGGATTCCAGCGCGGCGACGCGGTTGCCAGCGGGCTGCAGCACGGGCCTCCCGTCGAGCTGCACCGCCGCCGCGAGGCGGATGGCGCGGCCGGACTTGGAAGTGGCGTTGCACATTGTTTCCGCTGGAGCTGAGATCCACGGACTGAAGGTAAACGAGGAAGAGGCGTGGGAGGAGAAGAGGGGAAGTGGGGGATTATTTATATAGGCAAGAAGGGGAAGTTGGGGAAGTGGGGGAAGTTGGGGAGGTGCGGTAAGGTGGGGTAAGTGGTAGCATGGACGGGTTGGGGTCTGCCATACAAAGCCTGCCTGGTTTTGGTTGGGACTGCAAAGACACGGGCCACTACTGATTACCACGCGACTTCGGCTCGATTTTATCCAAACAGTTAAATAATATTTTATCAAAAAAAATTCTGCAATAATCTTAATATTCGACAGTCGATATTTATCGAAATTCAGAGAATATTGGACACACGAAACTTTCTCGGAAGCCCCCACAAATCATTCCATGCTTCTTTGAAGCTGGCGGGAATCTCGTTCTCTTCATCAGAGATTCCACAATCATGCACCGTTGGCTTCCGGATTAAAACCAAATCGCGAGAGATTTGGACGGATCGCGTACGTCTAATGGGAAGAATTTTTTTTTTTTTTCTGTTTGATATATATTAGGTTTTGCATGTGTTGCTGATGCATATGATACTACTGATTCTGCGACCAGTGGGATAAATGCACCGAACTCTGTATTCGCCGGCTCTGCTAATCAACTACTAATCTTGATTACGACTCGGTGTTTTAAGTAATCTGACGAGCACATGATCGGAGCCACCGTCCAACCCTTGGACGGTTCCGCGCGATAAACACAGGATAATAATGGACGAATATCTTAAGAAGTAGGTTGATAATGCATTCGAGTATGGAGTAAGTTGCAGAAGAGGAGTTGATCCAAGAAGGGAGACACGGCATGTGCGAGCCACCAATACATGAACGATAGGGTGCCAGAAGAGGAGAACACACGGTTTGTTTCCTTGATGCTTCGCGGGCAGATACGCCCACAACTTGGCGCGGTGGGTGAGCTCGTCATCAATGGATCACGACTCGCAGGCTTCCACATGGCTTGAGCCCCACCTTCCGCAAAAGTACTCGTGCTCCTCTCGATCGATTGACGTCCTCCGTGTCTTCGCCGACGTGGTTTCATCGAAGATATGGATTTCTGATTAGAGTCTTCGCTCGACGCGTTAATGAGCAGTCTGCCACGTGAAATTAGGCGAAAGAAAACGAGGATGTACACCAATTCACGGGACACGCATTGTGCGGTTAGGTGGCAAATCAAATATATTAGATTTTTTTAAAAAAAAATTATTCGATTACTTAATTACAACTGATATCATAATAACATATTCACGTGAGATTAATTCGATCGGACTCGGATGACAAATGTTCATTAGCTCTAATCTCTGAATGCAAAAAAGGTTAATGAATCATTTAAGAATTAAGGGGTCTCCAATACATCAAAACGACTCGATCCATTTTCTCGAACAGGCCCTCCTGGTTTACCGAAAAGGGAGACAAGGCATGTGCGCTTGTTGTTGTCACGCATCCATGATGAGTGGACCAGGAAGAGCCCCTCTTTGTCTCTCCCACCACCTTGCTAGCGAGAAGAAAGAAGAAAAAAGAAGAAAGCCAGGTGGTGCTCACCTCATCTCTCTCAATCTCTCTGTATTATGAGTTTGTAAGTTAGCTCATGGATTGCGACTGTTTGGCTGCCACATGGTGACATACATATTACACGTTCTAAAAATCACAGATCATTAAAACTTTTAATTTTTATTTTAGATTTTTGAGTTTAAGAACGTTGTGATTATGAGTCAGTACGATTAGTATTGGATTCTTAGATCGTTACGGATTTGGACCGCCAGATCACCGTGATCAGATGATTATGGATGGTTTCATTGCAGTTGGTTCAGAATGCTAACGTTGCGTGATGCTGACGGATGCGCTACCGGCCTACCACATGGCAACCGATAATAACAGAAACGACCAGAGACGCAGATCGAAGCTCCGCGTTCTGCGGAGCAGGTCGGGCTCGACCACGTAAGCAA
Organism: Trichopus zeylanicus subsp. travancoricus; assembly: GCA_005019695.1. Classification (NCBI taxonomy): domain Eukaryota; kingdom Viridiplantae; phylum Streptophyta; class Magnoliopsida; order Dioscoreales; family Dioscoreaceae; genus Trichopus; species Trichopus zeylanicus. The sequence goes on along the minus strand of RXID01014461.1, from coordinate 426,757 downwards.
CGTGATGACGCAGTCAGGTGGCCAACATTTTATTTTGGGTTCGATGAAAATTTCCGGTGCTGATTGAGATTGCGTTCCTTTCTATTGCGAGGGTTTCACGTGGAATGATTCCTTGTGATTAAAATCAATGTCCTACGGCAAACTTCAACTCATTAGTACTTGTAATACGTTTTATTAAATTTCTAGATTTTTTTTTCTTGTAAAATTATTGTAAATTAGCATATAAAAACAATCATTATTGTAAATTTACTTAAAGTTACCTCCTATATTATTATTAACAAAAAATTATATATTTTATGATGAAAAATTTCAGCGGACGAGTTAATATTTTATTTTTATCACTAAATAGCAAAATTAAAAAAACTATTTCTTTAAATATTGAGAATTTTTATAGCCTAAAAGTCGATTGTTTGTGAATTTATATAATAAGATAAATAATTTTTTATTATTAATAATAAAAAGTATAATTTTTTATAAATTCTCCATAAGTCGAGTGATTTTTTATTTAAAAAAATAAAAAAAATATTGCACTTGGGAGATTTTGGATCATAACGCCATAACACTTGTTCTTGATTACTCTTCGTTTGTTTGCGTCTAAGTTGGAAAACTGGCCCAAGATCAGCCCAATATGGAATTGGCCTTGGGCTAATAACTTGCCAATAAATAGATGAATAAATAAATAAATAAATACTCCGCGATCAAATTTGGAAAATCGATATTTACTTTCTACTTTTAAGTGTTTTTCCTAAATTGGGAAAAATAATTTGAATTCGGAAACTCCCAAAATTATTTCCTGCGAAGAATTCGAACGAAGAAAAAGACGGGCTGTCACTTGTCGTATTCGGGCAACGTCTCTGCTTGGGCCGCACGTGTAGGCCCGTGGGCCCAGCCAGACACTGCAATTTTCAAATCTGAAAACAAAATAAAAATTCTGAGAAATATAGCAGCACATCACTTGTTTCCTTGGAAAAAAAATATTTTAAAATTATAATTATTACTACATAAAATATTATTTTAATTTGTTTTAAAAAATAATTTTAAATTATTAAAATTAAATAAGGATAATTTACTTTTTTTAATATTAATTTAATTGGTCAAATCAATTTAATTTTTTAAATACTTTAATCGAGTAGATTTTTTATAAATTTATAATATAAAACGAGTAATTTTTAAGTAATAAATAATTTTTCGTAAAATAAATTTTACAATAAGACTATTGATTTTTTGCTAAATTTTTTTAAAATATCATCAAATTTATTTTTAAAAATTACTTCCGATAAAAAAAAATTATGGAAGTGAAATTTGATCTTTTTTTACTTTCGAATGAGAAATGATTGGAAATAAATTGATTATTGAGAAATTATTTTTAAAAAATTAAACATAAAAAATGAACAAAAATGATTTTATTTTTAATCGCTTTATTCTATTTTCTGTTAATTAAACAGCTCCTAAGTAAACTCGCAAGAAGCACATTCTAAACCTTAACCATTTTATTTTTCATTGGAGAAACTTAATTAAAATTATTTGGCCTTGTTGAGAAATTCATATATAATATCAACCGTTGTCTAAAGATTAATAAATAATATTTATTTATATATCAACTATTGTCTATTTTTATATATGTATAACAGTTCATATCATCAAATTTTGCTCGTCTTATTAGTCTCAAAAATAAAAAAATTTTGTGTCAAAAAATAAATAGCTCCAATTTTATTAACTTTGGTGTTGATGGACCATCTTATTTTTAATAATTCCGCATAATAATGCTTTCAATACAAATTTTTATGATATTATGGAAGAGAAATGGATGCACTCATTAAATTAATAGTTAATAATAATAATAATAACGATGATGATATTTTTTAGCAGTATTTTATTCTTAACTTTGATAATAAACAAGCCCCTCCATTTCCGCCGAATTCCAAATCACCATTTTTCCTTCTTTCCGCCATCGCCATGTCGCCCAAGGAGAAGCAGCAGCAGCACAACATGGTCCTCTGGAGCTGTGCCGACGTCAAGCTCCTTCTCACCTCCCTCCTCGTCCTATGCTCCCTTGCCACCTTCCTCCAGTTCCTCCCCTCCCGCCTCGCCCTCTTTCCCTCCGACCTCCGCTCGTGCCTCGCGTCCCTCTCCTCCCCCCAACCTCACTCTCTGCTGGAGAACTTCTCCTCTTCTTCCCCGCAGACGGCGTCGCTCAGGAGAGAAACTTTTTCGGATTCTGGCATTATCAAGCGCGCCTTCAACCCCGTCGGCTCTGCTGCCTACCTGTTCGTCCAGATGGGCGCCTACCGCGGCGGACCCAACTCCTTCGCCGTCGTCGGCCTCGGGTCCAAGCCGCTCCACGTCTTCGGCAAGCCCGGTTTCCGCTGCGAGTGGATTCCCGCAGGAGATGGGAAAGGCTCGGTTATCGCGCGCGGGTACAAGATCCTCCCCGATTGGGGCTACGGCCGGGTATACACCGTCGTCGTCGTGAACTGCACGTTCCCGGAGGCTGTCGGCGCCGACGGCTCCGGGGGACGCTTGGTCCTCCACGCCTTCACCGCCGGCGCCGGCGACAGGGAGGTCAACGTGGAAGAGAGTATTCTGGCCTTAGAGGAGGCGCCGGGCAACGTGAACGCTACCGTCTTCACGGCGCCGCCCAAGTACGACTATTTATATTGCGGATCGTCGCTCTATGGGAATCTCAGCCCGCAGAGAGTGCGGGAATGGATGGCGTACCACGCCCGGCTGTTTGGATCGCGGGCGCATTTCGTCATACACGACGCCGGCGGCGTCCACGCCAGCGTGCTGGAGGTGCTTCGGCCGTGGATGGACTTGGGGATGGTGACGCTGCAGGACATCAGGGAGCAGGAGCGGTTTGACAGCTACTACCACAACCAGTTCTTGGTCGTCAACGACTGCTTGCATCGATACCGGCACATGGCCAATTGGATGTTCTTCTTCGACGTTGACGAATTCTTGTTCGTGGAAACGAAGACGACGTTGAAATCTCTGTTGGATTCTTTGTCCGGTTACACGCAGTTCACCATCGAGCAAATGCCGATGTCGAGCAAGCTCTGCCTCTCCGGCGACGCTCGGCAGACGGCCAGGTTGGTGTTTTTTGTTTTTTTTTGCTCTCAGCTTCTGATTCATATTAATTAGGGGTAAGAAAAATTAGTTTACTGTATAGATATTCGATTTCCATTTTAAATCGGTTCTAAATGCATTCTAAAATGGATATACCGATTTTTTTAGTTATTTATTTTAAAATATTTTTTTATATTAAAATCTTATAAAAATTTAATTTTAAATATACTAATATATAAATTATCCAAAAATTTTATTTTATTTATTATAATCTTATAAAAATATAATTTTAAATATTTTAATATACATATAACATAAAAAAATATATTTTAAAATTTTATATTATATTTAATTATATATATATATATATATATATTTTAATAATCGATACGGTTTTTCTCAACTTACACGGTTTAATATATCAATTTTCTTTTTTTTTTGCTCACCTTTAATATTAACGCCTGAAATCAGTGATTTTTATGATTTCTCTGTGATTGCTATTGATATAAATCAATGGAATTGGGAGCTAATTCTCAGAATGCGGTTGAAATTAATGGTTTTGTTATGAGATTCAACCCGGGATAACTTCTGTCAGTCAAATAGTTTGAAATTTGCCATCTTTCTGCTGATTTTGTACTGCATAGAAAGCTATCGACAGACTGTAAACCAGTAGCGCTCAGAAACTTGTTTCAACTCTATTTGTTGCCGCCATTTGTACTGCATTTGTTATGGTTTGAATTTATTAGCTGGATTTGGTTGTTGTTGGTACTGGAACACACAAGATAATTCCTGCGTTCGATTCTGATGCTTGTTATTAGAATAACATGGTATGAAAAGCCACCGCTCAGTGCATTCCTTCCGACAACTGTGTTTCTGTTCAATGATTGCTTTTGCCAAACAATTTCATTCTCTTTTAATGTATTGAATCGGCTTCGATTGCAGAATGTGGGGCTTCGAGAAGCTGGTTTACAGAGATGTCATGAGAGGGATCCATAGGGACCGGAAATATGCAATCCAGCCGCGCAATGTATTCGCCACCGGCGTTCACTTGTCGCAGAACTTGGCTGGCCGGACCCTGCACAAGACGGAGAGGCGCATCAAGTACTTCCACTACCACGGCACCATCGCCAACCGCTGTGAGCCCTGCCGGGAATTCGTGAACAGCACTAGTCTCACCTTCGATGGCAAGCCCTACGTGCTGGATGACACGCTCCGCGGCCTTGGTGGCGCAGTGAAGCGGTTTGAGCTCAAGGCAATCGGGTCCCGGCTGCGGGGCACACGGCAATGACAGCAAAACCATGACAGAAACGACTGATTCTTTTTTATAATAGACATGTTATTAGATTCTTTTTATCCAGTGAAGGATTAGCAGGAGGACGATGGCATGTGATGGCTTGTTGTAGAGAGGGGAGGCTTTTTCGTTTGTCAAATACAGCTTCTTCAGAAAGGGATGCCTCTCAATGGTTGGGAAATGCTCAACTTGAGATTCCATTGGTTAAAGAGATATCTTTTTCTGTGTTTGGTGACGGCCAAGGATGTCGGCTGGGTCTTAATCGGGGGAGGTTCTGGCAAGGGGCCAGTTGTTTGTCTGTGTAGGGCTGCATTCATGGCGCCTGTTCCTTGTGTATGGAATTTGTCGACTGGAAGAGCATGGAGCAGACGAGGTGACGCAGCCACATGCAAACATCCTGTTCGGTAACGCATATAACGCCAAATGAGACATTTGGGGTCGAGACGAACACCACCTGCCGCATTTAGGATGTTCTCCTCATGATCAATCCGTCAAGTCCAAATTTCTGTTTGTAGCTTTTTTTGGGCCATTTGCATGGTTGCCTCTCCAACTCTGTTGGCACCTCTAATTAAGGATATGCATTCGGTTAAAACCGAATCGAACCGAATCAAATAAACTGAACCGAAATTTCCGAAATTTTGAAAATCCAAAATCGAATCGAACCGAATAGTATAAAAACCGAACCGAAACCGAACCAAAATATTTCGGTTCGGTTCGGTTATAACCGAATTGCAAACTGAATTTTTACAGTACTGGATGAACGGATCTGGTCATTTGCATAAGGAAAAAAAAAATTAGTACATGATATACATTATACATACCCTAAATCTGACCCTGATAGGCCGATACTTAGTCCAATTGCAAGTTTGCAAATTGCAACCCAATAAATAATCAGTTAATCTCAGTATCTCACATGCCACAATGGCACAACCGCACAAGCAGGAGCAAGACACTTCAAGACTGCAAGTGAATCAAGTCTTCAAGTTGCAGGAGCAGCACCGTAGGAGCAACACAGCAGGAGCAGCAGGAGGATAGGAGCAGCAGCAGCAGCAGGACAATGTATAGTAGCAGACTAGCAGTCTAACAGAAGCGGTAAGCTGCAAAACACTTCAACAGCTCAACTTCATGTAACAAGACACTTCAAGACTTCAAGTGAATTAAGTCTTCAAGTTGTAGGAGCAGCACAGTAGGTGCAGCAAGACAATGTATAGTAGTAGTCTAGCAGAAGCGGGCAAGCTGCAAAACACTTCAACAGTTCAGCAGTTCAACTTCATGTAGCAAGACACTTCAAGACTTCCAAGTTTCAAGTCTTCAACAGTTTAACATTTCAACTTTATACTTGCAGGAGCAGGCGAGCAACAAGACAATGTATATTGTATAGTAGTAGAAGCTGGCAAGCTGCACTGCTGCAGAACACTTCAACAGTTCAACTTCATGCATACAGAGTTGCAGGACAATGTACAGTAGCAGGACAATCCTATAACTCTATAAGGCTATAATATCATTCTTACAAGTCAAATAACTCAGCATCAGTAAGCTGCAAGACAACAACTGTAATTATGTGGTTCAGAATAAATATGATCAATTCAGTAATTAGTTAGCATTTGAACTTTGAAGGATTATATCATACCAAATGGTCCATTAAGAAAAGCTCGAGAAATCTCCTGTAGTCCCGTGTACAGAAGTAACAGGACAAAAGCCAGAACCAGAAGTTCCAACTTCCAAGCAACATAACATTACTAGGGTGAAGCCAAAGAAGGAGACAATCGTCCAATCAGTCACTTGCCCACATGCGAGCATAGCATATGACAATGAGCCAATGATTTAACATATTCATCGCCTCAAACAGCTTATGAAAAATTCAACAAATATCATTAAAAAAAACCATAAAACAATTCCAAGAGGGTCATACCGTCATACCCAGCATCCCTCTATGGCTCTCCCCGTGAGCAAATGGTAGGTAGTGGTTGCCTTCACAGGCCATCCAAACAACCATGCCATTGCTACAAGCCTACAAAGTGAAGAGGACGAAGTTAGAGTAGGGGACCATTGGAACACCTCCGCATCAAAACACCAAAGACAAAAAAACCTCAAATAAAAGCAAAAATTCAAGAGGCTCAGATGGCTTTGATGCATCATCAAAAATGAAGATGTCTCCCCTCAGGCATCAACCTGCTCTGCTGCTCCTACAAAATAATAGTTGGATACATACCTATCCCTGAATAGTTGGATCATACTGTTGAACCTAAAAAACATAGTAAAATATCATCACAGTAAAAGCAATTAAGAAAATATCAGGTAAGTAGGTAACTGGGTAAGGAACTAAGGACTGTAAGATCATAACTTCATACATGCACTGATGCTGTGATGCACATGAATGATAATGATATATAAGAATGAATCTGCAAGAGATGACCATAGAAAGTTAGAAACATGAATAGAAATGCATAAAAAATAAGTAAGCATATTCAAACCTTAAGATGACTTTTCAAAATTCAATGGTTGTGACATCCAATTTCATCTTTATCAACTCTGAAATAAAAAAACCATTCAATGATTATTTGATCATAATAAAGAAATATACAATGCAATAATAAAAATATTAGCAATACAAATCTTACCCTCTTGAATCTTTTCAAGTTCTTCCAAACTTTCCTCAATATTGATTTTTGTTTTTGAATTTTTAATCCGATCTTGAGTGCAAACGAGAGCTTGTACTAGTGTAGGAGTCAAAGAGCTACGAAAATGATCAAGTATGCACCCTCCTATGCTAAAAGCTGATTCAGAGGCCACTGTAGAGATAGGTATAGCTAATATGTCACGAGCCATATGTGACAGAATAGGAAATCTGCAGCTATTCACTTTCCAGAAGCCCAGAACATCAAAGTTTGGCTCATTTTTTTCAAGATCCTCTGACAAATACTTGTCTAGCTCAGACTTCATTTTATTACCCATGAAATTTTTTCTATGCTCAGCAAATAGACTGCTTAAGATGTACTTACCTGATTGCTTTGGCATACTTGATCCTTCATCAGATGGCATTCCTCCCGGCTGTAGTCGCATTCTGTACTCTTTGAACAAATCATATACAACTTCATGCAACTTTCTCCTCATCATAACACCTATTTCACCTTCATATATTTTTTCAACTCCAAACTCAACATATTCTAACTTGCGTCTTCGATCAAAGACAATAGGAACAAAGAGAAGCATATTAATCTTCTCTGGCTCACCCCAATACTTGTCATATTTGTCTTTCATCACAGCAGCCATATCTTGGACTTTTGTATCACCGCTGACTTTCCACAGATTCAAAAGAAGGTTAATTTGACAAATTTCATCAAAAAATAAATTACTTGTAACATACATAGAGCCAAAAACTCTAAGAATCAACTCATAGAAATGTTCTAAGAATGTAATCAGTCGCCTAACATTCTGTCAGTCAAAAGATAGAGGAGTTCCATCTTCATTATTAAGCTCATGACAGAAATTGCTATATTCCTCTTCAAATTTTTCAAAAGCCCGTTCAGAAGTTTGAGCTGCTTCAAACATCATATAGGTGGAATTCCACTTTGTGGATACATCCAAATAAAGACATTTTTTGCTTTCAATTTTTTCAATTTCCACACAGTCTTTGAACCTCTGCCATCTTGCTGGAGAATATCTCACATATTTAACAGCAGATCTAAACCGAGCAATGGAATCTGTCATCTCTTTCAAACCATCTTTCACCACAAGATTAATGATATATGCTATGCAACGCATATGAATATATTTTTCTTGTGCAAAACAAGTGCCCCAATTCAAAAATTTTTTCTTCAAATAGGAAATAGCAGTATCATTTGAAGAGGCATTATCAACAATAACAGTCAAAACATTATCAATTCCCCATTCATAAAGGCATTTTTCAATTGCTTTTTCTATAACTTCACCCTTATGACTTGTAATTTTGCAAAAATTCAAAAGCTTTTTCTTCAAGTTCCAATCAATATCAATATAATGTGCTGTGATACACATATAGTTTATGTTTTGAATTGAGGTCCAAGTATCAGTGGTCAAACAAACTCTCTGTTTGGACTCTCTGAAATACTGTTTCAACTTTACCTTTTCATCATGGTAGAGGTGAAAACAGTCTCTAGTCATAGTCCAACGTGAAGGCATTCAAAATCTAGGACAAGCTTGAGATATAAAGTATTGAAAGCCTTCATGTTGCACAAAACTAAAAGGTAGTTCATCTACAATAATCATGTGTGCCAGTGCTTTTCTAATTTTTTCTTGATCAAACTTCCAGCTAGTTAGCACAGACTCATTTGCTACTTCTTTCTGAATAGGTTGCATAGCAAGTTGTGTTTGATGTGTATTAACATTATATGGATATTGCTTGCATTGATTCATGTGATATCTAAGAGAAGAAGTACCATTTTTTTTTAATCACAAAGAATTCATTACCATAGTAGTTGCATCTGGCTTTGGTTGACTTGCCCGAGTATGTGAACTTTGTGTAATGCTCCCATACAGCTGATCATACTGCCATTCTTTTTCTTGGCATTGGAGGCTTTGTACTGCACGTAGATGCATTGCCCTCATTTAAAAATTCGATAGCCATAGGCGTAGAACTTTCTTAAGAAGCAGAAATTGGTATTGGACTTGGAATAACTGGATTTGTATTTGAAAGTTGCTGACTATCATCCTCGTTCAACATCTATCAATAGAAAAATACAGAATTACAGATTAAATTGTATGAAATCAAAAAACCCTAATTTAATTTCACAAAATTCAACCTTAACCTTGCAATTTGATCTTGATGATGCCGTTGTAGAAAAATGAGATATTGAAGCTCAGAGCCTCGAAGGCTAGTCACAGAAAGATATTGAGGCGTCGAGAGTCAAAGACTCAGAGGAGGAGGGGGGTCCGGGGGTGGACGAAAGCGATGCCACAGGGGATGAAGGAGAAGAAAAATCGGGAGTTCAGAACTGAGGATTTACTAATCTAACAATAAAATCGTATGAAATCAAAAAATCCTAATTTAATTTCACAAAAAATCAACCCTAAATTTCATAATTTCCGAAATACTCTCAACTTGCAGGTTAATCCGTTGTAGAAAAATGAGAGATTGAAGCTCAGAGCGTAAACCAGAGAGATATTGAGGCGTCGGGACTCAGAGAGTCAGAGCCTCAGAGGAGAGATTGGTCCAGGGGTGGACCATGGACGAAAGGGTTAACAATAAAATCGTATGAAATAAAAAAACCCTAATTTAATTTCACAAAAAATCAACCCTAAATACTCTCACCTTGCAACTTAATCCGTTGTAAAAAAATGAGAGATTAAAGCTCAGAGCGTCGACCAGAGAGATATTGAGGTGTCGGGACTCAAAGCCTCAGAGGAGGAGGGGGGTCCGAGGGTGGACGAAAGCGATGTCACCGACATGGCGCAACACCGCAGCTGCAGGGATGAAGGAGAAGAAAAATCATCAGTTCGGAACTGAGAATTTACTGATCTAACAAGAAAATCGTATGAAATCAAAAAACCCTAATTTAATTTCACAAAAAATCAACCCTAAATTTCATAATTTTTTAAATACGCTCACCTTGCAACTTAATCCGTCGTAGAAAAATGAGAGATTGAAGCTCAGAGCGTCGACCAGAGAGAGGCGTCGGGACTCAGAGCCTCAGAGGAGAAGGGGGGTCCAGGGGTGGACGAAAGCGATGTCACCGACACGACGTAGCACCGCAGCTACAAGGATGAAGGCGCAGCATCGCAGGTCCGCAGCGGCGAGAGCGAGAGCAGCGAGAGCGCCGAAAGCGAAAGCAGCGAGAGCGAGAGGCGATCGGGAATTCGGGATTAGGGTTAGGGCTGAAATGAGAGGCGAGAGCGAGAGCAGCGAACCGCTATGAGAGAACGCGATAATATATAGAGCTGTTTGAGCCGATTAGCCCAAAATCAAAACCTAACCGCAGTATATAGGTATATATATAATTCGGTTCGGTTCTGTTTTTACGATTTTTCAAAATCAAAAATCGAAACTGAACCAAATTAAAAAAAATTTTTTTTTTTCAAAATCGAATCGAACCGAAAATCGAATAACCCAAACCGAATTAACTATTGGGCTTCAATCGAACCGTTAATTCGATTTTGACCGAATAATACAGAGCCCTGTAGTCTCTAACACCTTGTATCATATGACATGGTCGCCAAGAAATTCTAATTTTTATCATATTACATGGTCGTATCAACACGTCCTAAACGTCTGGTCTTATCACATGACATGACCACTTATCCCGCCTTGCCTAGGCACCTCTGGCTTTTTCTGCTTTTTCGTTTCTGTTTGTCCTGGGCTGATCCTGTTTCGTTTCGCTGCGGATCAGCTTTCAGTCTCCCTGTCTATCGTTTTTCTGCACTGGTCCTGCTGCAAAAGCAGTCTGCTAATCAACTACATGTAATCATGCACACAACCATTGATAAATTTTGTTTCAGCTTGTTAGTACGAGACGGAAGCCAAGATTTCGAGTTGTAACAGAGGGATTTAAGGAGCGCTTGGCTGTTTCCGTGTTGATGCTGGAAGATTCTAAGATTTTTTTCCTTTCCATACAACATGATCATTATCAACGCATTTTATATGTTCAGTGTTATCGTATACAGGGTTGAGCAAAAAAATTGAAAAACCGATCTACCAAACAGTATCAATTGAAAATTATATGTGAAAATCGGTTCTCCATCCAAATAGAAATTTTAGTATGATCATATGGTATTATTATGATTAACACGTTCTGTACGTCTTAGTGTTATCATATGAATGATAATATATTGTTGTCGTTATCTTAATTTTTTGTTTCATCATGGATGGAAGATAATTAGATTCAACAAGGTTGTACTCTATAATCTTGGATCGGGTTGACAAAATCATGTCAAAACATAGAGAAAAAACAATAAACAAAAATTTATGTGATTCTACATTATCAAATCGGGTCAAAAAAATAATGCCAAACACACTAAAAATAAAAAGAAAAGATAAAAAAAAATACACAAATTTATATCGTTTGATCTTATTCATGGCATGTCGATAAAAAATGGAATAGAATTTTCTGTGTTCTTGAATGTCAAATATTAACAAAATACTAAGAATTTTATGATAAACTGCATAATCGTATCCGCCCATTACATGAGATTTTGACATATTTCTTCTAAAACAAATAATAAAACTCAATTACAAAACAACTGTGTATCATATTAAAAAAAAGTTAATAATAAATCACTAGTTTTATTGTAAATGTATGAAAAATCAACTATCTTATTATTATTAGTAAAATATTATTCACTTTATATTATAAATTTATAAAAAATTACCTCAATTAAAATGTTTTTAAATTTTTTTTATTTTTTAATTTTATCAATTAAATTAATATAAAAAGACTAAATTGTTCTCATTTAATTTTATTTTGAAAAATTGATTCACAATTATCAGACAATCAATTTGACAAATTTGATTTTAAAATTTTTTATTTCATAAAATTAGACAACCCTAAACCCTAAAATCAAATAAGAATAACTTAGTCTCTTTTTTTTTTAATTTTAGTCAATAAACTTAAATTAAATTAAATTTTTTTAGTATTTTAATAGAGATAATCTTTTGTAAATTTATATTTTAAGATGGGTATATTGCCTTTTGTAGTTTTTATAATAACCAAACTATATATTTGATGGATTCTTGAGTATGTGTAACTTGTAATCAAGTCGAGTTACAAATAGAGATCAAACTTATTTGGAAGTCTCAAGTGTGAATGAATATAAAAATAATATTGAAAATGAGATGTGATGTTGAATCAACGGACGAAAATTTGAAGATTTGAAGATGCATTGAAAAAGGCTCAAGATGTTAAAGTTGACTCATTAAGTTTAAAATTTTTATTTGTTATTTGAATCAAATATATGTTTTTTGAATACTTAATTTAGAGTATTGGCTAACATTAAACATACTTTGGAACACCTTTTTCGGTTTATTTTTTATTCCAAGATAAACTTGAGATAATGTCAAGTATGAAGACTAAAGTTACAGCAAAAACAAAAATTTTTTTGTTAACTTTAGACATCCAAATATTGCAGAAATAGTACTCTGAATTACTAACAATTTCGGACGTTCGAATTAAAGGTTCGAATGCCCAAAGTTTGAAAGCTGTAACCTCTAAGAAAATTTATGCTTAGAGTTCGGTCACCCATTGGACCTCCAAAACCATATATCATCTAATCCTTGTGATCGGATGCCTGAAGCTGTGACATCACCTTCAACAACTAATGAAAATTTGACTGTTGAGAGATTTCGGACGTCCAAACAACTACAGTTTGAACATTCAAACACAACACAGCTCAAGAGTTAGCTCTCTCATTAATGAGCATATAAGGATTGGAGTTTGTTTCTAAGTAATCTTTTACATCTATAATTATTTCTAAGAAAAAGAAATAAGTTTTCCTAAACTTTTAGCCTCCAATTTGCTATAAACTTTAATATTTAACTTTCATATCTTGAAAGGCTATTATAGAAAGGCAATTAGTACTTCATTTTTATCTTTCTCACTTGTAAATCACTACAAGGATATATAGAATGTTTGAGAGATCAAATCTATGGTGTAGGAGTCGACTTTTGTCCATTGGAGTAAGAGTTATACGGGTGTGACTTCACTTAAATAAACGACACTCTGTTTAGAGTTTGGTATAAAGGCTCCATTTCATCCTAAAAAGTGACAACTTCAACGGAGAGTTCAAGTTCTCAAAATCGAAGTAAGTGTCGTAGAGTAGATACGGTTGGTTGTCGAATCACGTAAAAATCATGATATATTCTTTTTCTTATATATTTACTTTATTACATTCGTGATTTAATTTCTTATTTGTGAACTTGTAATTTTGTCTTTAAATTGTGAATTGATTTTAACTATAAAAAATTATCATTATTCTTATTAAACATAATTAACCCCCTCTCTTAAATTGTCATATTTGCTAATAGAATATTTTTTACTAGTAGTAATAAAATAGATAATTATCTATAAATTTATAATAAGACAAGTAGTTACTTGTTAACATTTTTTAAAAAAAGTTCAATTTAGCTATTCTCTAAATTTATCAAATCAAATCTTCAGTGTTAATGGATCATCGAATTCAAATCACAAGCAAGAGTAAGTTATCCACAAATATTAAAAAAGGAGAATTTTTGTATATACCTACTTCAAAACTCTTCAAATTGTATATTTCTACTCTAAATTTAAAATTTATATTTTTTTTATTTGGATTAAAAGGTAGGTTGTAAAATTTTTTTATTAAAATATGTTGTAACTACAGAGAATATTTTCAAGATATTTCATCCAATGAAGTTAATTGTATTGCTAAATATTTAAAATATACTTAGATATGATTTTTAACTTTAATTGCTTTTTAAAGATTTAGTAACTTTATTTTTATTCTCAAGCCCCCAAGCATTCAATCGGGTTGAACTTATTTAGGGGATTTAAAAAATATAAATACTCACCGGACATTGCAAATACTATTTTAAGCTATTAATAGCAATTCTCAATTTGTGATCGTGGGAGACGGAGCTCCAAAATTCATTCATCCAACGATGAATGTGATATTTGTATACTTCATTCGAATCTTTTCATTTTTTTCAAACGACAAATCAATTGAAATTAGTTCAAAATCGATATTTTCATGGTCGCACTGAATAATAGACAAAAATTTCAATTAATCTTACGAGAGGTTGAAGATAAAACTTGAAAAAAAAAAATTTACAAATATTAAGAATTATAAATAGTTTTTTATAATTTTTTAGTTCGGAAGTATTTGAATCTTTTTCACATTTTAAATCATATTTTAAAAACTCATGTAGAAATTTGTAATTTTTAAATTTAAAAATAGGTGCAATTTGACAAATAGCAGACAAAGCAACGCCTCAAGTGCCGCGTCAGTGATATCAGCGCGGTGTGCTTCCTCTTACGCTGCCGTCCATGGGATGGTCCGACGTGTCGTGTTGCCCGAGTGAATCACGATTCTACAGAGCAACACTGCAATGAATTGAGGATCCGCGACTGCGAGGAGAGGCGAAGAAAAACGCGGTCGACGGCCACCTTCACGACGAAGACGAAGGAACGAAAAGGAACGCATGGAAGCTCATCGACTCTCGCTTATGCGTGTTCTTGTGCGCGCGCACATTATGCCAGGCTTCGTGGGCAGCACAGCACCATCGACCATCGCCACATGATTTTAACACAGAGAAACGACCACAGCAACTGTTAAAGCCAGTGACTGTGCCAACAAACTGAAGCTCCCCTCGCAGATCATAATGCCATCACGCACTCTGTGCTCGCAGAAAGACGTTGAACTCATCTCTTGCTTTCAGAAGCCGCGGCGTGATGCATCCAGAGGTTGGAGATGGTGGATGGGACGTAAGGCTTGATGACGTAGAGAAGCTAACAAGACGATTCAATGTTTCGCATGACTTTCTCGGAGCTGACTTCGACGAGCTCTTCTTCAGCACGTCCTTCCAGTCCTTTTCGAAGATGAAGGGTGTCTTCACTGGCGAGTTGGCATCCTTCGTAGAGCAGCTTACGAGCTCCAGTGGCAAGTCAAAGTAGGAGCGAACGCCTGCTTCCTGTTCATCATCTGGGATTGCAGAGTTAGCCCATGAACCACATTCAAATTTCTCAAGTGATACTGCTTTTGAAACCACACTTCCCTGGTCCTCTTCTGCTTCTTTGGTTGCTGGCCTTTGTTTCTTCTTGGATAGACCTGGCAAGAACAAGCACAAAGCTCCACATTTGAAGCTCTCCTCACCAGGAGGGTCCTGTTCATCATCCTTGTTTGAGTCACTAAGATCATCTCTGCTGGATTCGTATAGGATCTGAACTCCATTCTCAGGCTGATGGATGGTGCTGAATCTTCTTGACAGTATACTGAATTCATCTGATGGTGCAGAGGACCTCCACTCGCCACAAGACTTGCTTTTCTCCATATACATTCCTTGCTGCAGGGCAGAACGAGGCAACGCTGTTGAACACTGGCGACCCAAGGGGTGAAGGGCCAGACGAGAGATGTGCGACTGTTCTTTCCATTTCATCATGCTTCCAGTTGGTGCCGAACCAAATCTTGGTGATGTGCTTGTCGAACATGGAAGGCTTGCACTGATAAATTTTGGAGGCACCTGAGGTGGTGAAGGATGATCATTTACCTTTGTCAACCGACTAACCGACTAAGTGATGCAGGATCAACGGATATCTGCTTCTCATCTTCCACAGGAAAGTTCACAATCGCCTCAAAACCATAGTCGTCATCTGGCTGCTGGAGATTCTCAAGCTTAGTGATAGCTAGGCTTCCAATGCTGAAAAGGTTGTCTTCATCTTCGTCTCCATAATCTTTTGGTGAATGTTCGTGAGAAGGCATTGTTTCTTGAGAGGCTGTGCAAGAGAAAGAAGGATGAGTTCATGAATTTAAAGCCATAAGAAGTTGACTTCAGGTTAAGGTGGAGAGCACGATCATGCATGTGCTCTACATGTTCTTCCCTTGGTTCTTAGGTTCTTGTACCAACAAAATAAATCTTTATCGCACCTCCATATAGTGTATAAAAGATATCGCTAGAGAGAGAGGTCAATGGCTAGTAAATTGTACAAGCTTCAGTCATTAAGTCATCAGTCCAAGTCCCTTCTACAAAGCCAAGAAGGAATGAGGATTACTGGAAGAAAAGTGGGAAATAAGAGATAGAATTAAGCTCAAGTATTTCATATAATACCTGATGCAAGATAAGAACCTGGGAAATGTAGTCCAGTTCTCCAAAGAGAACAAGTTAGACAGCATAAACTCAGAAGAATGATCAATTATGGGCTTCAGATACACTGATAAAATTATGCATGTGCTGCATAAACAGGAGACAATAAACGATGGTATCTACTGCTCAGTCAAATATATATATATAACCATAAATAAATCAAAATAAAATAAAACTGAAGCAATTAATAAACAAAATCCAAAGGCCTGCACATTCTTGTGGCATTTAATTAAGTTCTTCCATGTTTGTTCAGAGTCCACAACTTGAAGTAGAAAAACAATAGCTTCAGAAGACTAGATTTAGAAGAAAAAAAAATAAAAAACACTAAGGAACAAAAACTGGGTATATACATTAGGCCAGAACATAGACTTCCAAGTGTACATTTTCTACATTGTAGTAAAAATAAACAAGCAATTAAAAAACAGGGGTTGTCAATCATGATGAAAATCATGGTGGCAGGCAATGAAGTAATATGCTGCTTAATTTAAGTGCAGACGGTTGACTTTGCAAATGGTACATGGTTTTCATTGGAGAGAATTGTAGAATAGAATCAACACAACAGCGAGTCCAATTAGGAGTGGCAGAGCAGTCACCAAGTAAAGGGCACCATATCCCTGTAAAATGCATTTGAAGAAATTAGGCCATTAAATCAGATGAAAGAAAATTTGCCGTCTTCACCATACCATGAAGCTTGCAGTATGATAGATAAGCACTAAAGCTGATTTTCACCAAAAGTGGAGACCAATGATAGTGATCGTAACCAACTAGGGTCACATAGTCAATTCTAAAATTGTTCTTAGATATTTGTGATGATTTAAGAAACAGTAAGAATAGTAGCCTAGTAAGACATACCACAACTGGGGGCACTTCTATTTCGTCATCATCATCTTCAGGCTCAATGTCAACAGCTGAGTCCCAATCAATTTTGAGCCTCTTTGCAGCTTCTTCAGGGTCGACTCCTGTGTCTGTAGCTTTTGCATAAAGAGATTTGCTAGGTTTACTCTTTTTTGGTGCTTCAATCTGTTCAACAATGATAACTTTGGATAAGGAATTTTTTGCCAGTGTATCTTGTCATCCTTGTGCAAGGGCCAATGCTAATCTTCTTGCTATCGTTCCAACTTCCTTGGATGTCTCCCAAAATATAAAAAAGAGAGTGCTAATAGCTAGTTAGGCTCCATATGAATATGTCTACCTCAAGGTCAGGCCAGTCATTCATTTCCATTGCAAGCAACTTAAGAGCCATTTTGTTTTCGGGAATCTTTCCATCAGCCACCTACAGAAATGCATGATCAACAAAAAGAAATTGTCATCAGATGATTCCAGAAGAAGAATCAATGGTCCTGGCCACTTCAAAACAAAGGTGATGATCATTATGAACAGAAAATTAACTAGAACATAATAAAAAACATGATTTCGTTTGTCAGAATTGATTAAGGAACTCCTGGGGACAATCATTTCAGATTTTGGTTAATGCATCAAAACAATGACCTTAATGAAATGAAGCCCCTGTACCACACGCTCCATGTGTTTAAGATAAACATAAAAATTCATCATAATAATGCAGGAGTCGTAGGATACATTGACACCAATTTTTAATAG
Source organism: Trichopus zeylanicus subsp. travancoricus (assembly GCA_005019695.1). Taxonomy (NCBI): domain Eukaryota; kingdom Viridiplantae; phylum Streptophyta; class Magnoliopsida; order Dioscoreales; family Dioscoreaceae; genus Trichopus; species Trichopus zeylanicus. Next base: position 408,998 of record RXID01014461.1, on the reverse strand, counting down.
AAGTCACCCATTTTAGTATCTCAATCATGCATCTTACAGAAATGAAGCACATACATCTTGAAAAGTAACAGCCAAGTCTTCCCTGGTGATTTCATCAGGATCATCATCAATGCCAAGCATTCTCTTGCGCTCACTATCTCTAGAGTCTTCAATCGTGATAGTTAACTTAACCTGTCAATTTATAATCGAACGCATCAAAGTTCAATCATTTAAAAACTTGGAATTCTAGTGGAACTAAAAGCAATTATTTGATGGCCAAGAAAAGGAAAAGTCTAAAATAAGAAATTGAACATCCAAGAGAAAGCAAGTGACTTGCTTGCAGACACATTTGAAGCACACTCACCTCCCCGACCGTCATATCTCTGTTCTTCTTGAGAAGCTCCAGCACCTGTAGATCAACAAATTATGAGAACAGAGTGCGAAATGGTTCCGAGGAAGGGGAAATGGAAAGGGAAAGAAGGGGGCGATGGGGGGAGACTCTTTGAATCTGTTCGATGCATTCCAAGTCCTCTGGGCTGGCATCCTGCTGTTCTTCACTGGCGACACGCGGCTCGGTCTCAATCTCCGTCTCCTCCTTGCCGACGGAGGCAAGCAGCCGGGGTGTGGAGCGGCGACGGAGGCGCGGCGACGGCGAAGCCGCAGAGAAGGGGAAGTACGGTACGGAGGGAAGGGAGGAGGGAGGTGAGCGATAGGGGAGAGGACGAGTCGCGGGAATTCCGGCGAGCGGGAGCCGCAGCGGCAGGGCCATGACGCGCGGCTGTGGGCAAGCGTCGTGTCAGTCTATCTTCGGGTCTGGCCTGGGTGCTACGTGTCTCTCCGGCTTTTGCTGTTGTTGGGCCTCTAACACATTCAGGTGGGCCACGGATCACAATTTTAACTGGGCTGGGCCGTATACAACATTGGAGTTCAAGAGTAAAGATTTGATTAGATTGTTTAACTGATGAAACAGGGCTTGCAAATTAAATCAACTTAGCCTAATTATGGCAAAACTCCACCGCTAATTCAAAGTTGTTGAAATCTATCTGCCGGTTCCTTCTTCTCTTTTTCCATTGACAAACCTCAACAGCACACGGATGAGAACCATCCTCGTTGCTATGATACGAAAACTAAGAGTCTTGTTGCTGTGATATTTAGAAACTGTAAAATCAACATAAAAAAGGTTTATCGTATGATCGCGTTTGTTACTTTCGAACAAAACAGGTCCTGGGGGCAGCCTGGAACACCGCCGGGACCAACTACAGTGATTCAAATATACTTTCGCGGACTCTTTGATGAGAACCTGTGGCCCAAGGAGATGGCCAACAAGCACTTTGGGATACTATAGCTGAAGGAGACCAAGGTGTTCGACGTGGACTTCAGTGGGAAGAGGCCGTGGTATGATTTTGTGGCGGTGCTGCCAGCTCCTGAAGACAAGCAGCAAAATATATGGTGCGATCTTTCAGGAAGCCGATGAAAACATTGGCGAGGTCATCATGGTGATGGACAGAGTGGGAAAGCTAGGGAACGGAAGGACTGACTATAAGGCGGCGGCTCGGAAAAACTGTCTCGAGGCTTACTCCGTAGAATGGGTGTTTAGCTTCGTGTTCAACCTATCATTATCATGGATCATTGAGAGACTGTGAAGTCGAGTACCTTGTTACTTCAATGGGCTAGCAACGAATACTGGAATGATGATCACGACTCGCATTGTCTGGATGAATGGAAAGTCCTGTCACAATACGATCTGCAAGGGACAAAACCAAGCGCAACGTATAAGTTACATGTATGTTCATTTGTGAACCCACTATTCTAATTATCCATTGTTCTTCTATTTGATTTGGTCAAGCCATTCAAACTATCTGTTAGATATCCATCCGATATCAAACCTGACCTGCCAAATCTTGGAGTGGCCAAACACCGGTGACTACAGTGACTACAAGGCAAAAATATATCATCCAGGAAAGTTCACTCGAAACCTCATGGAAGGAATGACCTTCAGGAGTGAGCCAGGAATGCCGATGCGGCCAAAAGTAATGACCCCAACTTTCATTCAGGGACTCTTTGATGAGAACTAGCGGCTCGGATGGGTGGCGAAGAGGCGTAATGAGCTGGTGTACCCGAACGGGGAGCAAGTTGTTCCATGCGGACTTCAGCGGGAAGAGAACGTTGTACGACTTTGTGGCGCCGCCATCAGCTCCCAAGGACTACAAGAAGAAGATAGAGTGTGATCTAGATCCCAATGCGCAGCCAACCAATTGCGAGATACTGATGGTGATGGAAAGCAAGGTAAAACTAGGAGAGGGAGACATTCTATACGGGATGATAGCTCGGAAGAACCGTGTTGAGCCTTGCTCTATTGAAAGAATAGATAGCCAGCTACATGTTCAAACTGGCGTAGGGTGTTGGGAGGGAGTGGAGTCAGAATTCCTTGTTAGTTAAATGAGTTTGCAACCCAATCCACTAGAGTCGCAGCAAGTCATCCCACATCATCTCAAAGATCGAAAATATGTATATAATAACGACAGCCGCTTCATCACGCAGCATTAAAAATAAATAAATAAAGATTGTAAATCACAGTTTCCAAAAATTAATCTCGTCGCCCGCATAGCTTTTGGTTTTGTTATTTTCATCTTCTTTCGTGCACAACTGAATGTAGCTTATAGATTACAGATGTTAAAAGAAGAGAGATAAGATTAGTTTTCAATGGCCAGCAACAAAAATGAGAGAAGAAGATGGAGCTCACATCATCTTGTTCCATGGCCTTGTAAGCGACATCCTCCATAAAGTGCTTCAATTCCCAAGATCACTCCAAGAAGTTCTCCATGATATCAGAGTAGATACCAGTTTCAGGACCCCTGTACTCCACTCCACGAGGTGTTGATGCTTGGTGATGTTCCAAAGACGAAGACGACGCGGAAGCAGCCATTCTTGCAGGTAATGTGAAGCTCCTCTTGAACTTGCTGTTCTCCATCCTCCTTGACTTGGTAGAATGGGTCTCCAAGCTCAAATAGTCCTCAGCTTCGTTGGCACTAACACTGTTCTCACCTCTATTCTCTCTCGACGAATCATCGATGCTCCTTAGCATAAGAAGCTCATCTTGTTGTGCAGGTGGCTTGCTTCCCAGCCCTTTGGACTCGGGGCCAAACAGAATCTTAGCATCATCAGTTCTTGCAGTAAGCGCAGTGAAGAACGATAGCCCGTTGGGCCATTTGAGGTCCGGGTCGTGTTCAGGGATCATTTGATGCATTTCCTCCATTTGGGTTTCAGAGGATCGATGAAGGAGGAACAGGTGGGTATCTTCTTTGTTGTTCGGTAGCGGTATTCCATGCGAAGGGTGGAAGCCAGGCATGGGGATCGGCCCGGTGGAAGGGAGCGGAGCGTGGCCCCAGTTGAAGACTGGGGGCGGCGGCTGGTGAGTCGGCATTTGCTTCAAAGGGGCGGTGGACGACGAAGGGAATGTGTTTCTGGTAGAGGAGAAGAGTTGGGAGAGATAGAAGCCGGATTGGTACCCCAAAGACTCAAACATATGCCTCATTCTCAACACAAAGTGCAGGTCCTCGGGAATCTGAAACACAACAGTATGTGATCATTGCTCTAAAGGAAGAACTGACGAATCAGAAGAAAATAGAGAAACTCACAATTTTGCAAGAGCCCAGCTGGAGAAGGCCATGACCAGCTTGAATGACAGCTATGGTCTGTCAAAAGTGAAACACAATAAAACAGGAAGCAACGCAAAGAAGCAAAATGCAGAAAAGAGTGGAGAAGAGTTGAGTAGTTTGCCTGTATTCCAGAAGCAAACTGGTCCGTCCACTCAGGAGGAAGCTGCGAGAAAAGGAACAAGAAGCAAAAAAAAATCAAAGGTTGCATTCTGGATACCGTTCAGTTCTATTGTTATGATAAGCAAAAGCAGAGGGCTGAAGAGAGAGAGAGAGAGAGAGGTGGCATCAATTGGTTGAATTCTCTTTTTGTTTTCAGAGGTACAGTCCTGTCCACGCAGAAGACTGCAAGCTTGCGCAGAAAAACCTTATCATCTTATCTCTCTCACACACTCTCTTGTAAGGTACTAAAGAGAAAGCAAAGAGTGCAGGTGTAATCACACATACAGCATCAAAAGAGCTCTGCCAGTAGTTAGAGATGTTGGGCTCGCATTCAGATGGTTCTTTAAACACCCATTTGTGACATTTATCGGACGCCACCTTCCCCATCAACCTGTTCAGCCAATCAGTCAACCATGACTTCATACAACACAAACACATTCCTTACCTTTCCCGTTTTACCTCCTCACTAATTGCTAGCAAAATTGTCCTTAAAAAAATCATCTTGACAGTAAATTTTTCTTCTTTTTCACTAGTTACTGAACTTTTTTTTTTTTTTTTTAAAAAAAAAAAACACCTACCCAGTACCCACCCTTCTCCGTAATTGTAGAGCTGAATGGACATCTTGCTGAAGGCCTTCCGGACGGGATCCTCGCCGTCGATGTCGTCCAAGCACTCCGCCACCCTTGTCCGGCAGAACCCATCCTCCCACATCAACATCCTACACATTAACACTCACAGATAGCTTCAAGAGTGAAACTTAACCTCAAAAGAATAAGAAAGAGGAAAAGAGGACGAGGACTCACAAGCTGCCGTTGTCGTCTCCCACCTTGCAGCCGCTGCCGCCCCTGCACCGCCTGCGGAAACCATAAAAACCTCAGTTTTAAGAGCAGAGTGGAGGCAAAAAAGAGGAGAAGAGAGCCAAGCCTAAGAGGATCTCGCTCACGGGCGCGGACGGATGGTCCAAAAGACGGAGTAGGTCCAGTCGGAGTTGAGGCATATGTTGCGGAGCGCCTCGTGGAGGGCCACCATTCCGGCTGCCTCTTTGCTCCTCGTGTTCGGATCCCCTCCACCGCCTCCGCCGCCTCCTGAACCGCCCGACATCTCCTTCAAGCAAAAAATGGAGCTTGGTGCTGCTTTCTGTGTTTGTATTTGGAGCACAAAAGCGAGCAGAAGGAAGAGGGAAGAAACCAGGGTTTAGCGTGAGGGTATTGGTGCTGCCATTAACTTTCTGACAAAAATAAATTAATAAATAAATAAAATAAAAATAAAATAAAAGTAAAAAAAAGTGAAAAGATGGTTGGGGTTGATAGCTTTTATGTGGGTAAATGGTCCTAACCTTAGGTCACTTTTTTGCTCGCCTGGTTACAAATCTACCCTTAGTTTAGGTCCAGAAGGTCATGCCTCTTAGGGAGGATTAATAGTCAAATTAGTGTTAATTCCAATTTTTAGTCGAACTAATTATGAGATATTTGGTTGAATTTAGAACTAATTCGACTAATATGATTCATATATTTTAAAATTTGAAATTAGCCCAACTAATCCAATCCGATTATAAAAATTTATTTGGATGTTAATCGATTTTAAAATAAAATACTTTTTTTATTTATATATGTTGATATTTATTATGTTGACCTCGTGAATAAAAAAGTCTCAGTGTCATAAATTGAATTAGGTTGCAGTATATATTGACTATTGAACAATATATTTCAAAGAATTGGATGGAAATTTGCAATGAAATTAATTTTTTTGTGGTTTTTTTTTTCTCTCGTGAAAATCCATATATTCAGAAAGTTACCGAGGGCTTTTCCAAAGTAAATTTTTTTTTCATATAAGCCCTGGGAAAGTTGCTTATTTTTGCACGGGTTTTGGATGCAAATACTCATCCTCTCTCTCTTTTCGTTTTTGAAAATTTTTGGCTAGAAAGTCCAAAATATCCCTCCAATAGCTAATGTAATTGTAGACGTTTTCAGGGGCATATATGTAAACAGGTATGGAATTTAATTGAATTTTAAAGTTTGGTTAGGTTAATCACATTGGTCAGTTGACAGTCTTGGAGGGCAAATCGGTCCAGGCACGGGGTGTGGTGTCCTTAGAACAAATAAAATAAGAAAAAGAGGAGCTCGGGGCGGGCGCTGAGTCACGTGCACACGTGCCGTGGGAAGAGGCCGGTGCATCGTTATGCTTAAAGAAAGCACGGTGAGCAGCACAGCCTGCTGGCTCTCATTCAACCCAACACTCAAAACATTTTCATTAATGAAACTGTTTTATATATAAACCCTTCAAAATTAGCATAATTTTCAAAACTACAATTTTTATTACTCGTCAAAAGGGAAGGAAAAGGATTCAATGCGAGTATCAATATTTGTCAGGGGGTTATGTGAAAACGAGGAGCAGTTAGGCGCAGGAAATGCGGGGCGCTGCGCCCTGCGGGGAGGACATCCTGCGCCTAAACAAAGCCCCCTATCGCTCCGCGTTGACCGCAACTCGCGGTGGTGGTGGGCCTGTCAGCAGGGGGGTGTGGGGCCCACCACAGATCAGTGATTTAATCTGATCTCTGTTCTAAACCAGTTTTTAATAGAGGATTAGACTATCTGCCTAACCAGTAACGACGGACGGAATCTAATCTAAACTAACCCAATCTCTCCAGAGTTGGCCGGCGTGTCTTTCTAGGCCACGTGTGCCTGGCTTCGGTTTATTTGTTAATTAACCGAAGGAGTTTAGTTAAGTAAATAAAAAACAAAAAATAGAAAAATAATTGACTTTGACCATCGCGCCTCCTCCTCTCTCTCTCTCTCTCTCTCTCTCTCTCTCTCTCTCTCTCTCTCTCTCTCTCTCTCTTCTTACAAATAAAACAATTCTTGATAATTTCAAATGTATGGCGAAATACTCTGACGTCAAAGCCAACACAGATTCTGATGCGGATGCATGGTGCGACCGCAGAAGAAGGAGATGGTGCATACGGGACAAACGAGCGAGCGAGAATGAATCGGTGGGGACGTGCATGGCCCGCGGAGACGAAGAAGTAGGCTCCGCCGCAGAAGAAGGAGATGGTGCATCCGGGACAAACGAGCGAGCGAGAATGAATCGGTGGGGACGTGCATGGCCCGCGGAGACGAAGAAGCAGGCCCCGCCGCAGATGATTTGTAATGATGGAGGATGATAAGCATTCCCCATCAACCAGGACGACCTCCATTACTTCGCTTATGGTATACAAAACAAGCCGAGCACTCCAAACAATTCCCCCTGCTCCCACCGCCACAGATTTGGTGATGAGCAGCCGCAGTTTTCCTACTTCCTTTTTTTTAAAAAATTAACATATATTTAAAATATATTTAGACCGTAAAATTTAAAAAAAAATTAAAAATTATGATAGTATATTTATTTTATAAGACATGTAAATTTAAAATTTTGAATTATTTTGGTAGATTTATAAATTTTAAAATGATAAATTTTATATTTTATTAATTATAAAGTTTAACATGTGATCTTTCGTGCTGAATTTTAGAATCTAAAATTTTAAATTTTAACTAATTTTGAAAAACTAGTAAATTCTATAGTTATTAAAATTTGGAAGTTTAAGAATTTTAAAGTTATGTATAACAAATACTAAATTTTATAGTTCTCGGAATTTGAAAATTTTGGTATATTTGTTTCATATAACTTGAAAGTTTTGAGAATTTTAATGTTCTGAAATTTTAAAATTTTGGATTTGAAAGTTTTAATAGTATGTTTGGTTTGTCAAACATGTAAATTTAGAATTTTAAAATTTTATATTTTTTTTGTTAAATTTGTAAATTTTAAAATGATAAATTTTGTATTTTATTTGACTATATAGTTCAATATGTGATCTCGCATACTAAATTTTAAAATCCACTAATTTTAGAGGACCAATAAATCCTTCAATTATTGAAATTTGAAAGTTTTAGAATTTTAAAATTTTATAAAATAAATACTAAATTTTATAAGTTTTAGAATTTGAAAGTTTAAAAACTTTAAAACCCCGTGAAATAAACAGGGTAAGAAACTTTGAAATCCCACAAAACAGATCCTTAGATAATTTTGAAGATGAATCAATGTGATATTACTTCATAATAGTGCTCTATTATTAGAAATAATTTAATTTGAGATTATCTCAATTAGTCCTACTAAAATCCTAAAATAGGCACCTATGTAGAATAAAAATAATAAAGTGGTTGTTAATTGCGGTCAATAAGTCAGTGTTTTGTTCGGGATCAAGATCAATATCGAGATAAAAACTAGTGAATTATTTTTATAAACTAATATTTTTTTATCAAAATTAACACTTTAATAATTTAAAGTTTGAAAAATTATTTAATTTTTTTATAATAATTTAATTTAATAATAATATAAAATAAGTAATATTAATTTTATAAAAAAAATAAAATTTTAAAATGAGCTGATATTCCAAACCAAAAGAAACCTAACTATTATTATTGGCATGTCTATTGCTAGTGGGGACTTATGTTTGCCTTTCTTACTTTTTGCGGAACGCACTAACAATCAAGCATAACCGAAAATAAATAAATAAACTAATGGATTTTAAATATAACACAATTTTTTTTTTCGAATTTATGGATAAAATTCGACATCACTCTTCATTATATATAATTTACTTTTAATTAATCCCAAATATTATGTGAATGGTCAAAATAGTCCTGATAAGTTTAGATTAATTAGAAACAACATTAACTATTGTAGTGGACGTGTCTTTCTACATTTTTCAAACATTTTGGGTGTGTTATACGCTAAAAGTACCAAACAAATATCCATATGGGCCGGGCTCGACGAATCCGAGGGTGGATCGGCCCTTGGCCCACAGAGCGCTTCATCCGGTGCAGCGTGTAACGAGGGCCACGCGCTCCCACAGTGGGTCCCGATTTATCGCACTTGCAAGAGCATTCCTCCGTTTCTTCTTCTTCGTTGCGTGTCGCTGGAGGCGAATGGAACCTGTCGTGGGGCTTCTCAAACTCCGGGTGCTGCGAGGCCACGGCCTCATCGCCTGCGATGCCGACGCCAGCGACCCATACGTCGTCGTCACCATGGCCGACCAGGTCTTTCACCTCGTCTCTCTCTCTCTCTCTCTCTCTCTGCAGCCCTACACCGCCCGGGAGAAGATTCGATTTTTTTTGTTTCTTATTGAGATTGTGAGAATAGTTGATGCTTCGTGTTGTAAATTTGGCGATCCCCACCCTTCCAATCCGTTAAGAACCTGTACGAATAGGAGGAATAAGCGTCCGACTAGTTTGGAAGAATGAGTTATTTAGAATTTGAGAGGTGATACTCAACTTTGGTTGTTTATGACGTTGCTTCGATGCTTCCTGGGGTCAAACTGCGATCTTTATGGCTTTGGAGCATGGATATGTGTAACTAGGATATTGGCAAATAGAATTGATCCGAGAAGACTTCAAGAGTCACTCCTAGATTATACCCTTTTTTTGGCTTTCTCTTTTTGCTTATATTTTGTTGTCTTTGGCTTAAGACTTTGTTCTTCTGTTTAGAAAAATCTCTGGATGTCATCTTTATGTGTATTAGGAAGAAAAACATTTGTGGTGACTTCATGAATCATCAGCATTCAGCGAACTGCTTTTTCGAGGACTTTACAATTTGCGAAAGCATGTGAGTTAGCATGCCAGTGGAGTAAGTGCAAGTGTTAAAAATGATGTGCCATATTACATTTTATGATATTCTTAAAAGGGGTGTTGTGTTGAGAACTTCTTACTGTTGTAATCACTCCATTTTACGATAGCTTTAGCTATGACGGTCATGATTTTTCCAGCTCAATAACCAAATTTGTTCCGTTTCTTACATATAGTCTTTATCTCAAATGCATATCTACATGTCCACAGGCATAGTGCATGGGGCTTTAGAAGTAAGAATTAGTTGCTATTCTAGTTATGTTAAATGTGAATAAGCTTTTTATTTTGTCTATGCAGTATAGCAGTTTAATGGAATGCTTAATTTTGTGATCTTCCATTTAGTTCTTCTCATGTTGTTACAAATTATTTCCCCTCCTTTTTCTGATTCAATGAATTGCCTTACCATTTTGCAGAAGCTGAAGACCTGTGTAAAGAAGCGAACTCTGAACCCAGAATGGAATGAAGACTTAACCCTCTCAGTTTCAGAACCCATTTATCCAATTAAGATCGTGCGTAATTTTTTTTAAAATGTCTAGAGTTTTAATTTGGATCCCTATATCTATCTTTTCTCATCATTAACTAGTTCACTTATTATATCATTGCACCTCTAGTTACAAGTGCCTTCTGTTGGTTCTTACTACTGTTAGGAGTCTGTTGTCGAGATCATAATCACGTCATTTTGCCTTTTGAATAGTAATACCATTCTTTTGGTTTTCTGGTCAATTAAAACTTCAAATATTGGTTATCTAGGTGGCTAGATGCGTATTGTTCAGTATGTTCTTGCGCGAAGAAGTTTTATCAGCTTACCTCTTGCTCTCCCATTCATGTACTATGCAGGAACTCTTCGACAAGGACACATTCACCCGAGACGACAAAATGGGTGATGCAGAGTTCAGTATCCTACCACTTGTTGATTGTGTCAGAATGAATCACGAAGGCACGCCGGATGGTACTGTAGTCAGTTGTGTGCTACCCCATCGGCACAATTGCCTGGTGGGGGAGAGCCCCATCAAATGGAAGGATGGCAGGCTTATTCAAGACATTCGTCTAAGGCTGAGAAACGTCGAAAGCGGCGAAGTAGACCTACAACTGCAGTGGGTCAGCATTCCATCCGTTCATGGACTGTAAGCCGTCTGTCAATCATCGGAGTTATGTAGATGCTGTTGTATACGAGAGGCAGTATTCGCCTTCTGCTACAGACTTGTTAACGAGGCCACCATTATAATTAGCGTCGATAATAATGGTGATTAATTTTGAGATTTACATAGCAACTGCTTATAAGCAATTATGTAGACTGTGAAATAAATACAACAGTGTTTTTTTCCCTAAATTTGAACTTCTCTTATGATTCTGTCATTTTAGGTAAAATATGCACAATTGCAAGGGCTTTTTTGCAAATATATCCATCGTTTCTGCCGATAAGCCCTGCGTTGTAATATTTGTAGAAAACTCTTCCATTTTACATTTTCTTTGCAAGAAGGACCTCGATTTTCTTTGTGACTGCTACACATAATAATTTAAAATTTGATTAATTAATCGTGATTAACTTGAGATGATATTAAATCAAACGGGCCTTGGCGACCATTTCAAACCGAAATGGATTCTTAAGTGCGCTCCCCTCGCGATCGAGAAGGGCTTAGAAATTGAAACAAAAAAGAAGGGAAAAAAATGGAGGAGTTGGATGGCAGGGTCTATAACTGCCGATCTTGCGGCACTCGTCTCGCCCTCGCCGACGATATCTTCTCCAAGGTACGCTCTCCCCGCGATCCATTTCCTTCCTTGCGACAATTCTGTGAGCCAGTGGCCACTGAAGTTGAATTCCCAATTGAAAAGCTTCTCTCTCTCTTTTTTTCCTCAGGATTACTATCGGCACAGTAATTGTTCTCAATTTCTTGTTCTAAGTCTGTTGAAATACTGTTTTCTGATGTTTTCTTATTGCTATTTTACCAGGCTTTCTATGCTCGTAGCGGAAAGGCTTACCTTTTCAACAGTGTGTAAGTTTCATGCTCTTATTAGTTCCAAACAATGGGATTTGTCTTTCCAACTCTGTCTGGTTTCATGTGGTTTTGGTTTTAGTAGGTTCTGCAGTCATTTTGGTTAACAATTAACTTGCCCTAGTTGTGCATTAGTTTTGGTTAAATTTTTTGAGTGAAGTGATGGCGTTAGTTGACGACGGTTAGTGTATGAATCAGAAACTAGAATTTGAAACTGATAGTTTTATTGGTCTCCATTTTGCTATTGTCTTAATTCAAATAGCAATATCAATACTTCATTCTGACGAAAATTTATGGTTATGGCGGCTTTGATCTCTCTTGAATTAGTCTCCAATTAAGTAATGATTTCAGTATATGGAGCAGAGCGTCTTGCTTTAATGTAATTGCTTTTAAAAAATAATTGTTCAATTCAAGTTACTGGTGCTATGCTGTTTCCATATAATTTTGTATCAAACGTATACTATTTATCATATTTTAAAATTTTTTACCTGTCTTTTTGGGTTTGTTATATATTTCCATCTATTCAGCTCGAATATCTCAGTTGGTGAGCCGGAAGAAAGGATGATGTTGACAGGAATGCATACGGTGTCTGACATTTGCTGCTGCTCCTGCGGGCAAAATGTTGGTTGGAAATATGTAAGCTTCGTTTTTTGGATAATTGAGTGAAGTTTTATTTGGGACAGAAAATCTTGCTAATGGGTCATCACACAACTCTTTTTGTTTTGAAATCTGTTGTCTTACCTTCTTTTAATATTGTATTTGTTATATCATGCTAAACTTCTTGGATTGCTTGTGAATGAATCAGAAATTCAGTGTCTTAGACATATCCTAGTGATGCATGAGCTTTTCAAAGGGTTTCACAATTTTGGGAATTTTGTGAATTACCTTCATGACATTTGAGGGTAAGATTTAGGATATCATATTCTTCTTAGTGAAAAGTTGGTTATTGGTATATTACCTGTCCAATATGAATTTTTGCTTGAAAGTACTGCAAGCATCACATTAAAGGTACCTGCTCTAAGTTTCAATTAACTTGTAATTTTTGCCAGTTAAGGACTAAATTTTCATATGTGCTTTATCTGCCAAGAAAGACATTGCATGAGAGTCCAATTGTTATTTATAGGAGAAGTTTTTTTCTGTAGATGACAATAGTTGGACAACAATATGTCAACGGGCGCAACCTTTGCTCAGAGGTCATATTTAAAACTAGAGAAATGTGAGGTCGTTATGCCAATCATGCAAGTTTGGGGGGGTATACTTGGTATTTGAATTTTGATGGAGTGGGGCTCACATTTTGCGAAAAGGACACACCAAAGTTGCATGGGTTCTGTGGTGTCCAAATGTTTCTCTTTAACTATGTCCTAGGCTCTTGTCTATTTTTGTTGAACTTCCTGAGATGATAATTGGTTCTCTTGGAGGATTATCTCAACTGCTTCAAACCTATGGCTTGGCTTGTTGGAATATGTTCCTATTCGTTATGTGGTTTGCAATTTTCTCCTCATTTTATCCTTTTCAGAAGATCAATGCTGCATTCTTCCATTTCATACTATTAGGTTTTGCCTGAAAAACCAGATTTTCAGTTTCTGATGATTGAATTGTCGTTTGCAGGAGGCAGCTCAACGGAACAGTCAAAAGTACAAAGTCGGAAAATTTATTCTGGAAAGGTAGCAACGGCCAAGAACGTTTGATTAGTATTAGCAGCAAGATAGTAAGGCCATTTCTGATATGTACAGCTAAGAAATAAGCTGACTGTTTATACTTGTTGCAGGGCAAAAATAGAAAATGGTTCTGACTCCCCAGTCCAAATTGATACACAGTCTAACGGGAGGGATGTGGACAATAATTAGCAGCTTTCCTGTATTTACTCTACATGATTCCTATGCTAGTGAGAATAGTATGTGGTGTTCTATCTTTCCTTCTTCCATAGAAAGTAGCAGTCTGTTGTCTAAATTTTACAGAACTACTGTATATACGGGCTGTGTAAAATGTTGTATACGGGAGAAACCTGATACTTTGTAGTAAAAATAAGCATTCTCATATCTACATGAATTTCTGGTTTAATCTTTGATTTGATTGGCTACTGCAGATGTTCTGCTCAAAAGTTTCTGAGACGAACTGCAGGAGTCATTGTTCAGTGCGAAAAGGTGAAAGCATTTTAGAAGCTATTACATACCATGCCAGTTTTTCTCTTATATCTCCAGTTTCCATAATGGAGAAAGCCACAGTCACGTACGTCATCTCTAGAGGCCAATAAGATGCTGCTACTGCAGCAGAGACTTGCAGTGGGTCGATCTGTTGTTATTTTCCCAATTGCAGAACGAGTCATGAGCGCCAGCAGCTGCTTTCAGCTTCATTGAAATAGAAACACTACTCCTCTGTACGCCTTTGTTGACAGTTTCCACGCGAATACCCTCAACCTGAGTTACAATCGCTGAAATGCAACATTGGCAGCGACATTGGGCGGATCCGTATGAGCATGAGCATAGCATATCAAATTTTCTATTGCATCAAATTATGTCCGAGAATAATCAGAACGGATACATTGATTTGTTTGGAATTGGGTTCGATAATGTCAGAGCAACAGGCAGCTCAATGATGGGTGCGATTACATTCTGGAGTAGCCTCTGTAGTCTTCATATTGTTCCATGAACTGATCATTGAATTTCTTGAAGCTCGACATGATTGCTGGCATGTCTTCCTCTGCCGGCAATATTGTTGTTCTCAGGTGGAACACCCTGATCCGGACAGAAGCACTTGTCAGAAGATTCAAAACAACTGCAGTTATCAAACATAGCAAGGACGATATCTAAAGACATCACAAGCATTTTCTGGAGGGAGGCTATTCGGTTGCATCAAAAACTGGGAAAAAATGCATGCCAAATTCAAGCAAAGAGAATTCAAAATGATTACCCTTCTTTTTGTCCAAAGCCGGAGCCAGGGACTGTAGAGATACCAGTTGCTTCCAACAGCTTTAGGCAATAAAAGACGTCAGGAACTTTGCCAGCCTTTTTAGCTGCTTCAATTGCTCTTGGTGGTAAGCGTATTTGTGGGAATGAGTACATGGCTCCTGAAATTAATTTCTATATCAGTAACCATGTGAAATTATTCAGACCTTGACAATCTAAATGCTAAAACTAATCAAATTCAGTTTGTGCCCTGCGTCCAATTGTGCAATCCTCTTGAAACTCCATTTTTTGGTGAACTAGGAAAAAGTATCATGCTGGGTTAACAATCTTAAAGAAAATTAAAAAAGATTGTTATCTCAATCACCTTCAGTGAAGTTGCAAACAACGTTTCTACAACTGTTGAATCCATCAGTCATTATATGGGCTCTTCTCCTCAGAGATTCAAGCACCGCCTCACTGCATAGAAGTAGAACTTGTTCATAGATGCATACAGATATAAGAAACAAAAAAAAAAATCTAAAATAACTTGATATCCTTCTGCAGTCAACACACACATCTTACAACATTTGCATGCTTACAGTTTGGCCATTTAGAGCATCCACAATATCCTTTCAGTCATCAATAGGCATTATTTCCGTATCAGGTTGATTAACAAGGATTATAATTGAACAGTCTCCAATAATCCTGCAACCCTTTTTCATGATACGATGGGAACTCAAAAGCATTTGTTTGCATGCTCTTCTTACCAATCTTCCTCTTTCTTACTGCTTATCATGAACTTGCTGGGAACATGCTAGGGCATATCAAATATAAATAGAAATACAATCTAGTAGCAGTCAAATAACAATCTAAATTTGCCAATAAACATGCAAAACAAATGCAAAATGCTTTAGTCTTTGTGACAACCGACGCTAAAAAAGATATGACAGTTGAAAACAAATGGCTCAAGTCAAGTTCCCATGGCAAGCCAAATAATTAGTAATATCAAAAACAAACTGTTCATACCTCTCCCTAACAAACTTCAAGTACGAGATATCTCCTGGTTTGGGAGGATTAACCATCAACCCTAACTGAAAAGTAGCTTAGTTTATTGTCTGATCTAAATTGTGGAAAAATAATAAGAGTGCATAGCTTAAAAAATCCAGTCGGATATCAAAAACTACTGACATGGAAAAAGTTCACTTACAAAGATTTGCCCTGGCACATTTGGACTGAGTGAAATTGATGCAACTTTATATATTTCATCTACTGTCTGCACAAAAGGAACAGATTACTTCTAGGCAGCCACAAGGCACCACTAGCTTCCATATCCCAGACAAAGCATATGTAGGAAAATACACACAAAGGACTGATCAGGGGATTAATAATGATAGGTAGGAAAATATATGCCCAGTGCAATAGCAAACTATGGTAGGATTTTGTAAATAATTATCATCGAAGACTTGAAAATGAAAGTAGAGACAAATCATATAAATTGCAACATTACAAAAGTTTAAAGAACTATTATAAAGATACAAAATTTACTCAACAAAAGGAAAGAACAAGTTGAAGAATTAATATACCTGAGGAGGAAGGTTTGTCATCTCAAAGTATCCTCCTCGTTGTCCACATTCACCCCAATATCCTTTGGACACAGTATGGAAAGAAATGAGTTGGACTTCTTTGCTGATAGGTGGACCCATGTCCAACAATATCTAGTAATAATATCAAGGGACCAGAGATTCAGATTAGAACAGACTACAACAGTTTTCTTGTCTTATAAAATGTTTACACTATTAAAATAATTACCTTCCTTGAGCTAATAAAAGGTCGTTCATCTTGATAAATATTCTGTTGATAAACTTCATCTGCAAGCAGAACTAGATTTTCTTGGAAGCAAAATTTCAGCAGTTCTCTTATGTTGGATTCACTAAGGCATTGGCCTGTAGGATTTCCTGGGTTAATGATTACCATGGCTCGAACCTGAACAGATTAAATTGTGATATACTGAATAAGGAACAGTAAAATTGTACAAATTTGAGTATAAAAACATTAAGTGCATGTGATGTGCAAATTAGAAAAGAAGAAATCTCCACATTACATGCACTTCTGTGAATGGTTGCAATGCGAATGTACTACAGGTGGACACATGCTCTATACAGCATCAGTTCCCAAACATAGGGTGAAAAGCAAACGACGTAGTTTACCACAGGAAGCTGAATCAGAATCTATTAACTAGGCTAAATTTCTCTAAATTTAAGATTGAGCAGAATGTATCAGCAGATACATCATTTACAGTCCACCTCTGAATTGTTGAGTGGTTGCATAACAACAGAAAGAAATAATTCATAATATGCTCATGTTGAATAAAATAAACAAGGACTCACAGTTATTCCTTTTGATCGTGCCTCTGCCACTGACTGCCGAATATTGGTTATGTCAAGACCCCAATTTGCTTCCTCTTCAAGAAAGTATGGAACAAGAGTACCACCATATAAGGATATCGCAGCCGAATACAGGGGATATTGAGGAACCGGAACTAAAATCTGCCAACAGAGAGAAACTTGATACCCAATACTAATGATTCAAATGTCTATCAGTAGGAAAGAGTAGTAATTATTAAAGAACTTGAATGAACCTTTAAGCCCATTGAGCAAATAAGATAGCAAGCAGGAGACTCATACCCCATCTTTCGCATCTCTGACAATGGTATTTAGGATCTGCATTACACCTTTGCTTGCACCATCAGTGAGAAAAATGAGCTCTGGATTGCTAACATTACCAGAAAGCACGAAATCAATGTCTTGAGGTACAATAGTTCATTAAACTTCCTCCACTGCTTTTAAAAGATATTTAAAGGCAAAACCAAGTACCTGGGATAACCATCACGCCTTTCAATAAAATCAGCAATTTCCTTTCTTATTCCAGGAAGGCCTCGAGAGTCACTATATGCACCTGATCAATAAAAAAAATACTACGGATCATCCATTGAGCTTTCATGTTATCATCACCCTTTAACATTGAAGAGAAGCTGGAAGAGATATTTCAGGTATCTAGGAGATTTTGGATATAAGCAGAGGAACAGAAGTACCTAAACCACCCGATGTCATTGAGAGATAATGTTTAGCCCTTGCAATTGCATCTGCTGGGAATACAAGTCCCACATTAGGATCATCTAACAAAAATGGAGCTTGGCACAACGCTACCACCTGCAGAAAATAGTCACTTGTTATCAGAAAGATATTTAAGGGGAAAGTATGTTTCCGCATAGAACGACATTGGTGAACCAGAATAATTAAAATACAGCATCAAAGGATGACTCCTCAAGCTTTAGAAAGACAGACAAATGGATACAAACAACTCACAAAAGGTAGAAGGGAAAAAATAGCAAAAAGCTAACCAATCAAAATAGAAAATTACAATAATTTACCACCTCTAATACAAAAGAATATAGTTTTTGAACTATGCAAGTTAAACCAACAGCCGGACAGCATAAAGGAAGCCAAGTTACATGGGAAAAAACCTGGAACGCAAAAGAATTTGAAGGAACACGCATCATACACAATCTGTATTGAAGAGGATTGTCAGGTTAAGCTGACAAACCTGACGAGGAAATGTTAGTGGTTTCTGGCCTAAAGCATGAGGATTCCCGACGTTCGTAAAAATTATCTGCATAAGAAAAAAAATTAAATATCTCCTAAAATGTCTTCATGTAAAAGTAAGGGTGTAATAAAACAAGCCTGTTTAGCAAAAAGAACACATGCCTCTCAAGACAAAACACCATCAGCAGATTCAGCACATTTACCTTCTGGTGAAGTACTCTAATATGACAGGTAATTTTGATCTTTAGCATGAAAACCATATTGTAGGGGTTTGCATTTTTCATAGGATGAATGGAGTTTCTGTTTCAGCAATAATTCACGTCTCCTTGTAAACTGTAGTCATGCAACTTTTTCTTTGAGCCTTTTTTCCTTAAAGTGAAAGCAATTAAATTTAGCAAATTTGATGTTCACTAAGTGAACTTTGAAACCTATCTTCAGTAGCAACAGGCAAAATTTTACTAGTACCGAAAAAAAAGCCAAATTCTATTGCAAAACAAAATCCCCACCATTGCAAGAATTCAATAGAACAGGAAAAATGATATAACAACCAAAGCTGAAGTTTGCCAAACTCGAGGATATCAAACTTATGTCGGCTCTAACAGCAACGAAAAAAAAAAAGGGCAAACCTTCTTTCCTTCCTTCTGCAGCTCCGAAGCCCTCAAATACAGCTCACCTCGCACAGCATAAGCCACCTTCTTCACGTTCTCATTGATCGAGTCGTAGTCCAACGGTTTCGGCGACATGATGACTCTCTCTCGTATGCGTCTGATTACCAAGCAGAAATCTTTCAGATGCTATTGACGCAATTTAGACAGCAAAGCCACTGGCTTTCCTAGGGAACATCGATTTCGCAGACACTAGACAACATCTTTGTGGTATGACAAAATTTAAAGAACAAAACATCAAATCAAAAAAGCACTACCGTTTAAATAACTTCAATTAAGCGAAAAAACCTACATCAAACTCGACGAATAAAAAAAGATGGTACCTTTGGGTGTCGAGAGGCAGTGAGAGGAAGTGGAAGCGGGACAATAATGGAGGATGAGGGGATTATATATGGAGCGCACGGTGACCTCTGATTCGATTAAAAAATATCCTCCATTATCGCATTCGGAACTGGGAGTTGCTCCAGGGCCACAGATAGAATAATTTCGAGTAGAAAAAAAAGAGGAGAGATGAAGCGGAGGAAAAACCCTATCCAGATCGAGCGATGAGGGCTCGAGACGGCGAGGTGTGGCGGAGGAAGCACCAGAGACGCTCTCGGTGGAAAACCAGTGCCACAGGATCTGAGACTTGGTGGCTGCTGGCCTGAGGTCGAACTTGACAACTGGTTGCTTTCATCAGCAGCAGTACGCCACGTGGAGGGTCATGTGGGCACCACTTCAGAGGCCACGTCATGTTCCATTTGGCGGTGGGAACAGGTGGGTTGTGGTCTGCGTTTCGGAGGCTTGGGACCTCTTTCGTGAACGGCAAGTGGACAAAAGTGGAGAAGGTATTTTCAAGATTTTAATTTTTGATTAAAATTAAAATATTTTAGTCAAAATATTTTTGAAAAATTAATTTAAAAATTTTTAATTATTGAATGTTTGAAACCGCTAAAATATTTTAAAAAATAGAAATAAGATAATTTTAGTAGGTATTAAAATTATTTCTAAAATTAAAACTTGAAATCATAATTATTTTTATTTGACTTATCCACTTTAAATATTTAGACAGACAAAAATATATTTAAAAAATAATATTAATATATAAAATATTATTGGTTTAATTTTTATGAAATAAATAAATAAATAATAATTTTACTACAATATGTGAAATTATAAATGTATTTACAAGAAAAACTAAATGACACAAAGATTAATGCCGCCTGGAGGGAAAAAAATAAAGTGAAATTTTAATTTATTTTTTATTTTCAAATAAAAATAGTTAAAATTAGACTTTCTTAAAACTAAATGATAAAAGCAGGTGAAAATGATTTTTTTATTTTTAAACAACCAAATAAATCCTTAGGCTAATTACGGACATCCCCTGTAATTAGCCCTAATTACCTACAATCCCCCGTAATTTCCAGAATTATCTATACCACCTCCATTTTCAAAATATTTATCTACAGTTATTTAATCAAAATTTTCCCAAAAAATTCTGATTTTACCCTCTGTTATTTTTATAATTAAACTTCTAAAAATTTATTATTATTATTTAACACCTCAAAATTCGAATTTTGCAAATAACATCCCGAAATTATTTCAATTTACAGAAAAGTCCCCGAAATTCGGCTTTTTGCAAATAACACCCGGAAATTATTCCGATTTACAGAAAAATCCCCGAAATTATTATGACGGCTGCGAGGGTGGCGGCACGCCGGTGTGGACGAGGGCGGTGCGCGGATGGCAACGCCGGAGGTCGACGGTAGAAGTAGAGGTCCGAGGCCGGCGCGCATGAGCGGATGGTGGAGGCGAGCGAGCGTGCGGGGATGTCAGAGGCCGGCATTGGGAGCGGATCTAGCTCGCCTTATTGCACTTTGCCTTTCTTGTTTGGCTCTCTCACCCGCATCGTGGGGCCCCCGTCGCCACCTTTGCGCGCGTCGCAAGCGACGGCGTCTTCAACGCTGTGATGTGGGACGTGGTCGGGGATGGAGGCCACGGAGTCCGTCCCCAGACCATGTCCCACATCACGGCGTTGAAGACACCGTCGCTTTCGTCGCTTGTGAAGGCGACGACGGGGGCCCCGTGGCGCAAGTGAGAGAGCCAAATGAGGGAGGTGAAGTGCAATGGGGCGAGCTAGATCTGCTCCTGTTGCCAGCCTCCGGTATCGCTACCCGCTCGCCCGCCTCCTCTGTCGGCCCCCGCGCGT
The DNA here is from genome assembly GCA_005019695.1 of Trichopus zeylanicus subsp. travancoricus. NCBI lineage: Eukaryota > Viridiplantae > Streptophyta > Magnoliopsida > Dioscoreales > Dioscoreaceae > Trichopus > Trichopus zeylanicus. Next base: position 388,210 of record RXID01014461.1, on the reverse strand, counting down.
CGGCCTCAGGCTTCCACTCTCGCGCGCAGGCCTCCGCCATCGCCGCCCACACGCCACCACCCTCGCTACCGTCGCAATAATTTTGGGGTGTTATTTGCAAAAATTCGAATTTGGGGGACTTTTCTGTAAATTAGAATAATTTCGAAGTGTTATTTGCAAGGTTTTATAATTCGGTATCGGTTTCGGTTTCAGGACCCAGCAAAACTAATACGTTTCGGCCGTTTCAGTTTCGGTCGAAAGATTTTTTTAAATTATTAATTGGGTGTTGACCAAAGTTTGACCATATTTTGACTGTACTTTGACTTCAAATTAAAAATATGATAAAATATTAAAAAAAATTTGGAAAAATTTGAAAAATTAGGAATGAATTTATACTTAATTTTACCATAATATTAAATATTATTTTAGTTAATTAATATTAATTTTGATAGTTAGTTACTGATATTGTCTACTTTTAATATATATTAGTATATTAAAAAAACATATAAGAAATAATATGAATATGATTAAAAGTTAAAATTAGCATAAGCACATTTAACTTTCCATTAAAATGTATTTCACACATACATAATTTTATAAATTCTAAAATAATACAACTAATCATCATAATCATCATCAGTTGGTTTGGAACATCTGGGTGTGAAATTACAAATTCAATACCTGAGGCAGAACACCTAGCGCTGCATTTGTAGGCATATGAGGCAGAACACCTAGTACTGCACGATCATGTGGCAGCAGTTCTGAAGTATAATCATATATCAAAGGTCCAAAATGAAAATTATATTTTGACTAAAATTTAACTTTATTTCAATTATTTTTTAACTTCAAATTAAAAAATTATAATATGTTTTAAAAATTTAAAAAATAATGAATAATTACGTGAATAATATTATGTACGTGAACAGTATCTGACAAAAACCGATAAGGATATCGAAATCAATTTGGCGATAGTGATGGCCTCAGTATAAGGCCGACTTCATCTTGCGGGAGTATGGGTTAGGTCGGTGAGGACGCGAGATAGACGATAGAGCGACGACAGACTAGCGAGTGCACATGGCCCTTGGACTCGGACACGAAGCCGGCGCGAGGTCCTCCCCATGCCCCCCGCCCCCCTCCTCTCTCTCCTCGAGCCCGGCGAGCTCCCGCCCGCTAGCGCTCGCCAGCACGCGCTCCAGCCAGCGCTTGGTGAAGATGAACAATAACTATGAACAGTAATGAACAGTAAATCCTAATCGAAACCCAAAATAGGATTTCAGTTTGGGACCCCCGAAACCGAGCCGTTTCGGCCGAAACGGTAAATCATAGTTATTTGTAAAAATCTGAAGTTTAGAGTATTAAGTAATAAATAATAAATTTTTAGGTGTTTAATTATAAAAATAAGGCAAGGTAAAATCGAAATTTTTTAAAAAAATTTTGATTAAATAATAATTAGGGGTATAAATAAATATTTTGGAAAGGGAGGTGAAGCAGGTAATTTTGAAAATTACGGAAATTATAGGTAATTAGGATTAATTATTGAATGTAAGATAATTATCCCTAAATCCTTTCCCGGATGAGACTTGTCCTACTTGTTTTTACCGTAGGACAAGATCTTGACCACTAAAAATATGTTGACATTTGTCTGCGCGTGATCATACTGGATCCGACCGGTGATGGAAGTCGAGTTTCTGGGGTGTTTTGAGGCAACGTTTTGAATCTCGGCCCGAGCCAACACGTGAGCCCAATTCGGGTGTTGTCGCCGCACGGACTCGAACTCGATAACCTTTTTTTTTTTTGGTAATTAACTCGATAAATCTCATTTGAATAAGACTATAATTTTTACTGCACTACTCCCAAACCAAACAAGTGAACCACCATGCGATCAGCGGCTGTCATGTTGCTGACCGATGACTAAAGGGCGCTAAAATGCCATTAAACCGAAACCAAAATCAAAACCAAAATCAGGATTCCAGACACATGATTTCAGCCTTTTGTAACAGCTCGAGTCTGAGCATGAGACTTGGCTTTCCAATCCTGCACTTTTTTATCCAGAAAAAAAGAAACCTGCGACGCCAAAATCTTGTGACATGTATCGCCAAGAAGTCACTCCAACAGTCGAATTAGTCAGCTAGCTTAGCAACCCGAAACCGATCCAGACTCTTTTTTTTTTTTTTTTCTCTGAAGGAGAATAAGTTAAACATCATGGAGAATAATAAGAAGAGAAAAAAGAAAAACATAGAAAAAAAGGTGCAAAATCGAAATAAACTGATAAAAATAACATATTTACAGAACCGGAATTCCCATTTTTAACTCGCTAGTAATGAACACAGGACAACTCTCCTCTCTCCTCCCTCTCACCCGAACAGCAATGACGACGCCGGGGGCGGCTCGTTGAGATCGAACGGCAAGCCCCTGGCCCCCACTGTCTGCTCCGTCGCCGGCGCGAAAACCCCCGCGGCTCCCCCGGCGTGCTCATAACGAACGAACCCCCCAACCACCAGCGACGTCGATGGCGGCGGCGCCCCCGGCGGGCCCAAGAGATGGTACCCTGGAAGATTAAGGTCGAGAGCTAGCGAAGGGGGGTGGGGGAGGGGGAAGTTGGTCTTCGCCTTGGGGCCGCGGAGAGAGCGGGCGGCGTGGTCGTAGGACATGGCGGCCTCCTCCGGCGTGTCGAAGGTGCCAAGCCACACGCGGGTCTTCTTCCACGGGTCGCGGATCTCCGCCGCGTACCGCCCCCACGGCCGCTTCCTCACGCCCCGGTAGTGCGCCCTCTCGCCCGCCATGCTGCTGGTGGAAGTGGAGGAGGAGATAGACTTGATGAAAAAGAAAAATACAAGAAGTGGGGGATAAAAGGGAGGAGGCGCCCGCCGCCTGATAAGACGTGTCGCAGGGGAGGGTCATGTGATGGTGACGTCAGCCCTACCGCACCACCGCCGTACGGACCGACAAGCGGCGCCTGCCATCGTTTTCTTTTTTCAGAAAATAAATATTTTTCGGATAATAGGGGTGGTCTGTACTTCTACTACTAGGGGTGACGTCGGAGACGACTTGCTCATGGACGAACATCTGAAGTGGGACCCGGCATGTTGACTTGGCGCTCCTACTTTCCGCCGGAGACTCATATTTACATTTACATCCCTCTAGTTCTGAGATTTTATTAAGAATGACCTTTTACGTCCTTCTCTCTCCTGTAGGGCATATCCAGTGACCTACATAGCTGCAGGCCTGAACCCGAAAGGCTAAGACCTCAAATAATGCAGCGTAGTTGGTGGAGAAAGACGTGGGAATCGGGGTGGTCAGAAGCGGCGGAGTGGAGGCTGTCAGGGCGGAAGTAGCTGTGAGACCGACACGTGTCGGGAAGCGATGTCGTGTCGTGGGGCGGGGAACAAGGCAAGGCCACGACGCATGTGGGAATCGCCGCTTTAGAGGGGTCGGTGGGGTCGGTGGGGTCGGTGGGGAGCAGCAGCCACCTTGCTCTCCCATCTGCTTTAAACAACTGGTAGAAATACAGGGGAGCCGTCCACGCAGATGGTGACACGTGGCGAGGATGGCAGAGGGCCGGAGATATGGAGAATCAAAGGACACCGGCATTTGTGGGTACGAGAGGGCCTTTTGTCTTGTAGCGGGCGCGCTGGACAGAGAAGCGTGTGACTTACGCCGCAACTTGGGCTGACGAAACCAGAAACCGCGAAAACGCTTCCGGTTTGACACCTGCTTCCGGTTTTGGTCTACAGTAGCTAAACCAAAACCGCATTTTTGAGAGCCGGTTTTTATTATTTTTTATTTTTTATTAATTACACGGAAGAGGGATTTGTTAGGATGAAGACGTGTTTTGGGAAATGATAATCTCGTTTGCTGTGCTGCTTTCGGCGGCGCAAGATATTCCGCCTGAGTCACTGCGTGGGTAGGGCTTTTTTATGATGCCCCTTTGTGTATTTTGTGTATTGAGGATCACTCTTAAATCAGGGATATTTGCAGGAAAGCCCCTTTTGGTTCTTTTATTTGTTTTTGCAAAGAGCCCCTCGTAGAAAGTAAACGAGTGGTTCTAATCCAGATTATTATCTTGCTAACATCATGCCCAATACGTAAGTAGCCGTTTCGTCATTCCATTTTCCGTTTAGTGGAGAATAATGACCCTTTTCGGATGCTTATGGTGCTTGACGCGACCGCAAACCCGAGCCAAATATTCTTTATGCTTGACGCGACCGCAAACCCAAACCGAAAGACTCGTCCGAACCCGCGAGATTCACGATTTTTTCCGAGTTTCGCAGCAGATCCCGGAAGTCCCCGAAACAGGCCGGAAGTGGAAATTTCAACGGAAAACACGACGGGCGCATCCCGCATGGCTTTGATATGTTAGGTTGGCACCCGGTGGTTGCGCTTTCTCAATAGCTGTGGTTTGCAATTTTCCGGAAAAAAGAAAGAAAGCCGAGTTAAGCCCCGTCTGAAATGGCAGCAGTTTTGTCGAGAAGAGTAGGACCTGACCCAGTTCCGTGCATTAGACTTGGCCGCTCGATAACAACAACAACAATCACATCTCTTTTTATATATTTTTTAAAAAAATTTAATAAAAAATCAACTATTTTATTACAAATTTACGAAAATTTATCTGTCTTACTATTATTATTAACAAAAAATTACTTATTTTATATTATAAATTTTGTAAAAATTTACATAAATTAAAGTATTTATTTTTTTAAATTTAATTTTAATATAGATTATTTTATTTTATTTTTTTATGAAAAATCAGTTATTTGACATTATGAAACTAAAAAATTAAAATCTAATCATACCGTTATTGTAAAGCAATTCTCTAAAAAAAATCAAATGAAAATAATTTATTTTTTAAAAATATTTAATTTAATTGATAAAATTAAATTAAATTAAATTATTTTAAAAAAAATTTTGATTGAAGTAATTTTTTAAAAATTTATAATATAATTTAATGGTGTTTACTAATAATGATAACAATAAATAATTTTTCGTAAATTCATAATAATTATTTTAAATTAAAAATTCCTTTAAAAAAAGTTGGACCACAGCTTGCTTGCACGTATGTCGCTAGCAAACGTCTTCGGCGTCGACGCTTGATCCATGATTAGTGCTGCGAAAAATTATTAGTAGAGTGCTAATTATTGCGATATGAAATTAACTGGATCGATCGGGCTCACTCACGGTGTGACCAGACCATCAGATTTGGGATAATCATTTTGATGGCGAAATTGGTCCACACCGCACGTGATGTGCTCCCCGGACTCGATTGGACCCGGCTCGACATCTCTGCGGATCGGATCCGACCATCTTTTTTATTTTCATGGTCACTATTCCAGCATATTTTCCAAGTGTGGCGTAAGATAAGACGCGGGCCCGCTTTGCTCCACCAGTCAAATGCTACCACGTGCGGGGCAGTTGTGGTTTGACCAATGGCAGAGCGCCACGTAACAAACGGCAAAGCGGATTTCCCACCACCTCTTCCATATAGAAATATGGAAAATTTTATAGTAGGCGAAATTGGGCAATTTCTTAATGGCACCCTCACCATACAAATTTCCATTTGAGTTATGCTCTGTCATGATTTTACAACTTACTAATTCGATAGTTCGATTGAATATGATTTCAACCAAAAAAAAGAAGAATAAAAAAATGAGTTGGGTTAATCTGTAAAGTTTGACAAAACAAATGAGATTTCAGATGAGCGGCAATTCAACGAATGGACACAAGCGCAATTAATGGAAAAGCGAAATCTCCTCCGTAGATTCCGACGACCCGTTGCGGGCCCCACCAAAAGCGACCGATGCTGCGCATCCGCAGCAGCCAGCGCGGGGCCCACAATACGCTCCGCCGGCTGATTCACGCCCGTCAAAAACGTACACAAATTTTTTTTTTTTTGTAAAAAAAAAACAAAACAGCGGCGTCCACGTGTCCCCGCACCCACGCAGATCCGGAGGCAGACGCGCGTGCACCACCGGGAGCCTCGGGATTCGGCTGCCATCAAACCATTTTTAAATTTAATTTCAAATTATATGAAAATAACGGCGACAGCAATGGGAGAAGACGGAAGCGCGAGGATGCGACGAAACTCTGCCGGCTCCGGAAGAAATTTTTTTAAAAAAAAACTTTTTTTTTCATCTAAACTGTTCATCCATCATAACCTGGGCTCGTTCCAAGTTACGACAATTAACATTTAACACTGAACGTTTCCTCGGCGCAACAAAAAAGGATTTAAATTAAAGAAGAAAAATATTTACAGTAATTTTTCGCAGCGTTCGAGATCTGCTTTCTGAAAAAAAAAAAAAGATAGAAAAAGAATTTGTAGATCTCGTGTTTTTTTTCTCGTTGAACTAATAAAAACTCTGGCTCCCGGCGGAGGCCCTCAAACGATCTCAGTGGCAGGAGGGAGGTTGAGATCCAGATCGAAGGGTAGGACCTTCCGCGGAGGCGAGGAGTGCAGATCGACGACGGACGAGGAGTCCGAGTCGCTCTGGATCCCGCCGGAGGAGATCGGGGGATGGAAGTCTGCAAGGAACACCGGCTGATCCATCTTGATACGGTTATGGCTCAACGCCGTTGCCGCCCCGTTCTCCGGTCTAACGATCGCATCAAAGATGTAGAACGGCTGGGGTGTCGCCGGGTAGGGCTGGAACGGGAACCGCGCGGCTCCACGGTGCAGCAGATCGAGATCCAGCGGTGGAGGCGGAAGAGTAATCGTCGGCGCATCACGACTAGAAGACTCGACGGTGCTACTCTGGATACTAGGGCTTCCGGTGCCGGCGCCTGCTCCGACGGCGAGAGTCGGGCTCTTGTATGAATCCGGGTAAGGAAAATTAGTCTTGGCCTTGGATCCGCGGAACTCCCTGGCGGCAGCATCGTAGGCTCTGGCCGCCTCCTCGGCGGTGTCGAAGGTGCCGAGCCAGACCCGGCTCTTCTTGCCGGGATCCCTGATCTCCGCCGCGTACCTCCCCCATGGCCTCTTCCTCACTCCTCTGAAATGCGTCTCCTTCATCCCCTCCCCGCCGCCCCTCGCCGACCCCTTCTCCCTCGGCGCCATCCAAAGCCTCTTTTTATTTCCTTTTTTCTCCAGAAGAAGAAGAAGAAGAAGTAGCGTTGGAGTTGGATCGAGGGAAGAAAGAGGAGTTATATAGAGGCGGATGAAATTGTTCGGCGCCAGTCAACACGGCGATTGACTGGCTTGTGATGCACCAGAAAACCCGACTCTGAAGCCGACTCCTCCAATCAGAATCCGGATCTTCTGAGGCGAAGGGGGCGACGGCGCAAACGGCGTGACGCACCAAATGTCGGCAGGGACCGTCCTCGCGGCGGATAAGTTGGATCGGGGGGTTAGGGCCCCACACGAGACCCGAAGAAGCGGTCCGTGGACCGACAGTTTGTACCGCAGGGAGACCAGTCTTCGGAGGACACGTGTAGGCTGCGCCCGGCGTGGCGATGCATGCCGCGCGCGTGGGGGAGCGTAATAATTCTTGGTTATTTATTGGTCGGTGGGGATCGGACGGTGGGGATTAACTCCGTCGGAGGTGGCTGTCTTTACGTGCCGCCTGTTGGTAATAAGTGTAGGACTGAAAGCTTCCAATGAAAACTCGACACGTGGAATAGTGGAACGGGAAGGTGGGCCCCGAGGCGGCTGGGTCGCTGATTTGGTCATTGTCACTCTGTGAGCGCGCGGCAGGGAGTGGTGGCGTGACGCAATGGGCGGTGTGGCCCGAGACGCTTTTGTTCGCACGTGCATACTCGCAGTTGGACGGCGACGGTACTTCGTTTCCGTAAGCGCGGGGGACTAATCTCGGGATCAGGCGCGCTTTGTTGATCTTGCGGGCGCAGTTCGCCCACGTCGCCGCTGTTGCACCGAATTTTTCGGTCCATTTAAATTCTATATTTTTTTTTCAAAACGACCTTCCACTTGGTAAAATCCATGACATTTGCGTATACAACCCTGAAATTCATTACTGGGGAGAAATAGAGGCATCACTTGGAGCATCACGGAATTACATTGGATCAAACATGCAGAAAATTGCAGTTGGGATGTATAGAATGTAAAAAGCCGGAACCAAATTTTCGACGGCAATCCTACCGTGCGAGGACTGTGAGATCCATATTCAGTGTAACTGCATGTTAATCTTTAATCCCATATTAATAAAATATATAAATTAAAATTAAATTAAATATAATAATTATTATACATTCGAGTTTTTTTCCAAAGCGTAGAAAAAATAAAATCCTCAAATTCGATAATAAATTGTATACTCTCGAAAATAATATTTTGCTTGATTTTGATAAATCCAAACGAGATATATAGATTTTAGGTGATCGATATTGGTCCAAATTCAGAATGAAAGCTTCGGTACAAGAGAATGCGATGGATTTGCATAAAAGAAGGTTTGTATGATATTAGGTTTTTGGTGTCTCAAATTCGGATTAGAGTTTAAATTAAAATATAAATTCAAAATTGGATTTAGACTCATGGTTGATTTGTAATATTAAGAGTTGTAATTAAAGTAAAACTCAAATTTAATAAAGATCTATATATATTGTAATAATACATAAGATTTAATAGTGATGTAGTATTGAGGTTGAAATAAAAAAAATCGAGAGAATAGAGAAAAGAGAAAAAGAGAGAATATCGGCTTTCATGTGTGGGTCTTTCTAATACTTTTCGATAGTATTTCGTGATTATTTCTCGTAATATTTTCTTAGAAATTCTCTCTGAAAATAAAGTCATTGCGGAGACTTAATAAAAAAATTTAGTAAATCCCAACAGTACGATACATACTGGGCAAATCCTGATGTCTCCGTAATCGAGGTTTGTAGCAAATGAGGGGATCGATTTACATGGAAACACAGGATGTACGCGGCGGATTTGGTAGACAGCTGAGGCGTTGGCCGCGGAATGGCAAGATAATGACGAACATTACTGTTCGCTAATCGCAAAAAAATTATGAAAGCTACTCTTCAACAGCCATTTTTGGGTCAGAAAAACATCAATTTAGCCATCAAGGTTTGGCTGCGGCTCTTTAATTAATGATATTCCCTCCGCTCGCTAATTGCTGATTTGGCGGGACGACGTGGACGCACGCGTCGTGCCGGCGCCAAGTCAACTGTTCGCGTTACCTAATTCTTAAGCCCAGATTCGCATGCATTTAAATATTTTCAGTTCTCAACTCTGCACCAAATCTGAAGACGAAACGTGAATCATGGTAGCAGAGAGCAGTTGGAATAGACCTTGAAAATGAACAAGGAGTCGCTACAAATGATCTTCGAATCAAAAACACGAAGCCAGTTTGGATTTCTCTGAACGATCTCTGCAATGCCCAAATCAATTCTTCTTCTGCAGCCAGTCTCTTTTTACATTTTAATTGCGGTTTTGTTTTGTGTTTCTGCTGATCACAATGATGGTGATTTTCTTCCCGTTTTCATTAATCTTATAGATTTTTTTTTTTTCTTTTTTGGCGATCTAAGTGTGATTCTTTTTATTGCAGAGCCATTTGCGATTCGGATAAGCTGTGGGGCTCTGGAGAACGTAGAAACCCAACGAACACAAACGCTATGGCTCAAGGATTTTGGTTACACTGGCGGAAGAACTGCAAATGCAACTCGGCCGAGTTACATCATCCCCAAGCTCGATACGCTTCGGTATTTTCCTCTCTCTGACGGTCCGGAGAATTGCTACTATATCGACGGTATTCCTGTTGGACATTATGCGGTGAGAGTTTTCTTTGCTCTTGTTTTGGAGCACGACCACGAAGGTGAGCCTCTGTTTGATGTTTCTGTTGACGGAACTCAGATTTATTCTCTGAAACCTGGATGGAGTAACAGTGACGAGCAGTCATTTGTTGAGGCACTATTGTTTGTTACGAAAACAACGATTTCTACTTGTTTTCATAGTACTGGACATGGAGACCCTTCCGTTCTATCAATTGAAGTCCTTCAAGTTAAAGACTATGCATACTTTCATGGTCCATCTTGGGGACAAGGAACTGTACTTAGAACAATCAGAAGGTTGAATTGTGGTGCTGTGAGCATGGCATTTGATGAGGATTTTGATGGCAACGACTGGGGAGGAGATAGATTCTGGTTAGGAGCTACATCTTTTGGTCATGGTTCCGATACGATAATATCAACAGAAAATGAGATTAAACCAACATCAGATTCACCAAACTTATACCCAGAAAGGCTCTATCAATCAGCTATTGTGAGCACTGATAGGCAGCCTGATATTTCATTTCAAATGGAGGTGGATGCTAACAGAAACTATTCAGTTTGGCTGCATTTTGCTGAGATCGATCTTGCGATCACCAGTGATGAGCAAAGGGTGTTTGATGTATTGCTTAATGGTGATGTTGTATTCAAAGGTGTGGACATCTTTCAGATGACAGGAGGAAGGTATGCAGCTCTCGTGCTGAATAAAACTGTTTTTGTTAGCGGGAGGACCTTGACAGTTGAACTCCGTCCGTCGAATGGGAGTCACGCGATCATCAATGCGATTGAGGTCTTTGAGATAATTGCAGCAGAATCCAGAACTTCAGCAGAGGAAGGTAGTTTTGCATTTCCAGCATTCCTATGAAGTAACTTATTTTGCCTTTGACTTGCCACTCTAAATTAATAGATGGTTATAATCCCTGTTTAGTTAGTGCTTTACAAACACTAAAGAGCGCACTGGCGCTTCCGCCTCGTTTTGGCTGGAATGGAGACCCATGTGTTCCTCAACAGCATCCTTGGAGTGGAGTGGGATGCCAGTATAACAGCAGCAGTGGCAAATGGGTCATTGATGGACTGTAAGTGCTCAATTTTGTCGTGGACAAGTATACGGTGACTAAGCTCATTTTTATTATTCATCACATTTTTGGAAAAAAGGAAGATAAAGAATCATCTATGCCTTTTCCATCTTTGCTCGTCTGATAAAGCAAAGCTTGTATTTGATTATGCAGAGGTCTGGACAACCAAGGTCTAACAGGATTATTGCCTGGTGACATATCCAAGCTTCGACATCTACAAAGCATGTGAGTTCTACTGATATTTTTTACCCTTTGTTCTATTTTCAACAGAATGCAGATCATGTACTTAATTTACTTTGCATCAGAAATGATTCTACTGCTTCCAATTCACAAGGACTGTCTCTGATGCCTGATGATCGTCTGAATTGATGATTATAATCAGAAAGCATAACTTTCTTTCCCCACTTTTCTCTTATAGAAATCTGAGCGGGAACAGCATTCAGGGTCCCATTCCCTTCTCTCTTGGCACTGTTGCAAGCCTTCAAACAATGTGAGTGGATAATAGCCACAACTTTGACATTACAGCTCTTCCAATTCCCCTCTGCAAGATGCAGTTTAAACATACACACAAAGTTCCAGAACGTAGCAATTTCCAATGAACCTCAAGATGTTTTTTACCAGAAAGAAAATAGTTACTTTGCTACAGTTCTCATATTTATTCCATGCATTCTTTTCTGTGTATTTTCATCAGTTAGTTGACTTCATAGTCCTGCTTTTAGAGATCTCTCATATAACCAGCTCAGTGGTTCAATTCCTGAGAGCCTCGGCCAGTTAACAACGTTACAGATACTGTAAGCATTTTCTTAATCCTTCGTGTCTTTTCAATTCTGATATTCACATTTGCAATGGAAGTTCTAAGGTATTGGCACCGTAGGAATCTAAATGGAAACTCTCTTTCTGGAAGAGTCCCATCTAATATTGGAGGAAGGCCTCTTCACAGAGCTAGTTTCAAGTAAGAAATACTTGTAACTGCAGTGCCTGCTTTTCAGCTTGTATATACTATCCAGTTATTTGGTATAAGCTTATGTACCACGGTACCTTTCTAATCGATTCTAATGGCAATGTGCAGCTTTACTGGCAATGCAGGTCTGTGTGGCATACCTGGATTACCTTCATGTGGACCTTACCTTTCAGTCTCTGCTAAGCTTGGCATTGCATTTGGAAGTCTACTTGTCTTTCTTCTGATGCTTGTGTGTGCGTCATGCTGGTGCAAGAGAAGGCAGAACATACTCAGGGCACGAAAGATTGCTGCTTGTAAGAAAAGTAGCATCTACAAGTAATACTTGGATGAAAATTTATCTATCGCTCTATGAAACTCTTCAATCTTTGGCTTCTGATTGCAGCTAGAGAAGCACCATATGCTAAAGCTCGAACCAACTTCGGGCACAATGTGCAAATGATCAAGCATCATGGTGTTCAGGACCAAACTAGGAAACCTGCCGAGAGTGGAGCACACTTGCGTTCTTGATAGAATATGACTGGCATGAGACAATATTGGTAGTGAAATTTTCTTGATCTCCAGTCATGATGCCAGTGAATGCAAAGATTTCAGCACAGATATTGAAAGATTGTGGCAACAAGGATCCTTCAGTTGTGACATGTCCCTCCCCAGGCTTTTTCAGTGCAATGCTTGAATTGTGATCATTCCTCTGTCAATATTGGTTTAATGTTTGTGCTAGAATTATCGAAAGAATGTGGAATAAGATTCTAAAATTGTAATCTGTGCATAATTGATCAACAAATTTCCACTACTCAATAGTTTCAAATTTTTAAGAACTTAAGTTAGATGCAACTCATTAAAACGAGCAACAACTTCATAAACACTGCATTCAGACAATAGTGCAAGTACTGCTTATGGCTGCAATCCAAAGCCTTATTGCCACATGGAAATTAGAAAGGCTTAGTTTTTACCAGAAAAGGCTACTGGAAGTTATCGACTTGGAACAAGCAGATTAGCTTAATAGCAGAAAGGATGATGAATGTTGACTGCGTTTGGATTCTCTAATGGTTCACTTCCTTTCAGAATCTCCGACTAGACGAGTGCAAGCCTGGATTCATCCTTGATGACCAGATCCAGTTTCTTCCATTTAGTTCTAAGAGTAATCACAAGGAGACTGCAGGCCTGACAGAAGAGGCCACATATCAAACCTGTCCACAGCCCCTGCACACAGAGCCTTCAATTAGGAATAAAACTTCCTCTGATTTCTTTAAATGAAATGTTCTTTGCTTCATATTTTTTGAACTGAATTGCAGTCGTACAAAGTACATTGATAATTTCATTCATGAGATCAAAAACAAGATATCTGATGTGTTTCTACTTCAGGTTTACTTAGCATGTGATAAAATAAACAATAAGGCAACAACTAACCTTATCAAGAAATCCAAACTTAAACCCAAAAAGAAGAGCTAATGGAGTTCCAATCCCATAAAAAGCTATTAGGTTGGTCCATGCTGCCAAATGTTGCCAACCACATCCTCTCGACACCCCTGCAGATCACCAAATCCAATAAGAAAAATCAAGCCAACAAGAACTCACAATTGATGCAATAAACTAAGTAATCAATCACCTGATAGAACACCCTGAGCTGTGTCCAATAATATAGAGACTGATAACAGAGGAGTCATGTAAGCAAACTTGGTGATTATCACAGTACTACTGCTGAAAAAACTTGCCCATATATCATGGCCAAAACCAAGTAGCAGAACAATTGTGAAGCCAAGAAAGACCGCAAGCTTCAGTGTCACAGATACTGCATTTTTCGCCTTCTCAGTGTTCCCAGCTCCCAACTCATTGGATACACGAGTACTGTGACAAAGTTACATATTCAGTTAGTGGCCTTAAATTGGAGTATAATGTTTCCAAATAGCTAAAATTAAGTTAAAATGACATCCACCTCACAACTGCACTGAACCCAAAGGTGATCATGTATGCCATTGCTTCTGTGTTCACACTGAAATTGTGTAACATTTAGTTTCACCAGTGAAGGTCTCAGAAAATATGAAAAACTACCTCATAACTTATGATGAAGCACCATACCACATTGCTATCAGTGAAGTACTGTTCTCTGAATCTGGCAATAGTCCAGCCAGCAAAACCATAATCTCAAAAGCACAATACTCCAAGCTGGAATGATGCAATCATAAAGAATTTTGTAGTTTGAGCTAGAAAATTATCACAGTTGATGATGAATAAGAAGAGAAAGAGAAAATCCAGGCACCAACCAGACCATTACTGCAGAGGGTAGAGCTAACTTCACGTAAGGCATTGTATGGTGGAATGTTTCCATTGAAAGTCCTTCCCAAGTGTGGCTAAATTTCTTTGAGCCAGTAACGTACAGTGTCAGCATGAAGAATGAAATCCACAGTGATATTGATGCAGACAATGCAGCACCCGTGAAACCAAGGCCTAGGACATGGACTGATAAATAAGCTATACCAAAGTGGAAAACTAGTGGCGTCATCGAACACACGACGAGCGGCACGACCACTGTCTGTGTCTGCAGAAATCTAAGAATACATTGCAGGAATCCGTAGGAAAATAGTCCGGGAATGAAATACTTCAAGTAGAGGCCAGCCATTTTGGCTACTTGGGGATCCTGATGAAGCCAGATCAGTATCGTTTCTGTATAGAACCAAAGAATGGACACCAAGACAGAAAAGAATGTAGATGTAACAATTGAAGCTTGCAAGTAAATTCCCAACGTTCTATAACGCTTCGCGCCATATCCTTGACCACACAGTGTTTCAAGAGCACCACTCAAACCAGTCTGCAGATAAATTCAGAGCAAGGGTTACAGAGTACAATACAGACAATAGTTTTTAACTGCAAGCATCCACATCCATATGCTCCTTCGAAATATCCACTGTTCATTTATGAGACAAGCATGATGGTTGTATCACTGAAACAATTGCTGCACAATTCTCAAACACTAGTCGGACATAAACAAGACAAAGGGACATACCAAGAGAGCTATGCCGGTGACGACACTCCAAGAGTTCGCGAGTGTGGAACCGGCAAGCTCAAGCTCGCCAAGATGGCCAGCGAACATGACGGAGATTAGCGGGATGCCGTAGTAGCACATGTTGGTCAGTATCATGGGAACTGCAAAGTAGAACTGGCCCTTGGCCTCCTCCACGTCTATGCATCTTCTCCACCATCTCTCTCTCCTCGCCTCTCCTCCTCCTCCTTCGCGAGACTCCACCAACGGAATTGAAGACATAACACCTTCTTCTCGAGGTAGAAGAAGAACGAAGGAAAACGGCTATTTGACGAAGACTTTGTAGTTTGCTTTGCTCCGTTCCCTTGTTTGCGACTCAAAAGGCACGTGGTTGTTTGTGGACTGCTCCCCAACTTTGAATACATGAGGACAAGAATTAACTCGAGTTAGTTGCTTGTGGGGCCTTTGATAGCATATGATTTTTGACCAGATTCTTTGACCACTATTATTAATATTAAAATTTAAATATAAAAAATTAATTTGATGAAATTTTTAATATTTAAATATTAATATAATTAGTAAATAATTTAAATTTTTTTAAAAATATTTATATCCTTGAATTTATTAAAATTTAAATAAATAAATATAAAAAATAAATATAATAATTTATTTTTAAAAATAATAAAAAAATAATCTAATTATTTTTTTGATATTTAAATGATAAACTAATTAAAATAAAAATAATTCTAATTCTAATCTCAAATCAAAGCCACCCTCAATCTTTCGTCTTGAAAGTGCGGAAGGTGCCGTTTCAATTCCAATTCTCAAGTGATTGGGACCGTAGCTTTGTTCTTCGTACTGCATTAGGAGGGTACAAGACTATCATTTCTTGCCTTCCTTTGTGATTTTCTGCTGAATAAGCTAAAAGACTTGCTCGCTGTACAGATAACGACATCATATGAACAACTTCACTGTAGCTGTTAAAAAGGAAGTAATTATATGATTGGTATCATAATTCAGTCTGCTTCTTTTTCTTCTGCAGTTCTGAAGCGTTTGATTCAGCTCCGAAGGTGATGCAGAAAGGACCCACCTGTTGAATTGAATTGATTCCATTCCCATGTATCGGGCGATGAGACTGTATTCTCTCAGTTTCTGCTCCTCGAGGGGTTGTTTTCTCTTGTGTACACTTTCTTTCCGCCTGCTGCTCTCCGTAATCGTCATACTACTTGCTGCGGTGCACTCTCTAGGTGACAGTAGCTCAACTTTCTTGCCTTGCAGAGCTGGTCTCATGTTCACGACATCTTCATTACAATGAGCACAAACTATCCCTGCGGATGAAAAATCAAACGTTTAAACTAATTTCAATCACATTGCAAAAGCAGCAGGCAAAATGCTAGTGGTATTGTTAAGGTAAAAAAAACAGAACAGATCTTCACCAAAAAAGGGACGAAACTAGACTATAGTAATAAGTGCATAATCTAGCAAATAGAAAATAAGAAAGAACAGGTTTGTCAAAGGAATTATTCCTTCAGTAGCATGACCAAGTATATAAATAGAATCGAAACAGTTTACACACCGAGGTCCTCGATCAAAAGATTCCCTTCAGACGTCATCTGCATCGATTTCTTCATTCAAAGAATGGTCAAGAAATTTTGGGTTGATTAGCAAGCTCTTTATAGTAAAGTCCATCTCCGTTTTCGTATTGAGTCCTCGCAGAATGAGCATTTTCATACTCTTTCTCGTGCGTCCCATGCAATCCAATGATCTCACTTGCAAACAGTTTATTTGATACGTCACGAAATAGATTGCGTATTCCAAACAGTTTTGCCTTCAAACTCCTTACAATCCTGTGAAAAATATTAATGGGTTTCGATCAGAAGCGTATAGGTAATAATTGGGTGTATGATCAATGAAAGAAAGATACAGAAGCGTATGGCCATGTCCTCATAATTTACCTGGACGCCTTCAAAGTAACGCTATTCCATTTTTCCTGAAACAGCTATGTTGGAAAGCTGCTGTCTGTAAACCTGCCTGGAATATACAAAGTTCTTCGAGGGAACCAGCTGCTGGACCGGGAAACACCACATGTCGTTTCTGCCCATACTGAAATGATCTGCCCTGTGCCTCCCAAGTCTTGGGCAGGATTCCTATTTGAATCAAAAATTACAACATGATTTGCAGTGACAAAATTCAGACCCAAACCACCACCCCGAGTTGATATGAGGAATACATAAGACAAAAAACCGATAAACAACTATTTAATTTTATTTAAATTAATTTTGATTAAAAATTAAATTTAATAAAAATTTAGTTAATATGTAAAATTAAATGTCAATAAATTATGATCGAAATGTGAATCTCAATAAAAATGAAATTATGATCAAATTTAACTGAATATTAAGTTTAATTTGAACTCGAATAATTGAAAACTTCGAGTTTAATCAAATTAAATGAATTGGATATTTAAACCAAAATCAGGATCAAAATTTATCAAATATCTAGATTAAAATAAAATTTTAAAATCTTTACAAATGAAAATGAAATTTTAAAATTTTTACAAATAAACTCATGTTCGGACTTTTCTAGCAAATAAATTACCGAAATGAAAAGTTTGCAAAAATTTTAAATTAATCTCCGTAAAATCTAGAGTCTGCAAATGAACCCTTCAAGATTTTATATTCACAAATAAATCCCTAAAATTTTTAATTTTCGCAAATAAACTCTATTTTTTGCAAATAAATTATTCAAAAAATTTTATTTTACAAATAAATTCAAATTTTATTCAAAAAAAACCCTGGAAATTTCAGAATTTTCATAAATAAATCCTGATATTTGCAAATAAATTATTCAAAAATTTTATTTTACAAATAAGTTCAAATTTTATTCAAAAAGTACTCCGAAAATTTCAAAAATTTTACAAATATATTTTTTTTGCAAGAAAACCCCTAAAACTTATGAAATTACACATTCGTCTAGATTTTTTCCAAAAAAATTGCAAATAACTCCTTTTTAAAATTTAGCATTCAAAAATGGTACAAAATTTATATTTCTTCGTCAAAAACCAAATCCCAGTAAAAGGAATTTGCATGCCAATCAAGGAGATTTAGAGATCCAATATAATCACAAATTACAATCTCGTATATTCTAAAAATCAACCGATCAAAGATTTAATACGGATTCTTCTTGTAGCCTATAAATTGATGATAACATCCGGATAAGAAAAAAGGATATCAGAACAATAGAATGAGGGAACGACGACAGAGAACGGGAAGAAGAAGTCAGGCAGAATATCATCGAGGAAGACAATCATCAACGAAAATCAAAGAGTGAGAATGGTCAATAAAATTCCAACTTAGCTTTCCTTGTCCTTTCTTTCCCTTGTTCCCCTGTGTGCCTTTCTCTCCTGCCCCCCGGACCATTGACGTGCTACATCCACTGCATTCACCCAGTTCTCATCACCGATCCAAACTTCGGCCTAAGTCGCTCGCTGCCGGAACCCTGCACCACCACCATGAGTACTGTCTCCCTACCGGAACCCAGTCCTACCACGTCTGCTTGCCCAACTTTCCTACTGACCCGAATCGGCCGACCTTGTCCGCACTTCGCCGGAAGTTAGCAATTGGTAGTCCTCTTCCTGTCAACCTGCGCCCTAATTTGTTCAACGCTCTGTTGTCGTACCCGTGTGGCTTGCAACCGTCGGTGACCCAGCACAGCCACTGGGTTAGGACCGGATCTAGTGAAGATCCGGCCAGATCCGGCCATAGACCTGAGGAGAAGAAGCCAACGCCTCTTCACAACGCCCTACTGCTGCCGGAGTTCCCCTTCGTCATTCCACCACCGGAGCCGCCCCTAGCAACCAAGCCCCCGCTGAAGCTCTATCTCTTCTCCACGCCGGAGTCGCACTTCTTTACCGCGCCGAAGCTCTGCCTTATCCCTGGAGCCGCCGGAACCATCTCAAGTAAAATTGCGGCCATCTCGCCACCAAGATCGCCTCTCAGTGGTCTCCTTCGCTGCTTGTCGCCAGTAGTGGCCGGATCCCGCCAAATTCGGCTTGGATCCGGCCCAGAGTGAAGATTCGAGCCGCCACAGCTTGATTAACGAAGGGAAAAGAGGCATGAACAAGAAAGGAAGGAGGAGGAAGATAAAAAAAAAAAAAAAAAAAAAAAAAAACGAAAACAAAGGAAACGTTGCTAAAAAAAAAAAAAGGAAATTCGGCCAGCAGCATCCTACCTCGACCTTTTTACGCTAATACTACCGTAGTCGTATGTAGTTTTTTGGCATGTCAAAAAACTTCATCAACATTGTGATTATTTGTAATTTTATGAAAACGGTGATAAAAGATAACCAACTTTTCATATTATTACGGCGACTCACGGCGACTCACGACCCCTTTTTAAGACAATAAATTTCTATTACACCCAATTAATCTTCCGGCTCACACTTTAATTAATTTTGAAGTTCACATTCAGCTTTGGAAACGGCACTCTATCAGTTTTCAAATTCACATTCAAATCAATTTTTTAGTTTGTACTTGGCCAATTTTCAAATTCGTACTTAGCAAATTTTTGGACTCGTACTTTAGTCAACCTTTAAACTTATTCTAAGTTAATTTTTAGACTCACGCATTAGTCAACCTTCACGTTAGCATCCAAGCTAGTCTTCTGCTTCGCATTCAACCAATTTTTAATCTTGCATTTAGCCAACATTAGAATTTACATCTAGGTCAGTTTTGGACTCGCACCGAATCAGTTCTCGAACTTACACTTCTAAACCAATTTTTAAGCTCACATATTAAATCAGCCCTCTGCTTCACACATTTAAAACCAGACTATAAGTCTGTCTAAAATTATCATAAACAACCACGAACTTTCAAATCAAAATGTTTAATATGAAATAAGTCAATCACAACAAATGGATAAAATTCAAGTTAACTTAAATAGACTTAAATTTATCAAATAAATAAATTTAAATTTAAATTAAGTTGGACTCAAATCTAATAGGTTTAAGTGGGATCAATTCAAAATCAAATTAAATATAGATTCAACTAACATCAAATCAAACCTAATTGGATTGAATCAAGTCTAAAAGGATAAATTCAAAATCAAATTAGAAACATATTAAGTTGAGACTGAATTAAAATCAAATTTAATTAAATTGGCTCAAACCCAGAACCAAAATGGTCCAACACAAAGTCAATATCAAAATCGAATTCATTTCATTAGTAAATGATATCTCAAATCTCCTTCCAGATTTCATGAAGTTTCAGAAATTGCACACAATTATACGATTCAAGGACAGTCATAAAGCCCTTCATAAAAGTCTCATCTTTCTCTCGATTCTTCTTAAGTTTAGCCTTCCTGAATCCTCACTGCAATCTCTTATGCTTCCAGTTTCAGCTCTAAAGCCAATCGTACTAATTCCCCTCCTTTATTATTTTCCTATTCATACAGTTGAACCATTCCCCATGTTTCAAGACAAAACAAGCTCTTTCCAACCAGAAAACCAAATAAAAGGGCGAATTCGAACCTGAACAACCGGGGATTCACCGGGCGAAGAGAGGACCAAGAGCTCGTAGCGCCCTGTGTGCTCCAAATTGAATGACTGGCTGAGAACGGCTTCCTGAAGGTGCCGCACCTCCATCCTTAACGGGGACTTCTTTGACGGGGTCCTGAGAGGGTTGGTAGAGGGCAGAGTCGGGAAGCTCAAGGCGCTGGAGTTGCTGGGAGAGAGACGATTTCCGGGGCTTCCGAAGGGACAGGATCTGGTCGGACTCGGCGCCAGCGGCGAGAGAGGAGGCGGTGCCAGAGGATATGGCGGGGTTGGAGCAGCGCCTGATGGTTTCTGTGAAGCGATTGACATTCTCGAGGCGCTTTCTTTTCCTCCCGCTCGATCACGGGATATATAGGGACAAATTTTAAGGCATTTTTGCGAACAAAACCCCACAATTTGCATATTTCGGAAAAATGCCTACATTATCGATGTTTGCCAAATAAACCATACGATTTTCTTGAAAGAAAAAGAAAATAACTTCATTTGAAATTTGGCAAAGATTCACTCAGGACACAACTGCCAAAGATTTCAGAATTTTCCGAGTTTTCGTGTAAAGGGCATTCACTGAAATTTAACCAAAACTTAAATATATTGATAATGGACATAAATTTTACACTGCTAATAAAAAGGCAAACTTGAGAACAAGATAAATGTTAATTACAAAATTTGCATAAATTACTCTTAAGAATCCCTTCTCAAGGCCGGTTCCCATTGTTCGTGCAGGTCCCTTTCAGAGAACAGCAGCTGCATTGCTACGAGAGTGACATCGGGAACTCGCAAGTCAAACTTCGACCTGTAGGTTGGTTCACAACTGCTAACAAGAGCGCAGCATCGGTTGATGAACTGGTGCATTTCTCTGCCAGAGCCCGCTGTGGTTGCAAACAGTCCATGACACCAAATGTTTCCTTGAGATTCTTGTATCTGCTCAGGCCTTCCAAAGTTCATTCTTGTGCACAGTCAGAAGGTTGAACAGCATAGGTCGCCCTCACATCAACATCTGTCCTCTGAGATAACATTAAGAACCTCGCATATAGAACAGGCCTTCACGAGAACCCAACCACACCCCCCAACTGAAGTCGAGTTCACTTGGAGTATCATCAAAGTAGTCGGTTTGTTTGAGCGGTCCATCAAACCCTGCAACAAAGAAAAGCTTCAGAAGACCTGCAGTTTTTGTTCAGATGAGATAACCAGGTTCCATGTTTCCACCTCGAGACCGGCAAATTGTAGAAATAATAGAATTAGAGAAAGTCTGTTCAAAAATCAGTTCGCTGCTCTTGATGCTCCAAATACGCACAAAACAATCCTCTCCCCCTAATTCAGAAGTTCAGGGATTTCAGATTAGGCATTTGAACTGCAGCAGGTCAAAAGGGCTACAGTGAAAAGAAATGAACCTGATATTAAGAATGTCTCTGATGGATCAACACCAATCTGAAGGTGAGAGTGAGAGTTAACATGCCCCTCATATGATTGAACAGCTCTGTGTAGAAGACGGCGATCAAAAAGCTTGATCTGCATGAACCAGATTGAAACAAGTGCAAATGTTTTAAATAGAGGATTAATGACTCAGATTATGATATGACAACAAACATTCACAGGTTTGTCAAAAATACGGCTTATCACACAACTCCTTAAAATCAGTATGATCTTCTTCATGCAAATTCTGAATGTATTTAACTAAACTTTCCATTTTAAAATTCAATACATTTCATTTATGCAGTAACTTTCAAGCATAAATGAGGCAATAGACATGCATTGAGTTCCATAACTAAAGACTTTTCATTATTTAACCTAAAATCACAAACAAACAACAACAAAAGCAGCAACAATTTCACATATTCACTTTTATGATAATCCAGGCCTTTATATCAGAAAGTTCTCATCTTTCTTTTGGACTTTAAGAAGTTCCGTTAAATTATCTCCGTCATTGAGAGGCCCCAAACCCATTGATGATCATAACTCTACTCAATTGTGTTCCTACTATGTTGAATAAGCTAGTGCATGTTGTGTGGGGTGGCAATCTATGACCAAAATAAAAACTCCCACTGAGAAGTAACACACTATTGAAATCAAAATATTGTTCCAATTTTCCATCTCGGTAATAAAGGACTCTATTGAAATATTGCTATTGATTTCCGACAACAATGAAAAGAAAAAACTTAACAGACTCACAGATCCATCCATAGAGCTGCCTATTATATACTGATCGTCAGATCTGAGTGCCAGCAAGCTGCAGTTTAATGACTAAAAATTAGCAATTACAACCAAAACAATTAGAAATGAAGAACCAAATAAGAGTTTTCTGAAAATAAGAGTATTACCTGCAAACAGATGATGGCATGGACAAGAATTTTAAATTCTTTTTATGCTGAAAGAAACAACAAACTGTGTGTCATAGACTCAAGTAACACTTTTTATGCATGATTGGTAGCAAAAGATAGCAAAGCATATTCCCTTTCCCGCATCAACAGATTAGAAGTAGCAGAATGCATTCAATTAGGCTACTATTCCTCCAAACCACGCTAATAATGTTTAATTGAGTGTCAAAACATAATTAGTAGCAAACTCAAATATTCTCAACAAAAAGGAACTATTCAAAATTATAAGAATTAAATCATGCATTCAGATAGTTTGACTTCAATATCATGACTAATCAATCTAACACATCAGATAAATCTATAAACCACAATTGAAGATTTTAAAAGACATGACTCACAAGAGCAGTAATATAAAATCACAATGGTTATTAAAAGATGATCAATCAGAGTACCTCAAATCTTTGTCTAGTTGTTCCAAGTTGAGTTGGAGGCACATGAAACATTGTGTGACTCCTAGGTATTACTGGAGCATAACTTATAGTAGAATTGTTTATATGTTCTGACTGTCGTTGGCGAATATCAGTTGAAATTATTGCTCCATTTCTTAGCCCACAGAAAACAACATTCCCCTGTTATGAGCAAACAAAAAAGTTATTAAAGAACAAGGTAACAATAAGTCTAAAATAATATTATGGATTCAGCAACCTGGTTTGATTACAGAAATTCATAACAATGTTAAGAATCAGTGGAAAAGACAGAAAACAGAAGTTGTCCAAACATCTTGAATGAGCTTCAACTAAGAATATATATTTGCACTTTCACATAGAAATTAGTATGCTGCTCATTGCTTCAACCCCAAGAATGATCAAACATATAACAAAGAGGAATCAAACATGCTACGTGCACCAGAGAATCATAGGTCAAGAAACAAGCATAGTCACACTATGAGGAATCTATGTTGAATAAGCAGTTTGAACAAGCAATCATCTTCTTAAACCATTTTAAAATTGTAGGAGGGAAAACTGCATTCATTTATATAGAGACCAACAACTTTTGTAAGCAACAGTGCCACCTGCTGATAAAGCAAGAAAGAGATAAATAAAGGAATGGTGCAATTTGTGGTCTTTGAAAATGAAAAATCAGCAACAGAATAACTAAATGTTCTGCATGAACTTTCAGAAATGATTTGGAGTTGCATGTTACTCTTGATGGTGGTCCCACTAATAAAATTCCTTCAAGAAAATTTGCAGCTGTATCAGTTAGTTCCAGAAAGAGCTTCTGTAGGTATTTGAAACAACCGTATTCTTATGTAACAGGGGATTGGCTTTTCTTTTTTACCTTGGATTTGGTATATGTTAGATTCAACCATGCCACAGAATCTGTATAGAGTTCTTAGGAAAGAAAATACAGAAAACCACCGTAAAGAATTGTGAATTTCATGATTGTAACTGCATAAAGGGAAATATTAAGTTAAACAACAAGTTATAACCATCCCAAGAATTATTTAGAAAAAGAACGTTAAGAACACAAATTTACTCTAACTTTAAAAATCACAGTATGCCCAAATAAATGAAGCTTACGGGCAAAATCTTCATAAGAAAAGGCCAAAACAATGGTTTGCACAAAAACCAACTTCTGAGAAGCTCTTACATGCTACAATATAAAACTTAAAAGAGTTCTGCTTGTATCCAATGGGCACAAGAACATTCATTCGTCTTAAAAAAGATGTAGCTAATTACCGATTGGTCAAACTTTTGTGACAAAATGTCACTTTTAGTGCGATATATCCAAGAAAGTCTTCCAGTTTCTATGTTTATTAAAGCTGCTCCTTTGTTGGTTCCTGAAACAATTTCAAAAATGAAAGATTCAAAATTTGAGCGCCATCGCTGATCCTATGAGAAACAAACAAGATTTCAACAATGCATAAGAAAAATAAATGGCACAGGAAAAAGGAATGTGAAATCACTGAGCCATGATTACACCACTAGGTGATAGTTGACACTATGATAAAGCGCAAAGCAAATGGTATAATTGAGGAAAAGCACTGAGAAAGACATTTCTCAGAGTGCTAAAACAAGATAATGATGAAAACATGTGAACACAAGTGCAATGCCTTCTGAACCAACTGAAAACATAACCACCAGATTTCATTAGTGGTCCCGTTCAAATCTCAGATTTCATTAGTGGTCCCATTAAAATCTCTCAATTCTTGGAGGTGCCCCATAGGCCTCTACACACATCTATCCATATTTTCATTAAGATCCATTTTCCAGGAAGCCTCCAGCTAATTGGAAAAATGAACAGTATGACCGCAAATTTTCAAATAAATAAAGGCAAATTACACATATTAAAAACTCACCTATTGTTGCTTGTGTCCCACTGGAGTTGCAATCAGCAGTCCATACTGTGCCATCACCAGAAGCAATTTTTGAAATTCTTCTATGAAGACCAGTAGTACGTGTACTGAAATCTAGGGGTTCAACAAATTTCAAACAGTAGACAGTTCCACTGGACACTCCTGATCCAAGAGTAGTCACCCTGTTTTGTATTGTGTATTAGACAAAGTTCAGTTATAAGAAATCCAATTCAAGAAACATTCTAGGAAAAATTAAGTTTTTTGTCAAGACTATCTTGCATACAAAGGATTGGCAATATAAAGTTAGTCTCTTGTCAGAATTTACAATTTACAAAAACTGCAGAAGAAATAAGACCACTGATCCATATAATTGAGACATAAAACAAATGCCTTAGAAAATATAAAATATGAGGCATTAGGGCAACTGTGCTTACAAAAGATGCTGTGCTGATGATCCATCAGTGACTATATCAGGGGAATGCTTGCCAATCCTTTGTATGCAAGATATTCTTGACAAAAAACTTGTCAAATGATCTTCTGAACTCCAAATGCTCCCTATTTTAGAACTGAACTCTGCATACTTCTTGTGAGGCCAGACATGCTCTGGCAGATATTCATTCCCATAATTGGAATATCTTCCAATGTCTCCAACCTCGTATAGCCTGCAAAAGTAACTGGCATTGAGTTGAAACATGCAGATATGGAACATTCATCATTTGCTAATAAATGGCCAAGGAAAAGACAAATGAAAAATTACACTATTAGGAGTGAAAAACATGAAGACTGCACAGTGACCAGTTGAGTAACATATGTCCAATCCTAAAACATGGATCTAAGATCCACTAGCCTATCCATCACCATATATAAGTATGGTAAAAAGTGAAAGATAAGCACACAAAACTAGGTGCATGACTGACATGAGACATGGATGTCATATTGCAAAGGAAGAAAGATAACAATCATGATACAGAATCAAATACAGACATATTCAGTTCATCAGAATGATTGCCATATGTACTCTAACTGCTATCCAAACTCAAGAATTCTACACTCACATAAGAAATTTATGGATATACAAGCAAAAATAGCACATAAGAGATGTATCATAATAAGGAATCTTCTCAAAACAAGTAAACTTGCTTAAGTTTCAAAAGACTATAAAACTGCATATCCTTCTTTTGTTATAATATAGACATTGTCAAGTCCTTACATAATTTAAGAAAAATGATTCCAAATTTGATAACTATACATGCCATAAATGTCAATAGGTACTCAAAGCCGTGTTCAAGTTTTGAAACATCTGACCTAAAAGAACCAGTTGTACTGCCTGTCAATAAAAGTGTTGTCCCTTTTAAACCTTGTGGTGTTTGTACAACACCGGGCAGCTGCTCCAATGCACTACTAGCAACAATAATTGAAGTCTGATACTTCCAAACCTGTTGCACACGGCAGGTGCCAAAAGAACAGAGAATTTTGTAAACAAGTTCAGAATGATAATATATTGAAATTATCAACGCGATAACTGCATGAAGCCATGATTTTCAGGCACAATGACAAACAAATTTGTACTATTTAGGATGCACATAGATAATGCAGGAATCTATTCCCATGAATTTGGAACTAGAACTCATAATTCAACATATCAAGATTGTCATGAGTAGATCAAAAAACAAACACCAATCTGTGCCAGGATATGGTCTCGTGTGGGTTGATAAATACTGAATTAAAAGATATGCAAGTCACTATTTGAAAGACAAAGCCATCTTCCACATTACAAAACACAACGTACCTCCACCTCTCGAAATGAAACACAGAGATCAATGAAACATATTATGCCCTAAATGAAGTGTAAGAATCAACAGAGTAAGAAAAATACCGCAGGACGAGATACTTGCAATTTCTGGTATTCAGTTTTGAAATTGCATCTGCGACTAACACCACCATTTAACTCCCTAAACAAGAATAAATCCGAAGCATTTATTCTCTTTCTCTGGGTCTTCTTCTCTGCGCAATACTTCTGCAGGGCATCAACCACAAACAAATCAACACTTTCCAATACATGCCCATAGAATACAGTTATCAATCGGCAGTGGTCAAATTACAGCTGAACACCTTTTCTGAGACATGGCGCGCGGGCGAGGGCGCCGGGCGCTTTGATCCGGGTATTGGGTTCTTGATGGGGAAGTAGCGGTTCTTCTCTGGATCAAAATAGAATCCCGGAAGATCTAAAAAAGCATAACTTATATAGCCACAGCCGCAAAATCAAGAGAAAATTGCACAAAAAGAAAGAAAGGAGGAGAGAGTAGAAGGCTATGCCTTTGGGCGCCGACATGGTTCTTCAGAGATAAAGCACAAGCACGAGCGAAGAAGGAAGCCGGAGGTGCCGAAGCCACCGCGGAAGAAGAATGAGGAGAAGCCGCAGCGGCGAGGACGAAGGGGTTTCTCTTGAGCGGTTGGGTCGGCCGCAATTGGCACGTTTCAGGTCTCGCCTCGTTTTGTTGCTCGATCGCGTGATCCGAGGCCGAATACGAATTGGGCCGAACTGGAGACCGAGTTTGAGACCGAGTTGGACTGGCCAAGACCGATCCGATTGGAAATAGTTGTTTTTCTATTATTTTATATTTCTTACTTTTTGAATTTTTCGTAAAAGCTCCTTATTTAAATTTTTTTACATATATCATGAGAACAAAATAAAAAATAAATTTTTAGTAAAAAAAACTCCTACATAATAAGAACTATTTCTCTCATTACTATTAACAAAAATTATATACATTATGATAAAAATTAGGGATAATTACCTATAACTCTCTGTAATTAGCTTTAATTACGTACAACTCCCGTAATTTTCGAAATTACCCATATCCCTCATTTTTGAAAATATTTACCCACACTCCTGATTGTTATTTAATCAAATTTTTTTCAAAAAATTCCGATTTTTTCCTTGGTTATTTTACAATTAAACCCCTGAAAACTTATTTTTTATTATATAACACCCCGAAATTCGGTTTTTTTAAATAATACTCCGAAATTATTCCGATTTACAGAAAAGTACTCGAAATTCGGATTTTTGCAAATACTACCCTAAAATTATTCCGATTTACAGAAAAGTCCCCGAAATTATTGCGACGGCGGCGAGGGTGGCGGCGTGCAGGCGGCGACACCGGAGCGCGGCGGCGGGAGCGGAGGTCTGGGCCGGCGCGCCGGGCGTGGTCGTCCGAGCCCACGTGCCGGGGACGGAGGTCGAGGCCGGCGCGCCGGTGCGGACTGCCTTGGTCTCGGCCGTCCGTGCCCGTGTGTCGGCGCGCCGGCCTCGGCTGAGGACGGAGGCCGAGGCCGGCCCGCGTGCCGAGGACGGAAGCCGAGGCCGGCGCGTCGGCACGCGGGCACGGACGGCCAAGGCCGAGGCCGAGGCAGTCCATGCCTGCGTACTGAGCCCGAGGCCGAGGCCGGCCCCGGCCTCTGCTCCCACCGTCCGCCTCCGACATCGCCGCCCGCACGCCGCCACCCTCGCCGCCATCGCAATAATTTCAGAGATTTTTCCTGTAAATTGAAATAATTTTGAGGTAGTATTTGCAAAAATTCGAATTTCGAAGATTTTTCTGTAAATCAGAATAATTTCGAGGTGTTATTTGAAAAAAATCGAATTTCGGGGTGTTAAATAATAAAAAATAAATTTTTAGGGGTTTAATTGTAAAATAACCGAGGGTAAAATCGAAATTTTTTAGAAAAAATTTGATTAAATAACAATTAGAGGGGTGTGAGTAAATATTTTCGAAAATGAGGGGGTGGATAATTCCGTAAATTACGGGATTGTACGTAATTAATGCTAATTATAGAAAGTTATAAGTAATTATTCCTAAAAAATTATAAACAAATCTGATTATAGGAACTCATGATATGAATTCTCTTTTCAGGGAACCAAATCTGAAAATGCTAAATCCATTTAATTTGATCAAAGCCTGAGATTTTATTAGACGAGTAAGAGGAGGAACAAGCTCCTTGGCCTTCAACAAGAACAAAGGAGAAGCAGTCGTATATTTTAGGCCACGGACTCACGGAGTGGGCTCAACGGAGGTGAAGAAAACGTACGCATCGGAGCCATCCTCGGCACCGTACTCTGTCGCCGGTCGCTCCTCGTCGCGCGTGATGCGGGCGCCGTGCACGAGCACCAGTCTCTCCTCCGCCAGCTCCTCGTCCTGCTTCGCTATCACCTTCTTCAGCGCCCCGACAATGGCGTCTTCCTCCATGTCCGCGTACTGGAACCTCCCTGTTGAGGTTCTGCATGTCAATCCCATCATCCTTCACAGGATACGCATAAGAATGAAAACTTCATTGGATTAATAGCCATATATGTAACACCCTGTTGTCCGCTTGAATCATGAGACAAAGTGGACAATACATAAAAAAATTATAAAATAAATAAAATTAAAATATATTACATCAATGTAAACATAATCCAGATAATCTAAAGAAAAGTGGTCTAATATAATATTCTCCATATAAGAAAATAAAAAACCCCCCAAATAAAGTAGTTTCAAGCGTAATCCCACGCGTGTACACTACTACTGTTATCACTTATGTCTATCAGTTACTCTCCTGTGAATAATAAGAGTCAATGAGTGAGGCAAGAATGCTCAATAGGAAATTACTTCATCCAAACGGTAGGAGAGATCAATATATAGAAGGTAACAATAAAATTAACAGCAGTAACATTAATAAAATATAATGACAATGATGATTAGATAAACCAACATCCACAGTAAGGAATGAATCAACAAAAGATATCACATCCACAATAGCCAATGATTAGGGACAGTGACTATGGACTCCTCTACTGATATTACGGAGATGGTTGCACCCCCCACCAAGCATGGTCAACCCAATCTATATGTAAATTAGTCTGTGAGTGTAGTTAGACCCCCTACCAAACAGAGTCGTACCATGCTGCACTCTTAACTGCTGATGGAGTGGCGATCCCGTTTAATCACACAATGGATCACGTCCCCTAGAACTTAGGAGACTAGACACAGTATAAAGGTGTGGTTGAACCCTCTACCAAGCAGAGTCATATCACGCTGTACTTCCAACTACTGATGGAGTGATAATCCTGTCTAGTTAAATAACATATCATGTCCCCTATAACTCATAAGACCGGCTACTGTCATGTTTGACAGTCTTACTAATCCTGTACCGAAGTAGGGAATCGCCGACTGGTACCGACTAAATAAAGTCCTGCTGCATATGTCCCCCCATATACCAAAGGCTCAGCCACAATAAATATCGAGTCGAAATTACCAAACAATAAAAAGGGGCCGACTCGATCACAAATCAGACTATATCAGTTAGAAGATATTATCAATTTAGCCCATCAATTATAAGATATTATTTAATTTCTAATCAATATTCAATTCAAGTCCCTAATCAATTTTATAAATCCAAGATTAAATTCAGCAAATTAAACTGATTAACTCAATTTAGAACCAACAAGTCCTCTAGGTATCCGACTGACTACTAGTTAAATTTTCAATCTAATTCCATCAAATTATAGATCCAAATTACTTGATTTAATCTAAACAACTTACATTATCGCTAACCCAATTAACTCAAAGCTCAATCGAAACCAACTCCAAATCAGAACCTAAATCAAAACTAATCCTAAATTAAACTGAAATCCATCTCCTTATTCTTCCTCAATTGACCACCAAACCCTAATCCAAATTCGCCGCGGCCGTCACTAGTGCTGTTGCCTTTGTTGGGTCGCCATCACTAGACCGCCACCTCTGTTGGGCCACGGTTGCAGGATGCGTAGCCTGAGCGGCTCGAGCAACCTCGCGCTGCCCCATGCGCTGGCGCACAGCATAGCTCGCGTGGCCGCACGTTGGCGCACCGCGTAGTCACACGTTGGCGGAACTCCAGCCCGCGCAGTCATGCGCGCTACACGTCACTGGCCGCTTTCCCGCCATGCCCTGCGCTGGACTTGTGCCGTCGTCGGGTCACGTGCAGCCGCACTGCCGTCGTCAGCCGCCTTGCTCTAGGTGAGAGGGATGAGATTTTCTAGATACAACTCTCAAATTTTTCTATTCTCAATAATATACTTATATCGATGTAATATCTTAAAATTTTGACATATCTACTTTTTATTAAGTTTTACTTAAATTTAGGTTATCATAATCCTCCTAAGTATCATGAGGGTCAACTAAATTTACACATTATTTGACACGAAATTGTTTTAAAAATAGAAGTAAAGAGAGAACGAATGAAAATAAAGGTAACCTAACTCGAATCTCAATGGTAATCATCTTGAAACTTTTCGCCACTCTGTGAACCTTCACGATAATCATTTTTTGACTCTTTTCACTTCTAGACAAATTCTCAATTTGAGAAAATTTAGTGGGTAATTACTGCCTATAAATAAAAGATGATTATTAAGTCATGGGTAGTGGCCTCAAGTATTGGGCTATTACATAATAGTAAGCGGTTACAATATAATTGGAATGTGATTCAATGTGGCGTTTACTTGTTGATTTCTTGCGCTGCCACTAGCTCCCACGGATCCAGCTAGCGGCATGCAATATTCAATTTGGACTGAATAAATTCGCTTAAATGAAATTGAATAATTGATTAAATTTAAATTATTCAATTTTTTGATTGATTTGATTTTTGAAATAAAAAATTTTAGTATTCAATTTTGATTTCAATTTTTAATTTTAAAAAATCATGAAAATCAAACCGAATCAAATTATATATATATAATATTAATTTTAGTTTAAATTTTTTATTTAAATTTAAATTGTATTTGAATTCAAACCCAAACAAATATTTTATCTATATTTTAAAAAAATAGACTTAAAATTTTAATTTTTGATTTAAATCGAATCGAACTGAGATATATTAGTTCAATTTTAATTTAATTTTTGTAGCATTTTAGTTCGATGTAATTTTTAAAATTTTAAAATTAAAATTTTTAGTTCTATTTATTCAATTCAATTCAATAACCAAATAAACAGGATGCAAATCCCTAAATCCAGCGGATGAATTTTTCCAAATTAAATAAATGATTTTAAAAAACAAAATTTAGATGAAAACTTTACTTTTCTTTTATGTTAGATCCACTTTTTTTTTGTTGGATCAATTCGTTATATCACGTGATAATGTCATGCTGATAGCAACCTGATATCGAAGAGCAGAATGACAGATTTGTAGACGTACATATACAATTGAAAACTTTAGAGGTTATTTATTCAATTAATTGAATTTTCAAGAGCTTATGCATAAACACCCGTATAATTATCTTAATTAGAAACACGAAAATTACGAAAATACCAATACAGACCGGTATGCGCAGCTGCATGTGCCTTTTTTTAAGTTTAGTTTTTATGCTTCGTGAAATCCGGTCAGACCGCGACCCCCCGACTCGTTTCCGGTTTCCCTCCTCGTCCTGCTCCCCAGCAGCCGTCCTCCTTCTCCGCCGCAACCTCGCCGGAGATTTCCCCGCCGCTCCCCCCTCCTCCCCCGCGGTCCTAGAATGCCTGCCCAGAAACCCCCCACCCCTCCGACGCCCCCGACGCCCCCGACGTCTCCCCTCCCCAGCCTCCGTCCCCGCAGCAGCTACCTCAGCACAACGACGGCGACGCCCAGCCCCCGGCCCAGACGGATCAGCCGCCGGATCCGCAGCGCGTAAAGGAAGGTACGAGCCCCAGCTCTCTCCTCTTGCGATCTCGCACGTCCCGTCCTTCTTCTTCTTCTTATCCTTCTTATTTCTCTCCGTGCCCATGGCTCAGAGTCCGATGGCGGGGATGGCAGTGGGTCTTCTCCCAGCGAATCTGGTACCGAAGAGTACGTTGTCTTCTCCCCCTTTCCCAGCTCCATCTTCGTCTCAATCTACGTTTCTATTCGCCTGTGTCTCTGGCGCTGCGTTTATGAATTCTCCATCGTTCTCTTCTCTGTTTCTCGATGGGTTATGCCGTGGCCGAGCTCGATCCTTGCAATTTTTACGTTCTCTTTGGAGGATGACGACTGTGGCACACATAACATGGATGTTTTCTCTGTGCGAGTTTTTGATTGTCGTCGCAATGCTCGGATTTTCATCCTCGTCTGACTCCTCGTGCTAGATTTTCTTCTTTATTATCTTTCCTTTTCTTGAGACTATAGATGCTTTGGAACTTGCATGAGCGCATGATAGATCGATTTCTTGTTTAGGAGTATATGACCTCAGCACTTATGGCATTCTCATGCATGAATGAGGTTGCTGGATGTGTTTGACTCAGAGGATAAGCTTTCGGAGAAGCTCTCTGATTTGTCGGTGGGGTTTGCAGCATAGGCTTTCATTTAATCGGATGGAGTTGCTCATCGACATGGAAGCTGGTTCCTGCTGTGATTACTTCCTTGTTGACTTTTGATGAATTTCATTGTCGTGGTTCTGGATAGGAGAAATTGGTGTATGTTCAAGTGGAGGAGGCTGTCTTCTGCTAATTTTTTATAGCAGCACGATGGCCACTATTGTTGATTTGTCTACTTAATATTCTAGCTTGACGCTACAGTTCAGCCCCAAAATCTGGAAGCTGCTAATTGTTCCGCCTTCAGGGGCCAAGGGCTCTGCTACCTTGTCATAAATGTGACCCTGATGCATTTTACAAATAGACCAGTGTCCAATGGCCATGGGCAAGCTTCCCTCAAAAGAACTTCGTCTATGGCACTCATGTCATCTACAAGGTGGACCACAGCAATCTGAAATCTATGGAGTTTGTTCAAGCCACAAGGATTCATATTGTACCTTACTAGGTTGTACTGCAACATATAAAAATTAGAAGATTTCTGTCATGCTCTGAAATCAAACTTTAGGTATCATGTTCCAGTTAGGATTTGGAGATTTGCAAGTTGTTAGGCAAAGTACTACAATGTTGCTTCTTGATGAGAGAAGGGCAACAATAACCCATCCATTGGAGCCAAGAATCTAGGCCATGGTTGGTTTGGGATCAGGATCAAGCTAAGCATTTTTCAGAATTATTTTTTTCTTATAAAATTAATATTACTTATTTTACACCATTATTAAATTAAATTATTATAAAAAATTAAATTTTTTTTCGAACTTTAAATTATTGTAGTATTAATTTCGATAAAAAGATATTAGTTTACAAAAGTGGTTCACTAGTCTTGATTCTGATCCTGATCCTGATCCCGAACCAAACGATGCCTAAGACTATCTTGTGGTTGTTTAGTCATTTGTAGTAGTGATAGCAGTCCGACATTTTTTACTTGGGCATCTCTCTGTAGTTCATGTGGGATTGCAATGTGTTGCTTTGCTGACCCTTCATGTCTAGTGATTCATCCTTCTGACTTGTTGACTGACTAAAGCATTTGTTCTCGAAACTTGCTTGATACCTCAGTTATTTATATGATGGAAAGTTAGTTCAATTATCAGATTGGCAAAGTCTGTAAGAAATGGCTGCTAAAAAAGGATAAACGTTGCAAAAAAATTCTTATTTTCATATGTAGCATCTTCTACTTGAGGTGTCAGGTGTATATCAATACCTGGTCGGTTCATCTTTCTTATCAAGCATATCTACTGCTATCTTGTCTACTCAAGACAAGTGTAGATCTGGTTGATTGGTCTTATCAGCTTCCATGTGGACTATGGTAATTGGGCTACACAAGTCATTTGTTGTGGATCCATATTATTGTGCCTTTTCTCTCTATATATTGTATTATTAAAATTTCTTTTTTACATTGTTGCTCTTTTAATTTCAAGCTTCAGTTGTTCTTAAAGTTGTGCTATCTCCGATCTTTATTGTTTTATTTAGTTCAGTTGTTCTTCGAAAAGAGACTAACACAAAAAAAATCTTAGAACACAATTTTAGAGCAAAAATCTGCATATGACCTAATATGGTTCAATCCATTGGAAATGGACTCTCTTTGTTTCAATCAGGATAATACAATATTCTTGATTTACTTCCACAAGAGAAGATGAAACTAGTTTAAAAATCCCAAGCAAACGTCAAAGTTCATCTTCGGTTGTCAAAATTTATGGTCTTCTTGTTTTGCTTGACATGGCTTTCCACAGTGCTATATTTGTGGCCTTTGATCTTGTAGAATCATTTCTCCTGTTTAAATTGTTTTTGCACTCTTAGTTACTTGGATTGCCTGAATCACAGATTCATAGGCTAATTTAATGACAATATACTGTTTTTTATCTTCACCAAACAGGTTTATCACAGTGAGACTAGCAGACATTCGGAAAGAAGTGCAATGCCCTATATGCTTAGGTATGAATTAGCTGGGTTTACTATCATCATTTCAAACTTACTATAACATTTGTATGCTCACAGTGATTGGCAACAATGGCAAACAAATTTTTGGTGGTGGAAACATTTGAGTCTGTTATTTGTACAACTGAATTGAGAAGGCTCTGAAGAGAGAAGGAAAGGTTCTTAAGTCTGTCTATTTCAACACTGAGCAAGAGAATTTGCAAAAACCTGAATGTCCATATATTTACTACAATTGAAGTGCTCAAACTTGGGATTGCTCTTTGCCAACCCAAACTTTTCTATAATGAATCCCTTATTTGTTTAATGACAGTTAGTTGCATATTTGGCATGGGTTGGAGCAATGCAGTCCTGTGTTGTTTAATGAATTCAACAAATGAATCTTCCAAGGTGTAGAGCAGTCCCTTCATGAAAGAAATAATGTTTCTAAAGTTCAAATCAACAAATTAGAATTTTATCCAATGGTTTACTTTATACTGCCCTAGTATAGTTGTTGAACCTTCTGTGACAGCAGATTATGGATAAAGAAACAGCCTGTTAACCATACCAGCTGTAGCATTTAGAGGCAACTAGAGGCTACTTGGCTGTTTCTTCCCCATTATTGAGTTAGTTCTTCCATGTCTCAGTTTGCTTCTTTCATAATCATGTTCCATGATTTAGATGGCATCACGCTGCTTGGGCAATTTGAACAGTAATATTAATGAGAGACATTATGTGAGCAACTGTCGTTCTCCATTTGGGAGTGTCTGGACCTTGCCAAACCCAGGAAACTATAAAGCTGCATTTAGACACATAGGCATGTTGATGTTTGAGAATAAACAACCCTGGATCTTTATTGGAATCAGCCATAGATCATATTTGTGTGAGCAGGACATGTGGTTTCTACAAAGAGAGGCTTGCACTGGACTGGCTTATTCTTGATTGAACTGTGGCACATCTTTATATCGTAAAATTGGAGTTTTTATGAAAAATCAGACATGGGACTTAAGTTATTTTCTCTTTTTGGCCATGGGTCTTGTTTCATCGAAGGCAATGCCTTATAATTGATTTAGAGGCCATAGGAGTATAAGCATTCACTGGTGTAGCTGAATCTTCAGAAATCTTCACTTGGCTTTGTGTATGGAAAAGGCACTAACTGGACTTCTGAGAGAAGCTTGAAATTCATGTTTTGCTGATAATCAAATGGAGACAAAGTCAACTTCAAGGTCCCCTTAACATCATATGCTGCCGTATTTTATTACTTGGAAGACCAGATTGAAACAGGTGTCTTTATTGACAGCCATTAGCAGTCCAATATTTTATGTGCTATTTTCTTTCATTATGTACTTTGGCATCTTAATATGTATATGGTTCCACACTATCATGCATCTGGAGGATTTCTGTATAAAGCTTAACAGCTTATTCTATGTCAGCATTGCCGAGGCTTTGGTACACAGTTTTTATGAGGTTTACTCAAGAACCAAAAAAGAGAACATTACGCAGAAAAAACAATTAGATGACTTGTGTGTTGTGCCATATGTGACAAAACACGTGTGCATTAACATGACCCTTTCACTTGATGTTTTTAAATGAGTTATGTTTACCAAAAAACTTCAAATTCTGAGATTTGGTTTACACATCTGACTGAGCCAAGCAGTAACTGTTTGACATCAAGTATAAAATTGTAAGTCATATGATGTAGTTTAAACATTTTTTTTCCTGTATTAATTCCCAGATAAATTTAGATGCCCATGAATTTATTTTGATTTTCAGGTATAATAAGGAAGACAAGAACAGTTATGGAATGCCTACATCGCTTCTGCAGGGAATGCATTGACAAATCAATGCGACTTGGGTATGCCATAAGACAATGATCCTCTGTCTGACTAGCTGGAGTCCAAATTTCCCAGTAAAGCTTGGGTTGCTATGTGCATATAGTGTTAGATACTTTTTGATTTAGAAAATTTCTTGCGAACTTATCATGATTTCCCTGCAGGAATAATGAGTGTCCTGCTTGCCGCACTCATTGTGCTAGTCGGCGATCTTTGAGGGATGATCCAAACTATGATGCCCTTATTGCTGCTTTATATCCTGATATTGATAAGTATGAAGAAGAGGTAAGTGACTTCCATGTTTGTTGGTAATTTTAATCATCAGCCTGTGGTTTAATATTCCATTTTTTTTCTGTCATGCAAAGCTTCATGGTTCTTTACTGGTGGTTGCAGGAATTAGCTTTCCATGAGGAGGAAAAGAATCGCAATAAAAAGGTAATAGAATCTGGCTGAATTTTTTGTTATCTTGGACTATGGGTTCATTTTTTCAAATATACTGAAACTTACTTATATGGCAAAGATTCAAGCATCCATAGCTGAGACTTTTCGGCGACAATCAGAAGCACTTGGCAGTAGAAGATCCACAGCTAAAGCAACAGCTGCAGCTTTTGCTAGAAGATCAAGTTACCGAAATGCTCATGGTCAGAACAATAATTTGCGTGGCAGAGGTAGAAATGGTGGTCGTGAAGCTTTTCTTGCTGGTTCTGATGATGAGAGGATGAAGATGATGTCAATGGTAATGATGGCGGCAAAGATTCGTCTTCTGCAGATGAACGCTCTCCAGACGTACGGCCGAAGAGAAGCAGGAGGTGGGGAGCACCACGTTCTTCACCAGCTACAACATCAGCCAATGCTGATGTTGGCTTTGAAGAAAACGATGATTTGGATGCAAGCAGAGAAAACCTTGGCACATCACCACTGAGAGCAGGAAATAGAGAACTTGCATGGGGCAAAGGTGGTGCACGAAGCCAAACCCGACATGGTAGTGCAAGTGGTTCAAATGGCAGATTTATCAAGGGTGGGCGCATGACCAAGATGGTAGAATTCTTCCGCAATTTAGATGAAAAAGACAACGAGGTATGGTAAATGCCACTGAATGACGTATCATAGTACTAATTTGCTACTACTAACAGTTTTATTCTATTTTTAGTTTGATTTGCACATGACACTGCTTCCACTGGATGGAAGTCTGGTTCCCAAACTGGAGAGACCGTACATTTGCTGCAGGCCTACTGTGTCCATTGGACATCTTTGCTCTGTGAGTTCTTGCTCCCTGCCTTTGTTCTGAGTCTGAATCATTTTTACTGTGAAATGCTACTGGGCCTAGCTAAGACTGGCAGACTTGCCTGCAGTTCATTGCACTTCAGATATCTGTACGGGCAGAAGAGGTTGAGGTTTCAGTAAAAAGACCTGAAGATAGTCCGCTGGAAAACAAACCATCTACTTCAGAAGATAAAACCCAGTTCAACGCATTGGAAAAGTTTGAGGTATTGGGAGCTCAAGAATCTCTTGGAGGATTGCATGCTTCTCTCTCTTCTCATCAAGGACATCTGGTGAGATCTCCATAACATGTCAAAAGTTATCGAACTACCCCACTTATAATGTAATGCATTTTTCATGAACTATCATTGTTTACAGGTATTGTTTTACCAGCTAAAGATGCAAAGCACAGAAAGTTAATTGGCGACAAAAAATATCTTCATCCAGCCCATGAGAAAGTGACAGCTAACAGCTATGTATATATACTGAGTGCATACACATGAAAGGAGAGACCCAAGGATCACTATTTTCAGTCCTGACGCCTTTCGATGTTGAAAAGTCTGAAATTTGGGGTAAAAACTTGCACAATTGGATGACCTGAATATGAAAGGCGATTTTTGCAGAGTCTGATCTTAACAGTCTGAAAGAGAGAATTTTTGCACAACTGGAGAGAATTTAAGCAGCAGCCTGTCAACTTAACTCCATAATCACTATGTTTAACTTTCATCGTTTTATCAGCAATTATCCCTGTAAGGTGGTGTGCTATCTTATGTCAATACTCTGTAGAAGCCTTGACCTTGTGCTGTAATGGACCAGCTTAATATTATTCTCAACTCATTGATTTTTGTATTAGAATGATGTAAAGGACATTATCATGTAAAGGATATTATCATTCATGACTTTGGTCCTGATCGTGTCTGTTTACATTGTCATATGTACTTTGTTTCTCACTAGCAAAAATTCTCTCTTTCAGACTGTTAATTTTGCCTCGGGGATTCTTACATAAAACACCCAACATTTTTGACAAAATTGTTGAAAGCACCTGTATTTTTCTTTATTTTGCAAATAACAAAAAATTACAAAAAAGAAACAGCAATGTCGCGAATCTCGCTTTGCCTTTCTCCCTCGCTTGCCTGCTGTCCCGCTTCGGTTACCTCGCGTCCCAAAACCATCTGCAGCAGCATGGGGAAGCAATGGTGGTGGTGGAACCGGGCGCTAAGGCAACGCTTCAACACGGCGGGCATCTGCCTCTTCGCGGGCGTTATCGCCCGGGAGCCCCAACTGGCCCTCCCCCACCTCGCCGTCCCCAATATCCGCTGGATCGACTGGGCCGAGCTCGAGCGCCTAGGCTTCCGCGGCGTCGTCTTCGACAAGGACAACACCCTCACCGCCCCCTACTCTCCCTCTCTCTTCCCCTCCCTCGCCCACTCCTTCCTCCGCTGCCGCGCCGCCTTCCCTGGAAGAATCGCGCTTCTCAGCAACTCCGCCGGTAGAAAATCGAAATCTCTCCTTTTTCGTGTTTCCTTGTTTCTGGCTCGATAATGTCGAATCGAATTGCTCAGGGCTTTACCAGTATGATCCGGATGGTTCGGAAGCTCGCGCAATCGAGGACTCGATTGAAGGGCTTCATGTTCTACGGCATGGTAATCTTATTCTCTCTGTTTGGATCAAGCTGATGGGAAAAAATTGCTCGAATTTTTGTGAATTGAATTGTAGTGGTGAAGAAGCCAGCAGGAACAGCTGAAGAGATAGAGAAGTACTTTGGTTGTTTAGCCTCAGATCTTGTCATGGTAGGGAAAGAACATGGTTTGATAATTCCCACTTCATTTCAGGATTCGTTTTTCCTTGTTTTGTTGCTAATAGTTAGTGCACCAGGTTGGCGATCGGCATTTCACAGATGTTGTTTATGGAAATAGAAATGGGTTTTTAACAATCTTAACTGAGCCATTGAGTCTTGCTGAGGAGCCTTTCGTTGTCAAACAGGTATGCTTCTCCTGTATTTTCTGTACCTCTATATCAGTCAAAAACTGTTGGAATATGGTTCAAGGGTTTCTACACTTTTATCATAACAATATAAGTGGGCATTGGATCATTGATCGATCTATGTTGATTTGCTTCATCATGTCTAAATTTGCTCACAAGATTCACCTGGTCAG
This sequence comes from Trichopus zeylanicus subsp. travancoricus, assembly GCA_005019695.1. Classification (NCBI taxonomy): domain Eukaryota; kingdom Viridiplantae; phylum Streptophyta; class Magnoliopsida; order Dioscoreales; family Dioscoreaceae; genus Trichopus; species Trichopus zeylanicus. The sequence goes on along the minus strand of RXID01014461.1, from coordinate 347,796 downwards.
ACAACCAAGTAGAGGAATAATTACAGTAGTGTGTAATGATTTGAAGAGAAGAAAATACAAAATTCTATCCCAGAGCTGAACATTGTGCTCATATATTTCATTCTCCATTAGAGGCTGTTGGACAAATATACTTCTTTTTTTCTACTGGTTTTTTCTTGGTTCCATTTAGATTTAAAATTATAGAGAATGCTAATAAAGTAGGTGGAAAACGGTGTAGTTTAAAATTGTGTTGGCATGACAGCTGTGCGATTCCACATTTCTTTAATTCTAGCTCAGTCGCTTTCAATTTTCATGAAAATAATCATTTTGATGGCTAACCTGCATTTGTATGTCAGCCTAATTCAACGCTCATATAAGCAACTCAAGTGGTAACAGTGTACTGCTGATATAGTTATCAATATATATTGTTTATTGCACCAGGAATTGTCATGTTCTTGATTTTTAATGTCCAATTGCCTCATCTATATAATCTTGCACCCAAATGCTCAAGTATTATGCCTCTTGTTGCAACGAACGGAGGATATTTTTCTGTCTTTCAGTAATAGTGAGTTTGTCACCATTGAGTTTTCTACTCTTAACTGATGGTATAATTGCCTCCAATGATCCTAAATATTACGACCATTTTCCTTGCTTTTTCTTCACTTTTATGCTCTTCATTTTCTAAGCTAAGAGACTGAGTTTAAGATTTGAAATATACCAGGCCCAACCAATCCCAACTCACTGTTCCTCTTTTTTCCAGCAATAGCCAACATACTATTGATTTTTGAGCAATAATGATTGAGCAGTGGATTTCAGTTTTTAGGCCTTGAATAAGGCAGAACTCTGCATTGGTCATTCCTTTAGTTAACAGACATCAATGTATCACTCGAATATCTATGTATGTGTTACTTTGATAATTGTTCTACGATTTCTAGCATTTTAAATATGAGAAAAGGGTGTGGAGGGGGGAGAGAGGAGGAAAAATATGTTCTTATTTTCCAGAACAACATGAGAAGGAAAATTTGAGATTTTCAGGACTCAAAATTCTACTACTTTCCATGCTGGAATGACTTAAATTCTATTTCTTGGCAAGTAATTTGTTTGCTGAATCCTTATACTGACTGTGAAATTCAAAAAGGCTTCTTAAACATGGAATTGTATTTTCCTAAAACTAAAGTACTATTGTGTTTCCGTTGAGTTGTATACTTGTGGTGGGTTCATATTTGATTGCACCCGATTAGTGAAAACTAATGAAAATTTTCAGGTAAGAAGATTGGAACAATACCTTGTTAACTCCTGGCACCAGCAAGGAGTGAAACCACCAAAACACCATCTTCTACCAGAAGTCAACAATTGTGTTAAAGCTCCATCCTCCTAAGAACCACTTTGCACCGTCTTCTTCCAGTTTTATTGTCTATTGCTCTAGTGCACATTCAATCAACAGGATACTTCATGCCCGTGTATCCTCAAAAACATGCATACTTCCTCCATGATCATCAAACCATCACTCAAAGCCTGGTCACCTGCACTTCTCCAGATAATACACATCAGCAGCAGATTGGTTGGCCAAGCGAAACATAGTCCAAGGTCATCCTAGTACCGGAATGCCTACTTCTTCAAGGAGTATGTATTGCAATACATCAAACTTCATAATGGTTTTTTCACCAATATTACATCAAATATAATCATCCAAAGCCTGGCCACATGAAGACGGCTATTGATTCGATTTCGTTCTATTATCTGGTTTACACATGAAAGAAAAGATTACCATGTTATGTAATGTCTTTGACAGTTTGACTACTTCCTTAACGGATCTGGTTGGAAATCAACCCGACCCGGTTAAGCTGACTTCACCACGGTCCCGCGGCCTGAATTCGGGTTCTGAGCCCGGCCCAATAACTATACGTTTCGTCGTCTTCTCTAACTCGATTTTTAAGTGCGCCCGTCAGCTCGGAACTGCACCAAGACCTAACAACATCTCAGAGAGAGAACAAAGGAAGGAGATTTTTAAAAATGGCGGTGAGATTGGGGATGCTTGCGATCCGGCGGCGATTCCCGTAAGGAGTGTGGAAAGAGCGAGGATGGGCACCGGCGACGCCGCCAAGGAGTACGCCGCTGGGCTTGTCGCCGGCGTTGCCACAGTCATCGTCGGCATCCCTTCGACAATGTCAAGGTCCGCTCCCGACTCTTCCCTCTCTCTCTCTCTCTCTCTGCATCTTAGATCCGCAGTAGCAAATGCTGTGTTTTCCTTGGTTCCTTGATCTCTTCTCCGAATTCTGATTTTTCTTATTCATTTCGTGGTTTTAACTTTTGAGGACACGCAATGGAGTATTTAATGGTCGTCCCTCGTCATACTTGGTGCAGAATTCTCAATTCCGATTGTCGTTATCACCAAATCAATTGAAATTTCTCTTCTTTCGATTTCACTTGTGTAATAGTTGTACTCTAGCATTTCAATATCGGATATATGAAATGAAAATACAACATTTTCTTAACTAATATATTCTTCTGTAAATTTCATGTTAGAATAATTCTGCCACTTGCAGGTGTCAAATTTAATAAAGCTTTTCATTGACAGGTGAAGCTGCAAGCTTACAACACCAAGACACAAGTAAAGGAGTACAAGAATGCTTTGCAATGCACCAGTAGAATCTTGAAGAATGAAGGAGTATGTTCTGCTAGACTGCCCTGCATTTGAATTTGGTCGTTAAAACGATCATAGCTTCCCATTGGCTACACTAGGAAAGAACTTTCAATCCTCTTGTATAATTTGCCAGATTAATATACAAAAATTCCTGCTTATTATGGCATCAATGCAGGAGGAATGTCCCAGGAACCACACAAGCTTTTGTTTACTCTGTTTCCAGTAATGCATTTAGTACTCAAGTTACATTGTTGTTTTTGTTTTTGTTATTTTTATACATATAAGGTATATAATACCCCTGAGAAATAAGGATTGCCTGGAGTCATGCTAAAACATAATTTTGTGGTTAGTAGTGAGTTGCATTTTTAATATGCTTATTGCAGATGTCAATTTTATCCTCTTTTTTATGTTTTTCCTTTTTTTAACAGGTGAAAGGACTCTACAGAGGTGCATCTTCTTTCATTATTGGGATGGCTTTTGAAAGTTCAATTCTGTTTGGCCTTTACACCTGGACGAAGAAATACTTGCAGGTTCCTGCTTAACACAAAGAAAATTCTTTTTCGAAGAAATTCTGTCCGTTGCTACCGTATTAGTTCTACCAGTTACTGATTGTTGCCTTTACATGCTGTTTGCAGGGAGAAACTGAACACGGTGAGCCGCAGCTTCAAGTTATAATTCCTTCTGCTGCATTTGGTGGAGCCGTAATAAGCTTAATATTATGTCCATCAGAACTAGTCAAGGGGCATAAATCAGTAAAACTTCATTAATATCTCGTTTAATTTTGTCATTATTCTTCTTCTCTCTGTTTGACATAGTTTTGAAGTAATTTCCAGTGCAGAATGCAAGTTCAGGGAACAGATGCATCAGTTTCCAAGTATACCACGTACGCTGGTCCGCTGATTGCGCCCTTTAGATCCTAAAGGGTGAAGGGATAAGTATGTTACTTGTCAAAACTCCATGATTTTATTCAACTGTTGATGTTTGTAATAACCTTGTGGTCTGCACCCATTTCAGGTTAAAGGTTTATTCCGTGGTGGTCATACCACTTCACTCAGAGAATCAATTGGAAATGTAACCTTTTTGACGACTTATGAGTTTACTCGAAACTACTTGCGTAAGAATCTGGATTCTACATCATCTGCCTATAATGAACAAATAAGAGTGGCGCAGGGATTGATCTCTTGAGTGGTGGACTTGCTGGAATGTCTGTAAGTATATACAACTCAGACCTAACATGAGATTCAAACCAGAGATTTCTAAGTGCACTGTTCATTTTCTTCTATGACAGTTCTGGTCAGCTGTCCTGCCTCTGGATGTCGCAAAAACTGTTATTCAGACTGCACCCAATCCGAGTGCTAGTCAGAACACTTTCCAGACACTCAGTGCAGTATGCCCTGCATGGTTTAGCATTCATTCATGTCACTAAAGTTTCCTGAAGAAAGTTGTCATTGGTGTCTCTTTTTAGATCTGCAGGAGAATAGGGTTGAGAGGATGCTATGCTGGTCTTGGTCCGACACTGGTAAGAGCATTTCCTGCTAATGCTGCTGCTATGGTTATCTGGGAGCTTTCTGCTAAGATTCTAGGAGACAGGCGTGCTTGAAGCTCAAGGTTTGTTTTATATGCGCTATTCTGATGCATTATAGCCTATGGTTACCACGTGTTCTTGAAATATCACAATGCTAGCGTTAAGCACTCATCTTACTGCCATTTCAGATCAAGTTAGTTCGTTGCCATGCTTCAGAGTATCAAGCTTTTGCTAGCGAGAGATGCAGCTCGTGGACATTTATGGCATTTTGTGAGACATACTAAGCTGTACTTTTTCCATCGATGTAAACCTCGTGGACGACCTCACTGAGGACTTGAAGATGCAGCTCCTTGACTAAGATCCTTCTGTATTTTCTGAACCGATCACTGCTATTCCTTTTTGCTGCGAGTGCATCAAATTTTTGGCGTCCAAATTGTGTATTTGATTCTGATAAGACAGTTGCTATCTTAATTTATTTTCCATCTTTAGCAGGCTAAAAGTTTTGTGATTTTCACTTTAAATAAAAAAATACTGGTGAAATTGGATAAATTGCAGATCCAGCGAATGCTACATAACATTCAATCACAACGAGAGCAGAAGCGCCACAAATTCACAAATTGAAGCAAAAAAATGAAACGCCATTAAAGAGACTCTTCTCCACAGCACAATCCAAGTTCGTTCAGCGATGGCTGCTCCTGGTCTTCTTGCTGTACATACTGCGTCACATCATACAAGGATCAAACAAGACAATCACAAAAAAAAAAAAAAAAAAAAAAAAAAAAAAAAAAAAAAAAAAAAAAAAAAAAAAAAAAAAAAAAAGAAAAAAAAGAAAGAAAGAAGAAGATCAAACGGTCCCACTCCGCCGGTCTATCCTATCGGCTCCATCCTCGCAAAGTCGACCAGTGTATCAAAAGAGAGGCATGAGACCTTGAAATGGCTCGACGGCCAGCCGCCAGGCGTACGTAGCGTTCCTGTGCTTCGGAAGCATGGGCAGCTTTGAGATAAAGGAAATCGCTTTTGGCCTTGAGGGCAGCGGCCACCGGTTCTTGTGGGCGCTACGAGGCCGGCCAATACCCGGTTTGCCGATGCCGATCCTTAGCAATGGGAAGCTCGACGAGGTGGTTCCGGGGGTGTTCTTCGAAAGGAGGAGAGAGAGAGGTTTGGCGTGGCCGACGGCGGAGATACTGGCGCACGAGGCGGTGAGTGGCTTCGTGACGTACTGCGGGTGGAACGCGAAACTGAGGAGCCGGTGGTGCGGCGTGCCGACGATGACTTGACCGCTGTATGCTGAACAGCATTTGAATACGTTTAGGACGGCAAGAAGGCAGGGGCCGGCGGTGGAGCTAAGAGGTTGAGGGGGGGCGTGGCAGTGGCGGGACGGGACTTTGTGGCAGAATTGGACGGATGGGATCTTGTTGCAGCGAATTTCCCATAATATCCCTGGTATGCTTCATTCTGCACCCAAGATGATGCGCTCGTGGTTGAACCGGACCCGATTCCTGGTACCAACTCAAATCCACCAGACCAAATCAGATCCCAATCTCAGCCTCTTCAATCTGCCCAGTCGTCCATCCGCCGGGATTCTTCTCCTCTCAGTCACGGTAATCCTCTCTCTCCTGCTCTCCGTCCTCCGATATCTCCCTTTCCCTTCTCTCTTCCTTCTTTCTCCCTCTTCGTTGGTCTCCCTGGCGCTAGATTCCGATGAGAACCGCCAACGCCTCCGGTTCCAAGGCCCCTAAGAAGCGCACCTCCGAGGTAATTCCGTACATACTCTTCCTCCGCGCTTGAATTTACCCTAATTTTAGCACATGATTCAGGATCGAAGCAGAAAGAAGAGCACCAGATCGGCCAAGCGCCGCCGCGACTCTTCGTCGTCGTCTTACTCTTCGTCCTCGGATGATGACGGCTACCACCGCCCGCGCTGGAGGTCGGCGGGATCGCGAAGCCCTAAGAGGGGGAGGTACTCGAAGAAGCCTGATAGGAAGAAGACCTTGACGCGTCGCCGGCGAGATTTGAGCGTTAGCTACAAGAGCAGCGGGTCGAGCCACAGCAGCAGCGGCGGGTCAAGGTCGAGGAGCCTGGTGCGTGGCGATAGAAGGAGGAAAAATAAGGGCAGAGGAAGGGAAAATATTAGGAAGAGCTTGCAAAGGAGAAGGTACAGGTCTCCTAGCTGTTCCACTTGCAGCGGGTATAGAACTAGGAGCTGCAGCAGTTGTAGTAGAAGTCATAGCTATAAAAATAGAGGGAACGTTAAGCGGCGCAAGTGGGTTTCGAATGCGAAGGAGAAGGAGGAGAGGAAGAGAGAAAAGAAGAAGGATGATAATAGAACTGAGGATAGGGCAAAGATAATCAAGGCTTATGGTGATTTCCCCTCTGAAAATAATGACGCTGGGCAGAATAGGGAGTTGAATCTCGATGAAGCCAATAAGGAGGAAAAGGATGAAGCGGCTGGTGCTGTAGGAAAGGGTGCTCACAGCACTAGGGTTGAGAAAATAATTGTATCCGAGGGTGAGAAAGAACCTGCTAGGAGCATCGATAATGGTGGAGATTCCGTTGTGCTTGAATCCTGCTGCTTTTCTAATGAGTCATCAGTGAGGATGAAATCAGAGGTTGTCGCTAACGTGCATAGTTCTGATGCTGATGATTTGGAATTGATTTTAAGACAAAAAGCGCTGGAGAATTTCAAGAAGTTTCGAGATGGGATAACTGCAAACATGAGAATTGCTGACCAGAGAGACCAGGATGGCCAGGCCGAACATTGCAATGAAGCTGGCAAAGTAGCTGAAGCAAAACAAGTGTCTCTAACTGGTGGAAGCTCTGCAAACCTATCAGAAAGGAAGCCCACCACTTCTCAAGTCGAAATCCAGCCGTCAGAGGTTAGGCTTAGATCTGTAGTGAACCCATCACCTAAGGCATCTGACGTTTTGAAATCAGTAAAGGACGACACCAGTAACGGAGGTTCAGAATCAAAAACAGCTAATAACCAGCAGATCCCTAGATGTACTGTAGCATGTAGCTCTCCAAATCGAATAAAGAGGGCAAATGAGTCTGCTGTTAAAGAGTCTTTGGAGCAAACCTCATTGCCAAAAGGTAACCATGCCAAGATGCCCTCTGGAGAACCTCAAAATAGCAATGCGGTTGGAGCTGAAACTAGCAAAAAAAATGCATCTATTTCAGAGGTGGTTGCTTCTCCTAAGACAAAAGGTGAACCAAAAGAAACCAATGCAGAAGCTGATCAATTCCAGCAGAAGACATTTTCTAGGACTCATGACGGAGAAGTGGTTCAAGTGAGATTTGTGCATGTTACATTTGGCCTATTTGATGAATAAGGCATATCCATTAGTCTTTTTGCTAATTTCTTTGGAAAGACATTGTCTATACTCTCAATTTGAACCATATGAAATCTTGTTATTGACATCACATATTTAGATCTAATTTATACAATAGAATCTACATTTTGTAGTGCATATTAATGTCTCTTGTTTGTGAACTTTTTCTGTCTTCTGATCATTCTGCTGTTCTGTAGGTGAGTTACAAGGTTTATATACCCAAGAGAAATCCAGCTTTGGCACGGAGGCAACTGCAACGGTGACTCTGGTACACAATCCTTTTTGTTCTTTACAAATGACAATTTTATATTTTATGACAATCAGTTAACCAATTTTTTCTTCTATTTGCAGCATTTTAATTATTCTTCTTACATAATGGAAGGCTCTTATGCAAGAGTGCTTGCTTCTTTCACCATTGGGGCTATTGAAAGCATAATCATTGGTACCAATTATGCTCTTCTTCTTATGCTCCTCTATCCAGCAGTCTTATCTATGGATGATAGGAGACAAAGTTAAATGTAATGGAAGTGCAATTCTGGAATTAGGTTTCATAGTTTTCTTTTACAATTAGTATTGGCCCTTCTAGCTACTGGGATGGGAACTTTCTCAGGAAATTGTGCAATGTACTGGTAATCTGAATTTACCGAGTGTTGCATAGAGTCAGTAACATGCATGCTAATTATGTTGGAATGCGATGGAGTGCTGCAAGTTAATAGTCAATTGCTGTCAACGTTGTTAACTTCCTTCCATGTGGCGTCAGTTGAAGTCCTTCATTTACGGTTGAGTATAGAATCTTTCCACGAGGAGAACTTGGGATTACCACAAGTAAGGCCAACTTATGGCAAAATGTATCCCTTGTAGTTACATAATGTTCATCGTGTAGTTATATCAGTAAAATTAGAACAGAAAAACCAGTTAGTTCCATAATGTGCCTCTAGTAGTTAAGGTACAGACCTTCAGTTTAACATCATCAACAGCAAGGAAAGGCCAAAATAAATTTATATGACAAACGCAACATGGTTCCAGTATTCCTCGAGTGTTAGCACCAACAGGTTCAAGATCAGCATCTCCACTCTTGGCTGTGAGTGCAGCAAGAATATAACGTGTTTTCTAATCTGAACCAGATGATTGAATTTAAACCCTGTGTCCTATGATAATAGTTAAGTTAGATACTGTTCGAAAGGAGGCGTTTGATTTGCATTTTATTTTTGTCTGATTGTACCATAATTGGATTTTTTAAAAATGAATCATTAGTGCTGTATTAGGCTTCCTGAGCTACCAGCCTTTGATGCACTGTCCGGTTTGCCTTTGGAATGAGGAAACTTGCTTTGAGTACAATTCAAAATATTGATCAGACTTTTTGACAAGATTTTGTGACAGTTGATTTTGCTCAGGACGATGAATTCTGGATTAACTCAGATGACCTGAAGCCATTCCATTTGTTGAATATTTTCTGAAAGCATTTTCATTCTGTTTATTGCTTTTTTCCTTTATATGGCCAGTTATTTGTTCATGGTATACAGAATTTCCTGCAGCATCTATGCATAGTTCAGTTTTATGATCCAAGATTCTATGGTAATGTTCATGCAAGAAAATTTATGAGTTAACTGATGATCCATCATTCCTTTTTCTTTCCGCCGATAATGAGATAATTTTTTCCTTGCCTTCTCTTGTAGTCATCAGAGAGATGATATCTTAAGCAATCTGTTTGATGATGCCGGAGATGTTGAAAAATCGAGGCACAGACATATCACAGCAGTCCAGCATATCCATTTCAGGCCCAGCCAAAAGAGTTGTTGGTGGCGTACAGCTTTTTTTATTTATGCTAACAGACTTGAAATTGTTGGTCCCATGAAGCTTTATTTTGCTTGCAGACACTGATGAATAGACTTCTCATTTTGGTCACCAGGACCCGATATTCTGAGTCATTTAAATATCTAGTCATCGGTTCAATATTGATTCAATATCCCGTGTTAAAGACACTGGATAGCAAACTAGCCATTTGCTTCAAACACCATACGTTTCTCATTTGTTCTCTGGAATGATCCGGGATCATCAAAATGGCCCAGTACTTTTGACTTCAAAAACAGTTGTCTAAGACTCGATACAGCTTAAATACCGCTGATTAACAGTAGTAGAAAGTGATTTGTCAGACACTAGGAGTGGATCTAATTCAGAAGTTCTCTCGTTGTCTAAGTGATTAATAGGACTGGACGAGGACAGCCGCTTGATTTAGACTAAACGTTTTTTGAGTCTTGACCCTCTCGATGAGCCGCCCATCCCCGTGAGCCGCAAATGTCAAAAGACAAATCACAAAAGGAGATCCTCTTTGATCAAAAAAATTGAAAATTAAATGTACATTAATAACAAAGTTACCGACTCAAAAACAGGATTCTCCCTTGATCAACTGTTCTTCCCCAAATTAGATATTAAAAAACAATAAAACTACTAGTTAATACATGGATAAAGCATGTATAAACACCATAAACCTGTCCGATCCAACGGTCCAAAACGCATCCATCATCCCCTACATCACCAGCTCCTCCACCCAATCCAGATCCGGCACGCAACTCCCGCTTCCATCCTTCTCCTCCAAGCCACTAACTTTACCACCACTCCCGACCGCCCCCGCTGCCACGGAAGCCGGCGAGAGATTGATGGCCTCCAAAGCGCTCAGCAGCTCATCATACATCTTCTCATAGCTCATCGTCCTCATAGTACCACTCTCTTTCCTAGCATAGCTAGGAACCGGGGGTGAGATCGGCGGAGACATCGGCGGCGAGAACACAGACAGTCCAACCAAAGTTGAAGTCGGCGACGTCGACGCCGCCGCCGCCTTCGCGGTGTCGTGGTGCTGCACCGGCAGAACCCGCAGCTGCGCCGGCGTGTGCGCGAAGAAGCAAACCTTTCTCCGGCACCGGCGGCCGTCCTTGCAGGGCATGGTTCGGTACCTCGCCGGATGAAGCCAGCACTCGAAGACACCGTGGGCGAACTCGCAGGCGTCACCACGGGAGCAGACACCGCCGCGGCGGAAGTCAGGGCAGACATCTCCGGAGTAGTAAAAGCGGCGGGGATCGCGGCGGCGCGCCTTCTCGCCTGGATGCGCGAAGGGGCAGTCGGTCCAGTCGTGGCTGCCGCCGCGGTTGCAGCGGCGGACCTTGAACTCGTACATTCGGAAGTGGTCGGTGGAGAAGGCTTCAACATTGCCGTAGTGGTCGGGGACCTCTACGGCTGCGGGGCGGCGGAGTAGGTGGCGAGGAGGGAGGTTGAGGTCGAGGATGTCCATGGGGCTACGAACGGGAGCCATGGTTTTCGTTTTGGGAGAGAGGCGGTTCTCTGGTAATTTATATATAGGAAGAATAGGTCGGCGATGGAGCAATCAGAAATTTCTAGAAATTGAGGGACTAAGTGAAAAAATTGTGAGATGGCAGCATGCAAAGGAGAGAGTGTACGTGGCGGCACAACGACGGAGAGGCAGAAGCGTGCGGCTGCCAGCTGGAGATTAAAGGAACTGGTGGCGCTTGGCTCGTAGTTTTAGAGGGCTTTTTTGCATATTTGTCTCTGCAGAACGCTGAATTGCATGGATACTTTTATGCAGAGAAGTGTGCATTTTTTTATTTGATCTTTGCGTTTCCGCGTAACATTTTTTTAGGCCCGATAGTTTTCTAGGTGTTGGTTAAAACATAATTTTTCGATTGAGGAGGGGTGTTAATGCAAAATCTAACGCATGGGAGTGATGGGTAGGCGATGGGCGTACTTGGTGTCCATCGAGCGACTGCCGTACAAATGGCTTTGGAGTAACGTGCGACACGTGGCAGGCTAATTGCATCTGTCCCGTTTTCCAATTTTACCCTCAGAATATGGAAGAAATTTTCCTAAAAACAAAAAATATTTATTTTTGTGGGAAAAAAAAAAAAAATTGGAAATATACTATACTGCTTCGAGGATAGAGGCCAGTGACGAACGTTGTCATCTTCTTACACAAGAAAAAAGAAAGAAAAAAAGGAAAAAAAAAAAAAATGGAAGACGAATCGAGAACTGTCTGGGAAATAATGGACTGTGAAAACATAGTACTGATGAAGCCAAGCATCAATTGAAAAGACGATCAAGAAAGAAAACCCTGCTTGCTTGATTGTATGGTCTCAGGCATCCCGGACAGCATCATTATAAATTATATCACTAAAGGCTCTTTATCAAAGAACACACTAGTTTTGCTTTGATGACAAGCACTGGATCTAAGTCACCAGAGAAGAGAAGTGCATCCGTATCGCATAGATATTTTTCCAGAAAACAAATTTAAGAAGATTACAAAGCATATGGTCAGTTCCACCAAACACTCAAAATTCTTTTTCTACAATTCTGTAATCCTCCCTTTGAAGACGATTGTGTGTAAACTCATTTTAACTTATTAAGAGAAGAAGTAACATGGGCTCGGCGAGAACGAGTTGCTGGAATTTCACTACTATACAGGAAATGTCATCCTTGCCTGGGCATCCTTATATCTTAAGATCCACCGCTTCTTGATTTGACATGACCTGAGCAATGACAAACATTTCATAAAACTGATCTAGGGCAAACGCAACTTTCATCATTTCCTAGTTTCTTTTCTAAGGCTCGAAGATTTCCTAGCAATGGAGAATAAAGTAATCAACACTTGTATCAATAAAGCATAGCAATCCTCATTACTCTCGACTCGCAAGATAATGAAGCCTTTTGCTAGGGTTTGTGATTATAATTGATAAACTTTTTTTCTAGACCACTGCTCTATGATTCCAAATAAATACAGTCATCACCCCCCCCTATAAGCTAGTTGATTGTAAAGGTCATGAGGCACAGTAGATATAATACTGTTCGGATGTTGACAGGAAAGGAACTCAGAAACAAGCCACTCTGCTCAGGAAAATGACACGGAAGAAAGAGTTTTACCTTCCATAACACATCGCTCGCTAAGATTAATAACTCAGTATCTGCATCTATCTCCTTCTCAACAACAAAAGGCTCGGAACGTAGATGCTTCTTCAAGCTCTTGTCTCCAAATGCGCTTGCCACTGCAAGCTGTCCATGAACACGTGGCACATCACCTGCCTCAATAGGTAGTACATATTCAGCTTTGGTAGATGCCATTCCTAGGAGGTGATGGAGTTTCTATTGTAAAAAGGCGTAAATTGTCTAAGATGCCATTATTGATTGACCCACTGACATGATATATCAATGTACTTCTAAATACTCGAATTTTATTTACACTTGTCTGAAAAACATGCAAATTCACATATGAGTCTGATACTTCTCATAAGCGGTTGGTTACCTGGCAGGTTCGATACAAAACCACCCTTGTTCTCTGTCTTTTGGCACTCTGTGTCTCGTTCATGGTCCACAGAAAGCTGTATAGCCACTCCATTCTTGCATATAACTGCCCGAGAATCCCCAACATTGGCTACCACAAGCCTCTCACAATTCTTAAGTATAGCTCTAACAGCAGTAGAACCTCCTTTCCCAAATTCAACAGATTTCTCCAAAATCTTACTGTCAGTAAGCTGATATGCTTTCCTGATTGCGCTTTCTGTGTCGGTCCAGAAATAAGGCTGTCGACACCATGTAACATGCGTTTACTGACAATGTCATAATCATATTGTAGTGATATAACACGTAGATGTTTCATTAAATCATCAATAACAAGAACAATCAAAATTGAGACGTTTCTGTCATTCCAGTGAAAATAAGTTCATTGTCAACTTTACCTCCTTCAGGATGCTGTCAAACAAATAGCTTTGCAAATAGTCAGGAACATCATGTCCTAAATGGCCATCGAAGATGGCAAATAAACCTAACTCGCTGTCACCCACTTTCTTGAACTGTGAAACCACATAATCTTCCATTGGATGATTTGATTTTCCCTCCGCAAGGTGGTATCCATGTGTGATGTGCTTGCGCAATTGCTCTTTCCTTTCCCAGTTTCTGCTGAAGATGAACCAAATCCAGCTTTTAACCTGTACACTTATCCATGACAGAGCAAATCAAGTTCCCAAATAGTTGTTGAAATTGTGGAACTAGTTTCTTGTTATATCAGAGGACCTATGTCTGAGATTTCTTCCAAAAATACATGAAGAGTAGCCAAAATGATAGCATGAAACCGAAAGGAAAAGAAACTTGCCGTTAAGCAGATTTAATATTTGATAAACAAAAAAGGACATTGCACGAAAATTACGGCAAAAAAAATATCATATTAACTGTCAAATTTTGATTTGCTCCCAAAGAAAAACATAAAAAGCATCAGAAAGGTTCCACCATTTATATTTCCAAATTCCAGTCTCAGCTCCAGGGTTCTGCGATTCATCTACTCTGTCTTCATCCTCGTAAGCTAAATATTACTATTATCTACTTACATTATGTAATCAAATACTCTTCCAACATCTTATTGCACATTTCCATTTCTTTCTCAGATCAAATTCTAAACCACCACGTGCTGCTTCCTATTTGAAATACAAAGCTTCCTCCCACCTCCTAAGTCATCAATATCTTCATTCAAATCGTTACGGTACACTCAACCGACTCCAAAGACGATAACAATGGATGACAACAAGAAATCAAATTACAGGGAGAAAAAAAAAACCCACGCTTCAAGCCCTCGTCGATAATCTCCAAGCAATCAAAAAAAATTTCTCTCATTTTTGCAGAAAGGAGCCATCTTGCAACAAATTTTGCAATAAATCCCTAATTACCCGTGTGATGCTCCAGATCCAGCGCGTTCCTAACCATGTGCGGCCCGCAACTCTCCTTATTGTATAGGGTTTTGTTTTTGAAACTCCCCAGGAAAAAAGTCACGTTATTAAATCCACCGTAGTCATTATATTGACCCATTGGGCTTAACAATTAAAAGTCTTATTGCAGTCTATTGACCCATTGGGCTTAACAATTTCTTCTCCTCAAGGGTTTAAGATTTTTATTGAGTTAATTAATACCAATTAAGAGGTGTGGAGTAGCTTTGACATTATTATATGATACTTTTAATTCAGCACAATATTATTTCTAGACGTTCGCGGTCCGCGGCCTACTTGATCGTAGGGTTTTATTTTTCTTGACTCTTCGAAAAAAAGTTTTGTTGTTGGCCTATGACAATTATCATATTTAATTTAGTCTCAATTCTGATACTTTATCAATATGAGACTAAAGACAATTGCTGACAGTTACAAGCTCTATTACCTGCCTACTGACTTGTTGAGTTTTGGTGTCTTGAACTCGGATTAGAGTTTGAGTTAAAGTAGGAATTCAAAGTTGGATTCAGACTTATGATTGATTTATAATATTAGAAGTTGTAATTAGAGTAAAACTTAGACTCAATAAGAGTCTATAAATATTCTAGTAATATATAGGGTTTAGGAAGGTAGTACCGAGGTTGAACTAGAGAGAAATAAAGAAAGAGGAATAGAAAAAATAGAGAGAAACGAAAAAGAGAGTGGGTCGTCTCTCATATGTGGGTTTTTCTAGTACTTCTCGGTGGTTTTTCGTGATAGTTCATCGTGGTGTTTTTTTGAATATTCTCTCTAAAGGTGGAGGCCTTATCAAGCCTTGGTGAAAGAGTTTAGTTGAGTAAAAAAGAGTGTAATCTTTTTTGTAGACTCTTATAAAACCTTTTGATAGTGGATCTCTTGCTCCCCTCGTGAACATAACCCGATTTTGGGTGAAGCACATATATCATTATGTCTTTCTTATTTTTTTTTTATCTTGTATTACTTCTCGTTTCTTACGTTGTTTGAGAATAAGGTGATTCGTGAACCTTCCGCTGCGAATCCCAACACTGACCCATCGAGCCTAACAATCTCCCTCCCTTAAAAGCTCAGCGTTCTCGCTGAATTTGCCTACACCGATTGAGAAGTATAGAGTACCTCTACTACTAGGGGTGAGCAAAACCGGTTAACCGGACCAGTTTTGCTCATTTGAGAACCGGAACCGTACCGATTTGGATGAAGAACCGGTTTTCCGGTTCCGGTTCTAAAACCGGTTAACCGGTTTTATATTATAAATTTCCTACAAATTAACAAATTAACAAATTAACTGGTTTTCCTGCAAACCCTAAACCCCAAATTAACAACCATTATTTTGTATCAAAAGGCGCGGCGGGCGGCGGGCGACGACCGGCGAGATCAGAGATGCAGGGATCCAGATCTAGGGTTTGAGACTTTGAGAATAAGAAATCGGAGCAAGTGACGGCCTGGAGATGACCGGTGAGGGTGAGGGCGAGGGCGAGGCGGCGTTGCTACGAGTGCGGGGCCGAGGGCGAGAGCTTGGCGGCGTCGCTGCGAGTGCGGAGTCGAGGGCGAGAGCGTGGCGACGTCGCTGCGAGTGCGGGGTGAGGGTGAGTGCGAGGCGGCGTCACTGCGCGTGCGGGGTCGAGGGCGAGAGCGAGGCTGCGGCGCTGTGAGTGCGGAGTCGAGGGCGAGAGTGAGGCGGCGTCGGCGCGTCGCTGCGAGTGCGGGACTGCGGGGTCATGGGCGAGTGCGCTGAGCTCAGTGCGGAACTGCGGGGTTAGGGTTAGGGTTTCGGATGATATAGTTATATATATAGATAGAAAACCGGTACGGTCCGGTTAACCGATTTTTCGATTTTTTTTGCTCACCCCTATCTAATACTATTATACGGTGTTTCCAACCCAACATGATATTATTTGTAAGTGTCCGTAACCTACGACTCACATGACCTTAGAGTTTTATTTTTCCCAATTTTTTGGGAAAAGACCTTGTTATTAATTTTACGATAATCATCATATTTAGTCCAGTCTCGACTCTGATACTTTATTAATGTGGGACTAAAAATAATTATTACTAGTTATAAGCTTCACTGTTTGTCTATTGGTCCACTCTAGAATTCAATATTCTTGTTGAGTTAGCTCATACCGATCAAGGAATTAGAGTGACTCTAACACCATTATATGATGCTCTCGATCTCGTATGATATTATCTCTAATGAATTCAAATTTAATCTTCATAAGTTTTTTTCGACGCAGGTTCTTAACAAAATTTAATTCATAAATTAACCTTTCATATTTCTGAATCATAACAAGTTCGATAAAATTCCAATCCAAGCAAATTACACTTAAGTCCCCAGCCATCCTCAAATTTATATAGGGATAATTACCTATAAGTCCCTGTAATTAGCCTTAATTACTCACAACCCCCCGTAATTTTCGGAATTACCCACACTCCCTCATTTTTGAAAATATTTACCCACACCCCCTGATTGTTATTTAATCAAATTTTTCCCAAAAAATTCCAATTTTAGCCCCGTTATTTTTACAATTAAACCCTTAAAAACTTTTTTTTATATTTAACGTCCCGAAATTCGGTTTTTTGTAAATAACACCTCGAAATTACTTCGATTTACAGACAAGTCCCCGAAATTCGGATTTTTGCAAATAACACCCCAAAATTATTCCGATTTACAGAAAAGTCCCCGAAATTCAACGGCGGTTAGAGTGGCGGTGAGCGGGCGGCGACGCCAGAGCCGACGGCGGGAGCGGAGGTGGAGGCTGGTGTGCCGACGCTCCGGCACGAGGGCGCGGACGACGAAGCTGAGGCCGGCGCGCCGGCAGCGGGCGCGGACGGCCTCGGCCTTGGCCTCCGTCCCTAGCATGTAGGGGCCTCCGTCCCCGTCCAAGGCCTTGGCCTCCGTCCGCGTCTGCGTGCCGGGGACGGAGGCCAAGGCCTTGGACGGGGATGGAGGTCGGGGACGGAGGCCCCTGCGTGCCGAGGACGGAGGCCGGGCCCGGCCTCCGTCCGCGCCCGCTGCCGACGCGCCGGCCTCGGCGTTGCCGTCCGCGCCCTTGTGCCGGCGCGCCGGCCTCCGCCTCCGCTCCTGCTGTCGGCTCCGGCGTCGCCGCCCGCTCACCGCCACTCTGGCCGCTGTCGAATTTCGGGAACCTTTCTGTAAATCGGAATAATTTCGGGGTGTTATTTGCAATAATCCGAATTTTGGGGACTTTTCTGTAAATCGGAGTAATTTCGGAGTGTTATTTGAAAAAAATGAATTTCGGGACGTTAAATATAAAAAAAATAAGTTTTTAAGGGTTTAATTGTAAAAATAACGGGGATAAAATCGGAATTTTTTGAGAAAAATTTGATTAAATAATAATAAGGGGGTGTGGGTAAATATTTTCGAAAATAAGGGGGTGTGGATAATTCCGAAAATTACGGGGTTGTGGGTAATTAAGGCTAATTACAGAAATTTATAGGTAATTATCTCATTTATATATCATCATTAATGAATCCCATTATATATTATTCCACGTGTTTCCATCTAATCCCCTCCATTCAAGTTGTAAATACACCCCAATAAAATTATAAATCTCTCAACCAAGTCATTGCAAATATATAAATCAAATATTCCAAATCTAATTAACTTGAATCCAAATCCAAATCAAATTATCACCCAATTCAATCAATCAGCTAGAATCAAGTTAAATTTACTAGATTTCTCCAAATTAATCTCTAATTAGCTTCAATTCAACCCATAATAATTCTATAAATCTAAAACTAAATCAAACGAATCAAATTAATTAATCCAAATCAAAACCAGCAAGTCCTCTAAAAGTCCAATCGATTACTAGTTAAACTCCTAATCTAATTTCATCAAATTATGAATCATAATTACTTGATTTGATCTAATCAAATTATTTCATCACTAATCCAATTAACGCAAGTCCCAAATCAACTAACTCAAAAATCATAACCTCGACTTAAACCAAATCCAAACCCAAAATCAACCGTCTTTTCTTCCTCTCTTCTCCCAAACCAATCTATTTGCCCCACCCATGCATCACCGCCGTTGGTTGCCGCCTCCATTACGCCATCGTGTCGCTTGCCAGACGTGCGCCGCTGCTGGATCCACTCCATCGTCGGATCGCACGCAGCCATGCCGCATGCAATCTCGTGCACTACCTGCTCGCGGTGCCTGCGCGTAGTGGCGCTACGCGCGCCGTGCCGCGTGCTGGACTTGCATCACCGCCGGGTCGCGTGCAGCCACGCTGCACGCAGTCATGCTTGCTGCCCGTACGCGGTGACGCACGCCATCGGCATTAGCTGCCCCACTATATAGCCGCCTTGCTCTAGAATCATCGCCGGCCGTTAATGAGCAGCTCTCGCTGCTTCGTGGAGAGGAAAGAATGGACGTTTTGCGAAAATAGCCTTCTGATGCTCCCATTCTTGGTAATATACTTAAATTAATATAATATCTAAATATTACAATAGTATTAGAATCTTACTGTGTTTTTATTAAATTTTAATTAAATTTAAGTTATCATTCTGTTCCTAGATGTCACTAGGGTTGCTAGGTTTCATTTCTATTTTAATACACAAAGGTACAACGGCAGAAATTTAAAACACAAATTTTATTTATTTCAAAACTCGATGGTGATGGTTCAACATTGTGAAAGTTTTTGTTACTCCACATGTCCTCACGATTATCATTTTTTGACTTTTCTCATCTTCAGATAAACTCTCGATCTGAGAAAGTTTAGTGTGGGAAGGATTTATTATCTCTCTGTCACAAATAACGTATAATTTATTCTCAACTCGTAATTATCCGGTAGTGGGTAGTTACTACATACATGTATGGGGACGGTTATTAGATCATGGGTAGTGGGCCAAAATAGTGGGCGGTTACATCTCTTCTTTTCCTAAATAAATTTGGTCCCCAAATTTAAAATAAATATATCTTAAAAGATATGAGAGCATTTTGCTTTGATGTTCTTCTCTCTATCCTAAGTAACCTCGTCCACAGAGTGATGTTGCCATAGTATCTTTACTAAAGAGATCACTTTTCTTTTCAACACAAGCTTTTTTTTCTCCAGAATTTGAATCAGTTGCTCCTCACAAGTCAAATCCTTTCTCAGTTATAACTACTGAAATGACAAAATATGTGTGGTATCTGGAATGTACTTCCTCAGCATGAATACATGAAAATGTTATGCACATTAGTTAAGACTGGAGATAAGATAAGTTTATAAGCAACTGCTTCAATTCTCTCGAAGATCTCAAAAGGACCAATATAATGAGGTGTCAATTTGTCCTTCATTCCAAATCTCATTACGCCCTTTGTTGGAGAGATCTTAAGAAAAATATGGTCGCCCATGTGAAATTCAAGATCCTACCTTATAGTATTAACATAACTCTTTTGTCTATTCTGTACTGTAAGTAACCTCTTTTGAATCACCTCAATCTTTTTGTTAGCCAGTCAAACCAACTCTAGACCCATAATCTGTCTCTTACCAACCTCTATCCAACAAACAAAAGATTTATACTCTCTCATACAAAGTCATGTAAGGTGTCACTTGAATACCAGTGTAATAACTATTATTAGGTGAACTCAACTAGACACAAATAAAAGTCCCAGTTCCCTTTAAAATCCAGAGCACATGCTTTCAGCAAATCCTCTAGAGTTGTCTTCTCTGATTGGCCATCAGTCTGAGGGTGATATGCTGTGCTAAAATGTAGTTGTGTCTCCAAAACTCTCTAAAAACTACTCCAAAATCATGAAGTGAAAATGAGATCTCTATCAGAGATAATGATAAAGGGAATTCCGTGAAACTTCACTATCTCCTCCACATATAACTCAACAAGCTTATCCAAAGAGTAGGTCATCTTGATAAGGAGAAAATAAGTTAATTTGGTTAACCAATCCACCACGACCCAAATAGTATCTAATCCCTTTTTTTTTCTTGGCAATCCAACCACAAAGTCCATGGTGATATGCTCCCACTTCCATTCAGGGATAGGAGTGATTGCAACTTTCTTGCTAGTCTTTGGTGTTCAATATTGATTTGTTGGCACATTAGACACTTGAAAATAAATTCTGCAATATCTCTCTTCATGTCATGCCGCCAGTAATCTTGTTTTATACCTCGATACATTTTTGTGCTAACAAGGTGTACTAAGAAGCAAGAGCGATGAGTCTTGCTTAATAACTCCTGCTTTAATTGAAAATCATCAGGGACACATAGTCAATCTTAATATCAAACCACACCATCAGTAGTCGCATCAAACCCTAGCTTAGGATTTTGAATTAACTCCAATTTCAAAGTCTGCAACGTAAGATCTTTCAACCGACTCTCCTTAAGCTTTAGCACCAGTTTTGACTCTAGGCGCAATCCAGTTAGCAAACCTTATTGAATCTTTGATAAAAAATTAGATCCATATCTCCCAGAGTTTCTAAGGTCTTCCACTTTTTCACCAATAAGTAGGTTGAGTATCATACGGATTTCTTATTAAGTGCATCTGCAATAACATTAGCTTTTTCTAGGTGGTAATTGATTGAACAATTATAATCCTTAAAAAAATCCAACCACCTCTTTTGTTTCATATTGAGTTTTTTCTAGGTGAAGAGATATTTCAAACTCTTGCAATCTATAAAAATTTCAAATATATGTCCATAAAGATAATGCCTCCAAATTTTCAGTGCAAATATAATAGTCGCCAACTCAAGATCATGAGTGAGATAATTTTTTTTATGGGCTTTCAACTATCTAGAGGCATAGGCAACCACTTTTCTATATTGCATCAGAATACAACCAAATTCTTTAATGGAAGCATCACCATATATCACCAAACCATCACCTCCAGAAGGTATGGGCAACACAAGTGCGGTAATCATCCTTCTTTTCAATTCTTGGAAACTTTACTCACAGTCATCAGCCCAATTAAATTTAATACTCTTCTAAGTCAATTGAGTCAGTAGAGTAGCAATTTTGGAAAAATCTTTCACAAATCACCTATAGTAATCTACCAACCCAAGGAAGCTTCGCATCTCAGTTATATTAGTGGGCCTTTTTCATTCTAACACAATTTTTATTTCCTTGGGATCTACCGATATACCAACACCAGAGATCACATGGCCTAAGAAAATCATCTCTGACAACTAAAAGTCATACTTACTAAGCTTGGCATACAGTTTCTCTTGTCTCAAGGTCTTCAACATAATTTTGAAATGTGTTAATGCTTCTTGTGACTCTTCGAATATATCATGATGTCATCTATAAATACAATGACAAACTAATCTAAATATTGCCTGAATATCCTATTTATCAAATTTATAAAGATACTCGTGCATTGGTCAAGACAAATGATATAATAAGAAACTCGTAATGTCCATAGCGAATCCTGAAGGCAGTCTTCAAGATATCCTCCTCCTTAACTTTTAGTTGATGGTAGTCAGATCTTAAATCAACCTTCGAGTACACTTGAGTACCTTATAACTGATCAAAGAGATCGTCAATCCGAGGGAGAGGATATTTGTTCTTTACTGTGATTTGATTTAACTGACAGTAATATATGCACAATCTTATAGTCCCATTTTTCTTTTTCACAAAAAGGACTTGTGCATCCCAAGGAGACGCATTGGGTGTGTGTAACCCTTGTCTAAGAGTTCCTACAATTGCTTTTTTAGCTCTACTAACTCCACTAGTGACATCTTATAAGGAGGTCTCAAGATCGGAGATGCTCCAGGTATAAGGTCTATGCCGAATTTCACCTCTGTCAGGAGGTAATCTTGATAACTCCTCAAAAAAGATCTTTAAATACTCTCAAATAATAGGAATGTCATCTAATCATGCAAGTGTGTGCCCTCTGAAAATTGGTCAGCCTGATCTTGGGGTCTATAACTTTTCATTTCTGCGGTTTGCAGCATACTTGTATCATTTATTTTGATCTTTTTCAAGTCAACTTTTTTATCTTCTCTAATGTATCTGAATATTCTTTGGGAAAAAATTGATTTCTTTCCCATATATCATTTTCCAGTGAAGTATCATACGAAGCCCCCAATTATACATGCAAGCAATAAAACTGGAGTCATTGCTATCTACTTTAAATCTCACAGCCTAATGTTACTAGAACTTTGTATATGTCTATGTCTGATTTCTTGAAAATAAAACAATTTTTTTTTGTGCCCGTCCTCAACAGTCCCTGCTTATTATCATTTTATCTCTTACAGCTCTAATGCATCTTTGATGGTTATTCGCAAAATGAAATGCACGCGGCACAGACACCATATTTTACATGGCCATGATCTCATTATTATCTGTCATTCATCATGTTATTTGTGAATCCCTTCTGTACTTGATTCTTGATGGCTAGTGATTCTTAATGTACTTGATTACTTCATCACACACTAATCAACATTTTTCAGATGAGTAAATTGGCCATAAAAGCATTCAGCTGCAAGTCATTCCATAATGGGAACAGAGGTATGCATGGCTTCTAAGTGGCCCTTTTAATACGGACCCTTATTAGGAGTCAGGGACAGAGTTATGCCGTATCTCCGCGGCCCGCTACTGAGCCACCTGATGCTCTTTTAATAATTTTCCTATTCTTTGCTGTCATTTGGCGATCGATCTCCGATCACTGAGTGGTTCTGCAGACCGTGCAGACTCGTTGTTGATATTGTGAGCTATCATCAGACGTTGGATTTTTTTTTACTAATCAAATTTCCGGAGGACCAGTTCCCTAAGCTCATTGAGCATAACTTCTTCAACAAATACCAGTTTTGGTCTGAATTGTATCACACCCAAACTAGGAAGTTTTAATGGCATTGTTCATACGTCCTCCTACCAACAATGTGCTCAACACCGGTGCAACAAATGAAAATTTCGAGCCACATGTAGAAACAACAAATGGGAGCAAGCTAATAGAGAATATAAAGAAATGAAAAACGAGAAGGGAACTCTATAAAAATGCAAAGGAAATAGAGCCTTTAGAGTTGAACGGTGATGCACAAACGGCATGGGAGGAATTTATAACAGTGAAAATGATAGCAAGAATATGGACAGTTTTGTGCCAACTAGAACCACTCTCATTCGACAAAGGCAACAAATACTAGTCGAATTCAACACAAATATTGGCAACTTTGTGCCAATCCACACCAGTCTGTGCCTTGCATCGTTCCTTCAACAGTTGATGGCACTTGCGAAAAGAGAGGAGCTTCATGGAGCAGGGCAGGCCATTCTCTGGCAATGACTTCAGCTCTGGGCAGGCCGATGCGTACACGCTCTCGAGGGAAGAAAGGCACTGCAACTCAGCGGGCAAAGCTTGAAGACTAATGCAATTTTGGAAACATAAATAACGAAGGGAAGTGAGGTGGTTTCGCAACAACTCCTGCCCCTCTGCACCTATAAACAAAGCTTGTGCCTGAGAATCTCGGATCTCCAAATCCACGAGAGCTGAGAGCCTGTTTCAGAAGTCTCCAATTGAGCAGAATGGAGGTCTCATCGGTGCAAATATAAGAAAGAGACGACAGGCCGCCTACCTCCTCCTGCTGCTGCTCCTCCTCGTCAGGTTCTGGAGCTACTGTTAGGACAGGGCACTTCACAATTGTCAGAGATTTGAGGGACGTGAGAGCATGAAGCCCAGTCAAAGCTCTCAACTCCTCGCATTCCTTAATCTCCAGATAGCCAAGAGCAGTCAGATGAGTAAGACAAAAGGACCTCTGTGTGCGGACAAGCAGCTATGCTCAAATCGCGAAGGGAGGCAAGGTTTTGCAGCAACCTAGATAGCGATCTGTCAAAATCCACAACAAAAGACCCAAAATAAAAATCTTTAATTGAGGATGGAAGGGATATCTCCTCTTCCGCCGGAGAAATAATTTTGGTGCAGCCATTCAATTGCAAGAACTGAAGAGATGTGTAGCACTTAAATCTTTCCATTGGCAAGGAAACCAGTCTTTTACATTTGCAGATCTGAATTGTTTCAAGAGCCGGTGAGCTTTGTTGCAGCAATAATTCTCTAAGTTCTTTATATTTCCAAATATGAATTCCTACGAAAGTTGATTGGCCTGGTCGGCAACCCAAGATTTTTGTGCCAAAAATATTTAAAAAATTGAAGCGGGTGCGCTGTGGCGAACGTTGATTGGCTTTTTTTATTACAACTTGATGTTTGTTTTAAGCTGGTTTCACCGACCCGCTGACGTTGATTGGCTTCCATGTCAAATAATTTATAAATTTAGTGACCATGAGATTTAGGGGAGGAGGATAACTTTAGTTTAAGTAAAATTCAATAAAAATTTGATACGTCGAAATTTTGAAATATTATATCGCTGTAGATAAGAACAGGAGAATTAAAGGATTATATTTGCAAACCTTCGTCTCCCTCGTCAGCGACCGGCGATGGCTCCGAAGCGAGATGGCAAGAGCAGGCACGGCGGTGCATACGGACACTGCGCACCTGCAGCAAGTGCAGTTGCACGTCACGGGCTGCGCTAGCTCACTATTCGCCAGTGCGCGGCATCGCGGACTGCGCCAGCGCACGAGCTGTGCCAATGCGTGGCTATGCGTGGGGGATTACGTGTGACTCGGCACGATGGCACAGGTCCGACGACGACAAGGGCACGGAGGCGACGACCCAGCCGCAGCGGTGGTCCGGTAGCGACGGCGGCTGGTGATGTGACAGTGAATTAGGGTTAGGGCTTGAAGGTTTGAGTTGAAGAAGAAGAAGAAGGGTTTAGGTTTGGTTTAGGATGGGTTTAGGTTTAGGTTTATCCTTGGAGTTGATTTGGGTTGAGCTTTGGATTAATTGGGTTTATAATTTGATTATGTAAGTTGTTTAGGTCAAATTAAGTAATTTGGATTTATAATTTGATGGAATTAGATCTGGAATTTAACTAATAGTTGGTTGGATACCCAGAAGACTTATTGGTTCTAAATTGAATTAATCAATTTGATTCTTTGAATTTAGTCTGATTACTATGAATTGAAATTAAATCTTATTAGAAATTAAATTGGAGAAATCTAGTAGATTTAATTGACTCTGATTGATTGGATTGGATGGCAAATTAATTTAGATTTGAGATAATTGATTTATGATTGCAATGAGACTTGGTTGGGATATTTAAAATTTTATTAATGACTTATGTGAAAAATTTACTATAAAGATTAAATTTAGAATTATTAAGGATATTTATGATAGATTATTGGATGAATGGCTAATGATAATCAAAAAATTTTGAAGTTCATAATGTAAATTGGCTAAAATTATTTACCTTGATGATTGAGTTGTAATTTGGAATGATATTAGAGGTTTCTTGTAAAAATTTCATGGAACGAACGCTTATAAAAAGAAATAAAAAATATTTTATAATTGAGGGGTTAAATTATATAGACATATTTAAACATTCATAATTCCCTCATTTGAACTCCAATTTTTATGATTTAGGAGTTGTTGGATTCGATTTTTCATACTAATTCTATTGGTGATCTCAAATTCTTCTTTTGACAATATTTTTTTAGCTGATTTAGCCTGATTTGTGATCGAGTGAATTTTTTTCTATCGTTCGGTAATTCTGACTCGATATCTATTGTGGTTGAGCCGTTGGTATATTGGGGGACATATGTAATAGGGCTTTATTTGGCTGGTACCAGTATATGATTCTCTATTTTGGTATGGTATTAGTAAGATTGTCAGACGTGATGGTGGCAAGTCTCCTGAGTTTTAGGGTACGTGATCTGTTGTGTGATTAGACGGGATTACCACTCAGTCAGTAGTTGGAAGTGTAGTGTGACACAACTTTGCTTGGTAGGGGGTCCAACCACACCCTTAGACTGGTTTATGAGTAGATTGGTTCGACCTTGCCTGATGGGGGATGCGATCATCTCCGTAGTATCAGTAGGGGAGTTCATAATCACTTTCTCTAATCGTTGACTATTGTGGATGTGATATTTTTATTAATTCATTTTTTGCCGTGAATGTTGGTTTATTTAATTATTATTGTCATTGTATTATTATTGATATTATTGTTGTTAATTTTATTATTACCTCTCATATATTGACTTCTCCTATTGTTTAAAGAAGGTAATTTCTTATTGAGTATCCTTGGCTCATCTCTTGAGTGTCTTCATCCACAGGAGAGTAGTCAATATACACAAGTGGCAATAGTAGCAGTGTATTTGCGTGTGATTATATTTGGAGCTACTTTATTTGTAAGTTATTTTATTTTCTTGTATGGAAAATCATTGTGAGAAACTTAGGTATTTTTTGTTGGATCACTTTTCTTTAGGTTATCTAGATTATATTTGTATTGATATAATAAATTTTAATTCTATGTATTATGTAAAATTTTTATATATGTTATCTGTTTTGTATTGTGATTCAATCGAACGACAAGAGGGGTGTTCCAACTTATGTCTTATTAGAGTATTTATAAGTTTTTATTGAATCTGAATTTTACGTTAATTATAATTCCTAATATTACATAATAAATATTTAAAATCAAATATAAATTCAAATTCAAATTTAGATTTGTATTTTAACTTAAACTTCAATATAATTTCAAAATATCTAAATTCAATTTGAGGTCACATTTCATAATATAAAAATTTAATTTCATTGCTTGAAAACGAGGTGAATAATCATCAACCTATTGAATCCGGCACTTTAATCTAAAGAGAGAATATAAAGAAATGAAAAATAAGAAGGGAACTCTATAAAAATGCAAAGGAAATAGAGCCATTAGAGTTGAACGGTGATGCGCAAACGGCATGGGAGGAATTTGTAACAGTGAAAATGATAGCAGGAATATAAACAATTTTGTGCCAACCAGAACCACTCTCGTTCCACAAAGGCAACAAATACTAGTCGAATTCAACACGAATATTGGCAACTTTGTGCCAATCCATACCAGTCTCCGCCTTGCATCGTTCCTTCAACAGTTGATGGCACTTGCGAAAAGAGAGGAGCTTCATGGAGCAGGGCAGGCCATTCTCTGGCAATGACTTCAGCTCTGGGCAGGCCGATGCGTACACGCTCTCGAGGGAAGAAAGGCACTGCAACTCAGCGGGCAAAGCTTGAAGACTAATGCAATTTTGGAAACATAAATAACGAAGGGAAGTGAGGTGGTTTCGCAACAACTCCTGCCCCTCTGCACCTGTAAACAAAGCTTGTGCTTGAGAATCTCGGATCTCCAAATCCACGAGAGCTGAGAGCCTGTGTTTCAGAAGTCTCCAATTGAGCAGAATGGAGGTCTGGTCGGTGCAAATATAAGAAAGAGACGACAGGCCGCCTACCTCCTCCTGCTGCTGCTGCTGCTCCTCGTCAGGTTCTGGAGCTACTGTTAGGACAGGGCACTTCACAATTGTCAGAGATTTGAGGGACGTGAGAGCATGAAGCCCAGTCAAAGCTCTCAACTTCTCGCATTCCTTAATCTCCAGATAGCCAAGAGCAGTCAGATGAGTAAGACAAAGGACCTCTGTGTGCGGACAAGCAGCTATGCTCAAATCGCGAAGGGAAGCAAGGTTTTGCAGCAACCTAGGTAGCGATCTGTCAAAATCCACACCAAAAGACCCAAAATAAAAATCTTTAATTGAGGATGGAAGGGATATCTCCTCTTCCGCCGGAGAAATAATTTTGGGGCAGCCATTCAATTGCAAGAACTGAAGAGATGTGTAGCACTTAAATCTTTCCATTGGCAAGGAAACCAGTTTTTTACATTTGCAGATCTGAATTATTTCAAGAGCCGGTGAGCTTTGTTGCAGCAATAATTCTCTAAGTTCTTTACATTTCCAGATATGAATTTGTACAAGAGCTGGCAAATCTTGTGGCAGCAATAATTCCTTGAGTTTTCCACAGTCCGAGATCTCAATTATGCGGATAGCTGGTAAATTTTGTGACAGCAATAGTTCTTCAAGTTTAGAGCATTTCCAGATCCTGAAACACTTGAGAAAAGGCAGCTGGCCAAGAGAAGGAATGCACTCCAGGCTTGTACAACTAAAGAGCCAAATGCTCTCCAGATTTGAGAGAGATCGCGCTTCCGCTAACCAACTCGGAAATGCAACAGCTCGGTAAGATTTAATTTGTAAATGTTTGAGGTTAGCATGTGGTTTTAGCCCTTCAAGTATTTCCATATCATGCGTATCATAGTTTCTCGGACCAACCACCCTATTCTCACTCCAATGAAGGGCCAACCTCTCAAGGTGCCTTTTGTTATCCAATCTTGCCTCACTAGCCTCTTCTGTGCTGAGGACATTTTCCAAATTTTTTATTGTAAGACTCTCATGGAGCTCCATCAATTTTTGTAGCTCTGCAATCCTATATCCATTCTCTTTCCTAACTTCAAACACCCATAGCTCCTGAAGAGAAGTTTGTTTGCCAATACCATGTACAACTGGAAATGTATTATAGTCAACTAGAATATGCCTGAGGTTAATCATGTTGGAAAAAGCTTCTGACAATTTATTATGTGAGAACGTATTGCACTGCATCACAAAAACTTGTAGGTTGTAAAGGCTACAAAATGAATTTGGCAAACTCCAAATCTTAATATATGAGATATCCAAATAACGCAAGTGCTTTAGATTACAGATGCTTTCTGGCAATTTCTCCATGACACACTGTTTCAAAACAAGCACTCTAATGCTTTTCAATTCTGATAATAACTGGTACAATTGGTTGCCTGAATTTGAACGGTGAAAAATAAGAGTACGCAGTTTAGGAATGCATAAATTTTGGAACAAACTTACATCTAGATTTTTAGTATGCACTGAGAGATGACGAATCATGCTAGATAACTTTGGCGGCTTATCGTCTTCTATTCTCAAACATCGTCTTGTAGATACATTCTCAGCCAAATCGTGAATTAAGTCATGAATTACAAATACATCTGACCAACCAAGGGACAAATGCGGCTGAAAGAATGACCAATTTAGTAACTCATCAATGTATTCACTCCCCACATCTTCTGCTCTCTTACTGTTACGGCCAATGATAAACCCCTGTGACATCCACATTAGAACCATTTCATTTTTTCTGAATACATGATCCTTGGGGAATAGTGAACAATATGCAAAGCAAGGCTTCAAATGACTCGGAAGATGTTGATAGCTTAATCTCAAAATAGGCATAATGTCACTATCATTTTGCTGCAACTCCCATATTTCGCTTTCCATGATACTTCTCCAATGTCTCTCATCTAACTTGGATTTCAAAAGGCTACCAACTGTTTTTGCTGCCAGAGGTGAACCCCCTAATTTTTGAGCTATTTCCCGACCAATTGATTCCAATTTTGGGTGCTCATCACTGTTCATATCACCAAATGCACACTTCTTAAAGAACGACCAATACACATCACCTTGCAAGCCTTTCAAATGCATTGCATCCACTGTGCGCATCATGTCTGCAACCTTCTGGAGTCTTGTTGTTACTAAAATCTTGCAACCTGGAGCGCCAGATAACAACGGACTACGCAACTTCTCCCATTTTCTGTAATCTGCATCTTCCCATATGTCATCAAGGACCAGCAGAAACCTCTTTCCCATTAGATTCTCCTTCAAAATCTCTTGAAGGACATTCAAGTTGGAGACATCATTTCTTCCGCTGTGGCTTGTATGTTGTAGCATCTCCTTGGTGAGCCTTTTCACATCGAAATTCTCGGACACACAAACCCACATTCTTGTTGGAAAGAATTCCGTCACTCTGCTATCTCCGTAGACATACTGAGCGAGAGTAGTTTTGCCCATCCCTCCGATGCCAACTATAGGAAGAATGTCAATATTCATGCCACCAGATTGGGCTCCATCACCTGACTCGAGCAACACATCTACAATCTTCTTCATCTCTTTATCACGGCCAAAAACTTTTGTTTCAGTTAGCAGTGAAGTAGTCTCCCGGTTCGCCTCGATCTCAGTCCCCTCGGCTTCCATAGCTGGCCTTAGCAGACTGAAGAGTGACTGCATATGAGCGGCAATAGAATCCACCCTCTCTTGGACTTGTCTTATTTTTTCTGAGAATTCGTATTTTTTTCTTATATCGGCCCAAAAGTCATCAGCATTAGACAAAAATTCATTCACGAATCGGAGAGGAGAAGTAAGCGGGTCACTTGCCTGGCTGTTTTCTCTCTCCGCCTTGCGCCGCAGATCTTCGTATTGGAGTTCGTCCAGCACGTCGTCAGCATCATAAGCAGCATCGTTGAGTTCCATCAGCAGCTCAATCAAGTTCTCGTCCTCCATCTTCTTCTTCTTATTCTCGACGGCGATCAGGATCACGCGGACCTTTCTGATCGAATTTTGCAGTTGGCCGACTTCATTTTCGAGTCCGGACAGTCTCCCGAGCTGGCCGACGCCGTAGGAGCTCAGATGGTCGAACGCGGACTGAATACTGGCGGTCGCAAACCATCCTCCGATCGTCAGTTCGATCGACATCGCCGGAGCAGAGCACCTGTGCTTCCTCCAGGCAATCGAGATACAGCGCAGGCGCAGAAAGGATGGAAATGGCAACGAAAGCCCGGCCCAACCCGTCGAAATAATTTTAGGGCTCGGGCTCGGCACTTCCGGATTTCGGGTCGGACTCGGACTAAAAAGTTTCGCAAAAATGAATAAGCTCGAAAGGCAAGCCCAAAATATCTAGTATAAATTTTCGGTTCGACGGCACTTTCGGATCGGGTCGGGACAAGTGTGTAAATTGGGCAAGGCCCGAGACCGGCCCTCACGGCCCTCAATTATAGGATAGCGGCCAGCTTGGCAACCACATATTTTTGTGCCAAAAATATTTTAAAAAATATTTACTTTGATTGGCTTCCGTTTTGCAAATAGATGTTGATTGGCTTCTTATCATATTGCATGTGGTTGGCTTTAATCTGGGGACGCATCTGTAATTCCAAATATTTCAGAGGGGATATATTTAATTTACTCTAAAAGCAATTCATATTGCAAATTACATACAATGGCTAACCGTGGATCTTCGGCATTCGTGGATTAACCCCTCAAAATCATCAAAACTGCATATTCTTTCTAATATGCAGTTATGAAGATTTGGGGCCTATTTGATTGAAACTCAAGCCTAGGATCATTTCAGATTGATCGAATTATTTTTCAAATATCAAAAATTTGATCAGACAAATATTATTTAAACGAGCTCGACCGGCGGCCGGAGAAAATGGAGTCGGCGGCGGTAAGGACGGCTATCCATTTAAACGAAAAATTGAGGACAAATTTATTCAGAAAAAATTTAAACCATCCACTAGTCATATCAATAACCAATAAGATTTATTTGACTGTATTATCGTTTTATACTTTATCTTTTTTTTTTGACCTTAAACTGAAGCTTAACCTCCAACCAAACGGGGTCTTCACGATTAATATGAAAATATCAAAAATTTCATGGAATAATTGCAGAAAACCACCCCCAAAATCAGAATTTTTGAAATTTAAGAATACTATTTATTATTTAATTCCTGGTAGATATTTGGCAGTAGATAAATATTTTTCGGCAATAAATACAGCAAAAAAAAAAAGAAAAAAAGAAAAAGAGAGAATCTGGCATTTGACACATTGAGCTCCGATTCCCGTCACAAAGACGTACTGTGCAGGAGTAGTCTTCCCTACCGCTCCGATTCCCACCGAAGGGAGAACATTGATATGCATATCACTACGTTGAGCTCCATCGACCGATTTCAATAACAAATCTATGATCATAGACAAAAATTCATTTAGGAATCGGAAATAAAAAAGAAAGCAAGTCTGTTGCCTGGCTGTTTTCTCTCTCCGCCTTGCGCCGCAGATCTTCGTATTGGAGTTCGTCCAGCACGTCGTCAGCATCATAAGCAGCATCGTTGAGTTCCATCAGCAGCTCAATCAAGTTCTCGTCCTCCATCTTCTTCTTCTTCTGCTCGACGGCGATCAGGATCACGCGGACCTTTCTGATCGAATTCTGCAGTTTGCCGACTTCATGTTCGAGTTCGTACAGCCTCCCGAGCTGGCCGACGCCCTAGGGGCTCAGATTGTCGAACACCGACTGAATTCTGGCGGTTGCAAACCATCCTCCGATCGTCAGTGCGGTCGACATCGGGGGAGCAGGGCACTTGTTCTTCCTCCGGGCAGAGCGAGATACAGCACAGGTACAGAAAGGGTGGAAATTGCAAGGAAGAAGACTTGGCGTCGACTCCTGCGGCCGGCATCAACGCAGGCCGTCAATGGGCTCTAGCTGTCTGAAAGCCTGGCCCAACCCGTCAAATAATTTCGGGTCGGATTCGGATTTCAAAGTTTTCCAAAAATCAATCAATTCCGATTAGGGATCGGAAAAAATGTTTTTTATGTATAACTCCCAAAAATTAATTAATTAATTAATTTTTTTTTATAATTTTAGTATATATTTATATTTTTTCTTTTGAAATTAATTATTTATTATTATTTAATTAAAATTTTGATCAAAAATTTAATTTCTACTTTTTTGTATTTTATAACTAAATTTTTCAAAATTTTATCATTTATTTTTTAGATTTTTAAATAAATTTTTTCACCTTTTTTCTCTTCTTGCTTAGTGCTGGTACTAACGTTTTCCTGTGCTCGTGCTGACGTATGGTTGGACACCCGCAAGAGCTGGCCTGCATGAGCACGGGGCGATACGAGGGGGGGAGCACAAGCATGGAGCGGCACGGGCTGGAGGCTGCACGGGCCCACATGCTGACAGTAAGTAAGAAGAGGGTAAAAAAATTATTTAAAAATTCAAAAAAAATAAAATTTTAAAAAATTTAGTTAAAAAATACAAAATGTAAAAGGCAAAAAATTTTGACCCAAAATTTAATAAAATAATAATAATAAATTATAAGTAATTAATTTTTTTAAAAAAGGAGATATAGATATTGAAATCGCAAAAAACTTTTGATAAAATAAAATTAAGATTGTAAATAAAAAGTCCTTCCAAAAATGTAAGCCGATATTAAATTAGATACAAAGAACCTTAACTGAATGTAGTGCATGTCGTCAGGAGTTTGCCAGTCTCAATGCTACAGAAGTAGTGCATGTCATCAGAAAAACTACTACTACTTATGCAAGCTCTATCTATCTAGTCTTTGTTCAACAAGGAATGAACAAACAACAAATACAAGCGCGCTGCTGCTTCACACCTGCTTGACTGCAGCTGCTTCTGACCTTCCAAACGGAGCTTTTCTTCACATTGTCATGTGTAATCTTCTTCATGATAACAGAGATCATCTCAAATGATGTGCACGTCGCCGCTCTTCTCTATGAACCACACGTAAATTCGGAGACTTCGCCTTTGTGGTTTCCTTGGCCGACCTATATAGATCAATTTGATTAAATGAATCCAAAAGCACAAAAATTAGCAAAAGTTGGCAAATGAAGGATCGGTACACTCGCTTACTTTCGTGGGATGAAAGGGTTGTCGAACTTTGGAAGGGACCTTGCATGTGGCACCATTGTCCTTCTCAACTGTTTTAGTGCTTTCTCCTCTTCAATCTGACAACCAAAACATACAAGTTCGGAGGAGATTTATATGCTTAAATTCAAGCAAAGAGAGAAGTGGTTTCTTGTATTTAGTATAAAGCTCCCTACCTGTTTTGCAGTTTCTGACTCTTCCCTCCGTCTCTTATACATCTGTTCTTTCTCTTTAACCTGCAATCAAGATGGGAATATATTGTGACGACACAAGCAAGCCACCTATGATATACAGTCAGCATAAAATGAAAGCATATGAACCTAATGATCGAACTCTTGGTCAAACGGCTTACCTTCTTATCGAACTCTGATCTGTGCACAGCTCTATGATCTACATGCAGCACAAACTCCTGGACTTCAGTAAGAGGTTTCCTGGCTTTCTCTGGCAGTGGAAGAGGATCTCTGTGACAGTAAAATCAAATAATTTTAGTGTTGTCTCCAACAATCAAAAAAAGGGCTTCTTATATTATCAACGATATTTACTCTTCCATGATGGGCTGTGCTTTAAATAGTCTCCTTTGTGCATCTTCTTTCTCCATTCTCTCCTTTTCTTCTTGCTTCCTCTGCAATTCCTCTTCATGCCGAACCAGCCTTTCTAACTGAAAGCCCTCGGGCTTTGTGCACTTCTTAGGCTCAGGTTTTGGAGGTATCTGCAGAGAAAAAGGGAAACAAAAGCTTAAGAGGCATATTTGCTTCAAAATCAGCAAGTCATACGACAAGTATTTCTGTCACATACCACTGGGTAGTCTGTAGTGTAAGGATAAGGATTCGCCCTCGGTATCCTAGCTCTTTCTTCTTCCTGTTGCTTTTGTAGAATCTGTACAGAAAACTGCCTCTCTTTCTCCAGTCCACGCTCCTAATGATTGTATAGATATAGTTTGGTCAGTGTGGATGAAAAACCAAGGTTGGATCATGGTTCAGCTATCCCTTCTAACCTCTGTGTGGAGATGGAAAGGATTTGGTATTGTGAGTCTTGGAACTTCTTGTTGATCACGATGGGATGATTCTGAGTGAAGTGAAAGCTGAAAAAAATGAAAAATTTCTTTTGAATTATTATCTTGACATTCCTAAACTTTTATATCATTCAATCTCCACAAGAATTCTATGAAAATCTCACCTTATCAAAAAGTTCCATCACTGCAGCTGCTGGTGGACCTATCCTTTCATCTGTTGCAAAATGGAACTCTCGAGGAGTTGTCACTTGCCGTTTTGGATTGTGGAACAACCCAATATCCCCTTTGCTTTCAAATATCTGTTAAGAATTTAAATAAACAACCAATAAAGAGATATATATATATATATATTGAAAAAGTAGATCATAGATGAAAACAAAATGACCTTTTTATTGATTAGTCTAGCCTTAAACTTCGGAGCCTTCTGGAGTTCTTCTAGTTCCAATTCCACCGTGCTTTTGATCCTGTACATAAAAAAAGAGATATAATTAAACTGAAATATAAAGTTTGGGTTTTCTAACATACATAAATTTTGACAACCTTTGAAATTTGCTACCTTGATGGACGAGCACGTAATGATGTTTCGAGAAGCGGTGGTTTTGGCTCAGTGAGTTTTATAGGTTTGCTTTGATTCTGTACAGTAAGAGACCATTTGCTAAGTCGAAGTACTTGGTAGCTTTAAGCCAAAAGAAAGATGCCTTAAATGGGTTTACCTGGGATGAGTCTATCGTGGATGACACTATTGATGATGTTTCCGCATGTTGATTTGCCCTCTCCATTGTCTTCAAGTGGAACTCCTAAGCATATCAAAAGTCGTTATAATCTAGGAGAACTACACCCACTTCACTGATTCTTTGAATCATCTAATAAAAAAAAAAAGTAACCTGAAACTCAGGTGGATGAGGAGCACTTCTAGGCAAGGCAGGAAGGGTAGGTGCCTGTAAAATCTGCCATGGGAAAAGATATGCTAACACCTAGAAGTCATTCTCCAACACTACAAGCATATTGCGTGAAGAAGAAACCTTCTTATTTACTGGTCGAGCTTTGAACTTGGGAATCTTTGACAGCATTTCCTCCTCCAGCTCTGCAGAGCTCTTGACTCTGACAGCACGAACTCGGTGGGAAGTCTCAAGCTCTGGTTCCTTTGGTCTTGTTAAGGTGAGTTTGGTTCTTCTCTGTATCACTGAAGCTATATCAACCTGTAAAGGGGTCCAGAAAAGAAAACTGTGAGCTTTTCACTTACTAACATCTAGATCTAGAGAAGGTAAAACAGCTAATTCATTTGCATATTTTCTTGGTTTTCAGAAGAACTGGCAAAGTACACACCTCAAGTTAGATCATTTGGAAATTCAGAAAAGTTGTCAGTTCACTAGGAGCAAGTGAGA
This sequence comes from Trichopus zeylanicus subsp. travancoricus, assembly GCA_005019695.1. Classification (NCBI taxonomy): domain Eukaryota; kingdom Viridiplantae; phylum Streptophyta; class Magnoliopsida; order Dioscoreales; family Dioscoreaceae; genus Trichopus; species Trichopus zeylanicus. The sequence goes on along the minus strand of RXID01014461.1, from coordinate 311,784 downwards.
AGAGATCCTACTCTACAAAGGAAAGGATTTGGATCTTGCATTCAAATTCATGTCCTGGGAAGGATCAAAATTTGGGGGTCTTGATCAAACTCCCATAGGAACTGCTAAAAAGCCAAAAAGGTTGATTTGTCCGCCAGTATACACATAACACATTCAGCAAAACTGCATGAGAATAAAGTGCACATAGTAAAGAAGGATTTGGAATTTAGAAGTATAGATAACTAACATGTGACAATGATCCATTTCGAGACAAATCAATGTCCCTTGTCTTAGATTGGAACTTATTGACCATCTCTGCCGCTGATATAAATGGAGTTGTTTCCTGTTTCACAACACATACAAACATGAGTTTCTAAACTCAGCGAGGATATTGCCTTAGCAAACTCATAATTAATCTTCTAAGACAGGCATAAGGCCAACAAACCTTCGCAATTAATGAATTATGTCGGGCTTCTTGATGACCCTTGGCTGCCGATGTAAATATGTCCACCCCCCCACTGGTTAGACCTAATTTTGACTTGTGAGGCACCGCCCGGCTCTTCATATTAAGTATCTATGGTTGCATTATGACAAACAACTAATCAGTAAAACAATCGACAGATCAATAGTCTTAATAAATATTGATTTCAAACAAACAAAATACCTTTCTGGATTCTCCCCCTTCTAGTTTTTGTCTTTTTATGGCTTGATATTCTTGAGCAATATCTGCGGCCATGGCTTTCTTTGCACTCACACTTCCAGGACACCTACTAAAAGCATAGAAGCTTAATGTGCAGACTCACGACTAAAAATATTGACAACTATATGCGAAAGAAACAATCTTGCACACCTGTTTGTAGTCTTCGGTTTGGTGCTCTTCATAGAAGGGAGGGTAGGGGATTGATTTTTAAGATTCAAAGCTAAGTGCTGCCTAGTCTGACTGACAATCTTTTTAGCTGTTTGAGTCTTTGAACTAGTGGGTGCCACTCCTTTACTGGAAACTCCTTGTGCTTTTGGTGTGCGAGTTTCTTTAGCTTTCTGGGAGAAATAAGCAGCTAGAGCTTTCACTGAAAGCTTCTCTACTTTTGGTGTGCAAGCTTCAACAGCTGCTGCAGTTGTAGATACAAATTAAGTTAAATGAAGATTCATTTTCAGAAGTGAAAAGAGGATTCTTTTGGACCAAGTGTCATTGGTAACTCAAGTATTCCTTGCATACCTTGAACTACAGGAACTACAGGAAATGCGAAAGAGGAGGGATCATTGCCGATGTCAACAAGCATACTACAGCGAAAACATCAATAAAGAAAATTTTAATAAATCAAATTTTGGCACAATATGAAAGAATTATACAAAGTTTGGACATAAACCTAGCACCATCTTGAGCAACACTTCCGTCGTCAGAAGCTTTATTCTCAGGGATCTGAAGTCCATGACAAGCATTAAAAAAAAAAAGTCGAGCAATTTATAAAACTGTTAGTGTTGGAAGTAACTATACGAATACAAAAGTAAATTTCTGCTTACAAAATCGAAAGAATTCTTGGCATTCTTTTCTTCTACCTCTTGACTTTCTTTCTCCTCGTTTCCGAAGTCACACAACCTGTCAATCTGGAAGGACCGCTCCAATTTAATTTTCCGCATGAAAGCTAGATCAGAAACCAAAAACGCCATCAGAACCCAAACAACTGGTATAATCAGGGAACATTGCCGGTTCCTCACCATCCAAAAATGAAAACTTCCCCAAATTTCATCGAAAAAATTTATGAGAAACAAATAAATCCGAGACATACGAGAGGGGGCGTAGCTGAGGGCGGTCTCGAACCAGAGCTCGGCCTTCCGGACCTCCTCCTTGGTCTCCTGGTTCAGGAAATCGAAGAACATCGGGGCGCAGAACTCGTACGCCTCGTCCACTTGAAACGCCGCGACCCCGCTCGCCCCTCCATCCACATCGGTCGCCATCATAAAACCTTCTCTTCTAGGGCTTCTCCTCCCCTCCAATTTAGGGCAGCAACAAATCGATGAAAATCGGAAGGGATCCTACGAGGATTTAGGGTTTTGGGCGAGACCGATAGGGAGAGAGAGAAAGATTGGATCTTTGGATGAAGAGGGAGACGGGGTGGCAGTTTAGACGTTGGGAGCCTTAACGGTCAAAAATTTTGAATCAGGGGCCGTCCTCAACGGCTATTTCTGACCGGGCTTTGAATTTGGTCTGAAGGGGATTTGGAGTTGTGTCCGAACCTAAATGAGAGAGTGGCTTCGGTCGGATCGATTTTGAGTGCAAATGATTGACCAATTAAATGGAATTAAAAAGGTAAAAAATTAATCATCAATTGAATACCTTCATCTTTTGTCATTTTGAATTGATCTTACTTGTTTGAATTTATAAACGAATCTGTATTTTCTTTTTTTTTATCAAAAAAATATAGAATACTAGAGAAAAAGAAATTACATTCAACAATAAAAAAAAATGTTATATATCAACCTTTATCAGAATCCAAAAAACCATTTATTTAAAAACATATTTATTATTATTTTAACTATTTATCATTTTAATACTTATTAATAAATAATTACATGTTTTATTACAAATTTATAAAAAATCACCGACCTTGTTATTATTAGTAAAAAATCATTCGTCCTATACTATAAATTTACAAAAAATCATCTTAATTGAAATATAAAAAAATATTTTATTTATTTTTAATTTTATTAATTAAAATAATATAAAATATCAAATTATTTTCATTTAATTTTATTTCAAATAATCAGTTTCTAATTATCGAATAACTAGTTTGATAAAACTAGATTTTAAATTCTCAATTTCATAAAATCAAATAACCAATCTTTAATAAAAACTGAAATAAAACAACTTATTTTTTATATTAATTTAATAATTATTTATATTCAAATTAACTGAGAATAATTTGAACTTTTTATATTAATTTTAATTGATAAAATTGAATGAAAATAGAATATTTTTTAAATATTTTAATTGGTGTAATTTTTTGTAAATGTATAGTAGAAGATGAGTAGTTTTTTACAAATAGGGATAAAGCAAGTAATTTTTTTTAAATTCGTAATAAAATAGATGGTTCTTTGCTAAAAATTCTTATTTTAAATTTAATTAAATTTTATTTCATAGCTTCTATATAAATCATATAAACGATTTAATATGCTATTTTGTGCCTCTCTATCAATATTTTTCTGCAAGTAATTATATATCAGGGTTTACAGTGTCGGTCGAAACCGAGCCGTTTCGGTCTGAACCGCAACGAAACTGCAGGTTTTGGATTGGTTAGGGTTTACTGTTCATTACTGTTCATCTCGCCAACGAAACCGCGTGGGAGCGGGAGCTCGCCGAGCTCGAGCGCGCGGGCGGGAGCTCGCCGAGCTCGCACGCGGGGGCGAGAGATCGCCGGGCTCGTGCGCAGAGCGGGAGCTCGCCGGGCTCGAGCGCGGACGGGCGTGCGGGAGCTCGCTGGGCTTGGGCGGGCAGGAGCTTCGGGGGGGCTGCCGGGTGAGCGGGAGCTCCGGGCGGGCGGGCGAGCAGGCAGGAGCTCGCGCAGTTTTTTTTTTTTTTTTTTTGGGGGGGGGGGGGGTGTTGGGGCGTTGGGAGGACCTCGCACCGGCTTCGTGTCCAAACCTAAGGACCCTGTGCACTCACTAGTCTATCGCCGCTCTTTCGCCTATCTCGTGTCCTCACTGACCTGACTCGTACTCCCGCAAGATGAGGCTGGCCTTACATTGGGGCCAGCGTTATCGCCAATTTGATTTCGACGTCCTTATCGGTTTATGTCAGATACTATTCAAGTACATAATATTATTCACGTAATTATTCATTATTTTAAAAAAGTTTAAATATATTATAATTTTTTTAATTTGAAGTTAAAAAATAATTGAAATAAAGTTAAATTTTAGTCAAAATATAATTTTTATTTTAGACCTTCGATATATGGTTATATTTCAGAACCGTTGCCATGAGATCGCGCAGAGCTAATTATTCTGATTCATATGCCCACAAATGCTCGGCCGGATCATCTAGGTACTGAATTTATAATTTCACACCCAGATGTTCCAAACTCAACTGATGATGATTATGATGATTAGTTGTATTATCTTAGAATTTATAAATTATGTATATATGAAGTACATTTTAATGAAAAGTTAAATGTACTTATGTTAATTTTTAACTTTTAATCATATTCATATTATTTCTTGTATGTTTTTTTAATACACTAATATATATTAAAAATAGACTATATCAGTGACTAACTATCAAAATTAATATTAATTAACTAAAATAATATTTAATATTATGGTAAAATTAAGTATAAATTCATTCTTAATTTTTCAAAATTTTCCAAAATTTTTCAATATTTTATCATATTTTTAATTTGAAGTCAAATTACAGTCAAAGTATAATCAAACTTTGGTCAACACTCAATTAATAATTTAAAAAAATCTTTCAGCCAAAACCGAAATGACCGAAACTAAAATCGAAACGGTTGAAACGGCCAAAACGTATCGGTTTCGCTGGGTCCCGAAACCGAAACCGAAACCAATACCAAAACAGCAAACCTTGTTATATATATGGATTCTTTCAGAGTTTCAATTATCCAATTTGATTTTTTTTATTTTTTTTTATTTTTGTATTTCGGTTTTTTCCAATTTGATTCTTCAAAAATGAAATTTATTGATAAAAAATCCGAATAATTCTCCGTGTGATCGTCAACCTAGTTTGCAGATCTCGATGCCATCTCCACCGTTGATTCCTGAAAGATCAACCGAACTCAGGACAGCAGCGTCGCTTGCGAGTTATCGAGCACCACCCAATGGCGAGCAGCCTTCATCTCCATCTTCTCCGGCGCGTCTCCTCCCTAGAAATCCCTCGCGCCTCGTCAGCCTTCGCTGCCGCCGCCATCAATGCCCTTTTCCACAACCACCCCTCCCCTCTTCTTCTGCCTCGCACACCGGACGCTAGAATCAAAGGAACCCAAGTCACTCGTCGTCCTCCATTCCCACACCATCCGGAGAAGCACCTAAAAGCCTTCTGTGCTGCAGCAAAAGACGCAATGGATACGGAAGGTGGCGGTGTCTCCTCGTCTTACCTATCCGTTCGCATCCCTTGTCCCAAAGCTTATGCCGTGAGTGCACTCCCCTGCTGTGTTTGTGTAAATGCTTCGGTGAAAGAGCAAGCTGGAAATTTGCAGGCAAAGTGTATGAAGGAATGTGTATTTTTGGCCACTTCAAATGACAGGATGTACTGTCTGAGGCTTTGCTGTGCTTTGGTGCCAGTTCTGCTAGCATGGATGAAGAAAGCACTTGTGAGGATGCTGATGAGGTGAGGCTTGCAAAAAATGTGGAGCTTTATGAGTTTTCTGATGCGATTCTACAGCTTCACGGACAACTAAATTGATAACTTGATATGCAATCGATAGATTTTTCAAACATATGAATTTGTGGCCATTCTGATGTTTATTTGCAATGCTGTCTTCAGATATGTATTACTTCCATATTTACAGATGGTGATGATGTTCGCTCATGCGTCTTGCATGCATCGAATTCTGTTGGTTTGAAGTGCATGCCAGATTATAAAGTGTCCAAGGGTGAGGAGTGTGATTGGTTAAAAAACGCACAGGTTAAAAGCCCATCTTGATTAATTGTTTGTCTTTTTCATTCCTTCTCTGCAGATTGCCTTGATTCCTAGGTATACATTGATGACATTTTCACTTAATCATTTTTTTCTCCATCTTTTTTATGGTAGTTGGCTGTGTCCATTAGGTTAAAAGTGATTATTTAGATTATCGGTTGACTTGCATGTTTGTTTGAATAACTTTCTTTTAGAAAGCAATATGATTGTAATTGATGATGTCCATACTGACATTTCCAAAAAGTGGCACTAGCTTTTTTTGGGTTATGTTTTAGCTTTGATTAGTCTTATCTTAAAATTTCTAGTGATATTGTTTTTGTTATTCATATACCTGTTGCAGGAAAATTTTCATCCCACTGAGGTGACTAGTGGTCTATGGATTGTGCCTAAATGGACAACACCCCCAGTATGCTCATCTCATTATAATTGCCACCAGATGAGTTTCATTCTAGTTATAAATGTTTCTTGCAGTATTTTCTCCAAAGTCAAAACAACTTTATTTGAATACATTCTAGATCTTATTTTTCACTAAATATCTGAATAAGATTAAGAGAAATAAGCTGATCTGTAAAAATTAGAAAAATGTAAGATGGTTTAGGCAAAGAAAACTCTGTTTGATATTTCTCACTTATCACTCCAGGCATCTTGCCACATTTTCTGGTATGCTTTGCTCATGAAGAAATGCATTATTTTTTACTTAATAAATACAGCCTCCCTTCCTATGGATTCTGCTTAGATGAATGTGCACTATGTGGACTTAAATTTCTGTGGTACTGAATCTTTTTCATCCTTTTCAATTCTTTAGATCTCAACAATCTAATATTGTTTGCTATGGACGTATTCAAAATGCTGTCTATTCTTCATGTCCATCAGATGCTTATGCCCGTGAAATCTGTTCGTTACCATCATATGATGATGACCTGCATGCCTATCCAAAATCATCTGATTTTCTATCATTGATTATCAAGTAATTTGTCAAATTTCAGTTAAAGTTGGAATGATAACTTACATTTGATGTGTAACAGGACCTGGAAGCAACAAATATATTCCTCAATCCAGGGTTGGCGTTTGGGACAGGGGAGCACCCAACAACAAAGTTGTGCTTGTTGTTGTTAAAACATTTGATACAAGGTGGAGAATGCTTCCTGGACTATGGCACAGGTTCTGGAATTCTGGGAATTGCTGCTGTTAAGGTATTATGAACTCTTAAATGCGAACTTAATGAATTTAAAATCGATTTATTTTAATGTGTATCTCTACAATGTTTATCTAGTTCCTTGGAAGCATCATAGCTACAAGTTTGAAATTTGCAAATAATTCAGTGTGGTGTATAGATTTGGGCCATTTGGCCTTTGTAAAAAATACATACACTAAGGAAAAGGTGACAATGGTTGGGAAAATTAGATTCCCACATTTTCTCTTGTCCGGTAAGTCTATTCCAAAATATTTTTGGATATTAATAAGGAAACCATGTTTAAGCATGATAAATGTTATATTTATTCATTTTCTTGCTGACTGTGATTCAGATTTTATTTGTGATGCTTAGTCGTCTACTTTTGAAGCTTTTATTTTTACGTAACATCTAGTGAAAGAGGAAAATTTATAGCTGACTCAGAAAATAACTGCATCCTCTCCTTGTGGTTTACCTGCAGATGGGTGCAACATTGTCTGTTGGACTTGATATAGACCCCCAGGCAGTGGCATCTGCTCGACAAAATATGACCCTAAATGAGATTGGTTCTGATAGGATGGCAGTGTACTTGGTACCGAATAACATCCACTTGCTTTCTCCACATGGAAGCTTGAACGGAGATAAAGAAAAACAGGCCTCATATAACTTGGAGTTGGACAATAAGAGGGGAAGGTTTGACATTATCATAGCAAACATACTTATAAATCCTTTGATTGAGTTAATGGAGCATATTGTTGCATTTGGAAAGGCCGGAGCTGTCATTGGTGTGTCAGGAATTCTGTCTGAGCAGGTTTGCCCTTGCCAATATCTCATAGTAGCAGACCATTAAAATTTAACTTTTGCCTGCATTTTCTAGACTCTAGAATCACCAAAGATGAATCAGAATTGACGCCTCAAGCATTGGCTTGGTTGTTGTACCAATCTCTCATATGTGAGAAATCATTAGTTCGGACCTTACTTAAAACAAGATTTTAAAAGTAAATTCCAGTTGCTCAAGAAAAAAAAAGATGAATCAGAATTTCATCAACTCTTTCTTATCAGTGAGTAATAATTCAGGTCCTCAATCCTGGTAAATTCTATGTGAGGCTACGCCTAGACAAATTAAATTTGGAAAGATCAATTTGCCAAGTTATCTGTTGTCCTTTATGCATGAGTGTATAGTAAAATATCACTTGCTTACTTTTCTGGCTTAGGGTTTTACTGCATGTTAGAATAGCATGAGATTACATTACCAACTAAATATTCTGCTGCTATGCAGAAGGCTGAATATCTCTTGTTACATTTTTGACCTAGTTAAATAGCTTTGCAGCAACGCATCAATGCTTTGCTTCTAAGAAAAGAGAACATAGTGTATAATGCTAGACACTGAAGGATTTATATGCCATCTCATTTAAGATGTAATTGAAAGATTACATTGCATGGTTTCATTTGTTGGTGCAGGTACAAGAAGTAAAAGAATGCTATTCAGAACATTTGGATGATATTACTGTCTCTGAAATGGATGGCTGGGCCAGTCTCCATGGCATTAAAAAGAGAGAACAACTTGGGTTTCCTCAAGAAGAGTCATATATGTTGCAGCTGAAGAGTAAAGATTGATGCTAGAGAATGATGTAGAGTGAAATAGAAATGAACACATGAGCTTTCTTGGTCATGATATTTCCTTCCCTTCTTTTAGGGATTAGAAGAGGAAAGCAACTAGTGTATAATGATTCAACCCTACTCTTGTGGAAGACAACTTATTATAATTGATTTTTCTGCTTGGGAGCAATAGTTTCTCTCTCTCTTTAATTCTGCAACAGAAAAGACTTAGTTTAACACCAAATGAACTTCATCTTATTGGTTAATGAAAATACTCTAACCCAAATAAAGTTATCATCGATGTCGTATCGAATAATGAAAATACTCCAACCCAAACAGAGTTATTACCTATGTTTTATCAGCTAATGAAAATATTCTAACCCAAACGGAGTTATCACTCATGTCTTATTGGCTAATGAAAATACTCTAAATTAAATGAAATTATCGTCAATACCCAAAGTCATTAAAAATACTTCAAACTTCTTCCATTTCTTTTTACAATTTGAGTCTTCATTGTAAAGTAAAGACATATCATTACTTAAAGTATATATCATTTTTTTAATTGATTAAATACTTCCTTCTTTTATTTTTGTATTTCTATTTTATTAATTAGATTTTTCATTTTAGGAGGTTTCTAATGATTATTAGAGTAATTAAAAATAGGGACTTGCGACAGTTGAAAGTCAATATCTGATAGTCCATTTAAAATTAAAATAAATTTTAATTTATGATTCAAGATTACTTCTCGGGGTCTTTGCTATTTCGGGTGGTTAATTTCGATCCCACATGTTTTTGTTTTGTATTTATGATATATTTACTTGTGTTGAAAATATAAAAACTATACATGTGAATTTATAAAAAGTTATTTACCTTTTGATATTTATTTAAATTCTTGTATTGAACTTGAAAACTATACAAGTGTTCCTGTGTAAGCAAATGAGTCACTTTATTCTATATTAGTGTTTATGAATTATTTTAGATGTTTATGATTTTTTGATATTATTATATTATGTGATAAATAATTCGTTGAATACTAAATCTATATTATATGTATTTTGAAATCAAAATTAAAACTTATGAAACTAAGATATAGTTAATTATAGTATTATAAAATTATATAAGAACTAGAAAAAATTTTTGTTAAATATCTCCTAATACATTTATGTTCTGATTGTGTGATGTAGTTCTATTAGTGAAAGAAAATTCTGACCATGTCAATATGTATATGTGGTTGTGAGGGATCAGTTCTGATTCTATGTTATGACCTAATCATAGGGGCTAAATATGACACTTTGTCATATGACCTAATTTTAGATATTACATGTGTGACCCGTGTCATTAGGTTAAGTGTGTGACTGTAGTTGATAGTAAAAAGTAGAAACTAAAATATATTTTGAATAAGAAAGTAAATGCATTTCGAAATTTTAAATTTAATAAGATAATTCTATTATCTAATCTAATATATTATGATTTTATTATATTATATTTTATGATTATATGATTTTTGAAATATGTATAAAATTTAGTTTTTAGAATCTAAATTATATATATATATATAAAGGCTACCTTGAACACCAATAATTTATTTTTGGTCTTGACTTATAATTATCAAAATGATATTTTATTTCATAAATTTTAACCCTTTGTTTTTGTTAAGTTTCGATAAAATTATATTTGTAATACTTATTTGAATTTTAAATAAATTTGATTCTATTTAAAACTGATTTTTGAAACTTTACATATGCATATGAAAATATTATATTAACATAATATTACTCATTCTCTTGTAGATTTAGCTATTAGATATGAATTTTTGAGTATTAATTAACTAATAAAGTAATGTGTACATCCAAATTAAATTTGCTTGATTTAATACATGAGAAATGTGTCAAAAATAAGATAATATGAGAAAATTTAGTAATATTACTAAAGCTTATTTTGTAAAATATTGGTTTAATTCTCATGAGTAATTAACTTACACAAAATTAAGTTTATAGTCTTGCATGTCTATCGGATTTTGGCTGCATATCCGAACTTAAGAGTTTTCGGATTCGGAGGGCAGGATATCCACTTGCAAGCATGGAAAAAGATGGCAATTCTCGCTCTTCAACTCGTGTTGCAGCTTTGGATACTCGTATATCCAACCCTAGTATAACCAAAAACAAGGAAAGAATGCATAATCCAGCACAAACTAAAAAGAGTAACAAGGTAGAAAATATGTTCTTCAAACCTGTGGACAGAGGCACACAATTAGACAAAATAACATTTGTGAGTGTGTTTTGAGAAATCTTACAAGCAATGCAGCACATTCTCAAGGAACTTGTGTTTCTGGTTCTATTGCAGTGGATAATCCTTGAGAAATATGGTCAAGAGCAGAAGCATCCCATGCATATACTGCACTATCTTATTTAAGTCTCCTAGGAGTGACAGACAACTTGGTGACACAAACCCCTTGTGTTTTCCCGTGCATATTGTGCATCCAATTAAATATAATAAGTGATCTCTAGCGCTAAATATGATTGTGTTGGTGCCTGGGTTCTCTGACAGTTCATGAAACTCATTGCACGACCATGTAAGTGGAATTAAACATCTCTGAACTGAAGCTTTTCTAGAACTTTCCCCAAGTACCTTAGACACACGGTTTCTACCCCAGATTTATCAGTATTCCAACCACTGCTTGTCCTGTAACAGGTAGACCTAAAATATATGCAACATCCCTGAGAGATGGAGCCATTTCAACGCTATGGAAGTGAGCAGTATTAGTCTCCCCACTCCAAGGCTCACAAAATGCCGTAGTCAGATGACAATTGATAATAAACCCATTGAAGAGTGCCAGAGAACCTAGCCCACTTGCATCCAATAGCTTTTGTTGTTTCTCATTTAAAATCCATCCTCCTAGTTTCTGTGTCTGTTGACATGACCTCAGTATATGTTTTTCAGAGTTCTTCATCCCTGCTTCCAGTGGATGTGGCTGTCAGTTCACAACATTGTAACTGAAATTCTTGGACTGATCTTGCTTGAATATAGCAATCACATCCTACAACTGGCAATATGACAAGCACCTAATTAGAAACCAGAAATTGCAGAACAGATAAATCAACAGGGTTGTCAGCTTGTGTACTGCCTAGAAATGTAAAAGACAAACAGCTTCTGATTATCATGAAAGATTGCTAAATGTCAACAAGTAAACATGAATATCTCATTATCACCAGTCATTATTTGGAGGTTAATCATGGGAAATATAACTACTACTTGAAATGTTGCAGTAATATGGGGTTTTCAACCACAATCTGGTTCAAATATGTCCCTTGCAAAGACAACTGGTGGGCAGCCTAAGCTTCAGAGGCAAAGCAAGGACCTGATATTCAGTAGATATTTTCCTGACAGTAACTAAACCTGATTCACAATTAGCATGCTACTTATCTCGTAAGATGACAGCCTCAGCTTCCATGAGCTCTCCGTTTATTATTCAGTAGAATACACATGATATCTTATATAATACTCTTTGATAAAGAAAAGCTCAGATTGTTGGAAATTATTGCAAACATATGTAGCAAAATATAACAATTAAAACAAGAAAATCACCTTGGCAAAACCAGATAGTATAGAGTGAGAATGACATCGAAATATCAACATTTTACATGGTAATAAAATTCCTCAGAGAATGTTCGTATTTGGGAAGAGACTAACAAAAGCCACAAGGAAAAAGACGAACTTGTAGGGATATGGAGGATACAAAATGAGAAAGATAACAAGCTAATAGTTTGTGTGCCCAGTGAACCCTGATTACTCATCTTGAAATAGAGATCCTTACACAGAAGAAGAACATGAAGCATTGAGTTACAGTTTTCTCCTTGAGACGGTAGCTAAGAACATGGAATGTAAAAGATGGGATCTTTCGGCAAACTCCAACTTCTCACTTTATAAAGCTAGAAAAAAAAAAAGAAATTGATAGGGAAAGGGGAAAAAATCAGAGGATGGGGAGAGTTTTAATCCTTGATTTTCCTCTATTTTCTGTCAGATAGGGTCCTGAATCGCAAGGAACTCAAGAAGCAGAATAGCAAAGAGAAGCAGAAGAGAACCAAAACTCCATTTTTTTTCAAACAAAATGGCACCTTTCTCGAGCTGGAGCCCTAAAAGCGAACCAGCTTCCTTTTTAAAATTTTGGGAGATACGAACCAAACTGGCGTTTTTGGACATAAACAAGATGTATATGCCTCCAAGCCATTCGACGATGAAGACAGTGCTTTCCAGAAATATTAACCGCAGTATTTCGCGAATGACCTGAATACTGTGGTCTATAGTTCACGCTAGAAAACAAATAGGATATTGACAGGTAGATCATTTTTTCTATTTTAATCGTCCATCCTGGGTTTTGGTGGGTGAGGCAAGAACAAATTAAACTCATGGCTTCGAAAGATTTTTCACATAATGAACCCAATAAAAGCAGAGTTTATTCATTTATCTTTGAATATACTCTCAGGAACAACATGAAGTTAAAATGGCGTCATATGCAAAAATCCCGTTTAAAGAAGAAACTGTAAGAAACAACTTTTTAATTGGAAGATCAAATCAAGCACTATCAAACAGAAGACTTTCAAGCAATTTCCACAGAAAATAAGATTTCTTTGGTGTCAATATATCACAAGGATTTTGATGACATTAACGGACACATATTTAAGATAGGGATAATTACCTACACCCTTGAAATTTCTCTTATTTATCAAAAATCCCTCGAGATTTTGATAATTACCTATACCTCCTACTTTTAAATTTATTATTTACAACTCCTGATTGTTATTTAATCAAATTTTTTTTCAAAAATTTCACTTTTACCTCTGTAATTTTACAATTAAATTTTTAAAAAATTAAACTTCTCACCTTCCACTCTTTCTTTCAAACATTTACAGATAAACTCTTTAAATATTTTTATTTATAAAAAATCGCAAATGATAATATTTTTCAAATAAAGATTTGTAAAAAAGAGCTTAAATATTTTAAATTTTTTTACAAATAAATCCAATATTTGTATATTTACAAATAAGTCTCTTGCATATTTTTATTTATAAAGAACTCCAAATGTTAATATTTTTCAAATAAAAATTTATAAAAAGGACCTTAAATATTTTAACTATTTTACAAATAAACCCTATATAAGAAATTAAATTATAAATTAAATATTTATGCATTTACAAATAAGCTTATTGAATATTTTTATTTATAAATAAGTTCAAAATTTATAAGTTTTAAAATAAAATTTTACAAAAAAGAGTTGAAGGTATTAAAACTTAAAATTTTAAAATACAAACTTAATATTTTATATATTTACAAATAGACCCCTCAAATTTTTTTATTTATAAATAAGCTTAAATTTTATCAATTTTTTAATAAAATTTCACAATATTGAAGTTTTTGAAAAATAAATTATAAATTATAAATTTAATATTTATATATTTATTTATAAATACATTAAAGGGGTTTACAAATAAATTTATAATAAATATATTCAAGCCCCTTGAATATATTTATAAATAAATATACAAATATTAAACTTGTAATTTAAAATTTTAATTTTTAAAAGCTTCAATATTGTGAAATTTTATTAAACAATCAATAAAATTTGGACGTATTTATAAATAAAAATATTTGAGGAGTCTATTTGTAAATATATAAAATATTAAGCTTGTATTTTAAAATTTTAAGTTTTAATACCTTCAACTCTTTTTGTAAAATTTTATTTTAAAACTTATAAATTTTGAACTTATTTATACATAAAAATATTCAAGAGGCTTATTTATAAATGCAAAAATATTAAAATTATAATTTAATTTCTTATATAGAATTTATTTGTAAAATATTTAATATCCTTTTTATAAATTTTTATTTGAAAAATATTAATATTTGGATTTTTTTTATAAATAAAAATATTCAAGGGGTTTATTTGTAAATATACAAATATTAATCACCATCTAGAACTCAAGAAATCAAGAACTCCCCGCTATTAATCACCATCTAGAGATGCTTTCAATGTCAATGGAAGTGGCGAGCTCAATTGAAAGGCTAAATGAGCTAGCTGAGGAAACAATGCCTGGAGGGGAAGAAACTGAACAAAATCCATGCAAAAATGAGGAACCTCCAAGTTCTAGGTTTTCTGAAATGAAGACCACTGAAGTGCCGTTGATGGAGGATTGCCTTTCATTTTCTGATTCATCAGTGCATGTGGTTTCCAGTGGCATCAAGCGAGAAATAAAAGCACTGAAAAAATCTAACCTGGATTCTAAGAAAAGCAAGAGGCAGACTGAGAGGGGCAGTCATCCACTTCCCGAGACCAAAAGGCTGAGGAGGAGCGGAAGGCTTCTTGTGCAGAACAAGCAGTTTAAACAAAAGGGTGGACCTGGAGCTGATCCGAAGAATCCAATTTCAGTCTGACATGTTTGTATCTCTCCATGTTTTCACGGTACGCGACTTATTTTCTAACTAGTATGGAGACGTTGCTCTACAAAGTCTTTGTAATATCTTAAAAGATAATTACCTACACCCTGAGATTTTTTTTTTTTATCAAAAATCTCTCAAGATTTTGATAATTACTTACATCCTCTTCTTTTCAAATTTATTATCTACAATTTTCTGATTTTTATTTAATCAAATTTTTTTTCCAAAAATTTTACTTTTATCTTCTGTAATTTTATAATTAAATTTTTAAAAAATTAAACTTTTCACCATCCACTCTTTCTCTCAAATATTTACAGATAAATTTTTTGAATATTTTTATTTATAAAAAAATCCAAATGTTAATATTTTTCAAATAAAGATTTATAAAAGGAGCTTAAATATTTTGAATTGCTGGTGCATGAGATGTATGACCAACTAACTCGTTATACCATTCTTCATAGCGCCGAGCAGCAACTTTCTCTTTGAATTTGAATGGTGGAATATCACAAGTACCAGCAAGTACTTCAAATTCCTTTATCTCATTGGCATATACAATTCCCCAATTTGTTGAAGCACTCCAACTTACCCTAGACCATCTTGGCACATCATCTGGGGTTTGCTGCCCTTCTCCAAATTGTTTTGTGTATCGCTCAGGAGCATATATCTCTTTTATATTAAAGGAGATCAACCATGTTCGTGCATGGCTAATGTAATCTGATGCTCTACAGCAATCTGGGAGTGTAGATGGATTAGCGTCTTCATAAGGGTTCCAATTCACCTGCAGTTTAATGTGGCACACAGTGTGAGCTAAGAAACATGCAAAACCATCCAAGAAGAAATGTACCTCCCAATTTGTCTTACATCTGATTCTCGAAGCAACTCAAAAAATTTTCTGTATTCTAAAAAACTTTTTCGCTTTGATTCTGGATAATTGTTGCCAAAATTCCCCTTTACAAACATCCATTTGGAGGCACATGGAAAAAGAGGGCAGTTCCCCTTCTTGAACTTAGGTTGTGTTGCTGGCATGTATTCATATATCCAAGCCTGTTTAAAACCCAAAAAAAAGAAAGAAAGAAGACTAATACTCAGATATCCATTCCTAATTAGGATAACAGAAGAAAGAGAAATGGGTTCTTTTGAAAGTGCAGTCAATCAAAACGGCAGGAATAAAATAACTTGAGAAAATTTGATCCTTGAAATATATTTTTGAGAAATCTTACCACAAGCAATGAGGAACAGCCTGATAAGAACTTGGTTCCTGGTTTTGCTGCAGCAGATAATCCTCGATAGAGATGAGCAAGCGCAGCTGCACCCCATGCATACTTTTTAATCTTGTCAAAGTCTCCTAAGAGAGGCAGAAACCTAGGTGACACAAATCCCTTCATCGATTCTGCAAATATTGTACACCCAATCAAATATAATAGGTAAGCTCTAGTGCTATATAAGATTATGTCAGTGCCTGGGTTCTCTGGCAGTACGTGAAACTCGTCATACAGCCATGCAAGCCTAATTACACCATATTTTAACCAATCCTTTTCTGGAATCCTCCCTAGGTATTTTAGGCACACATTCTCTTGCTCAGCTGTAGCTAGAGGTTCTCCAACTACTGCATGCCCAGTCACAGGTAGACCAAGGATATAGGAGACATCCTTGAGAGATGGGGCCATTTCAAAACTAGAGAAGTGTGCAGTATTAGTCTCATTCCTCCAGCACTCACAGAATGATGTAATTAGACGATGATCAACAACAAATCCATGGAGACGGGCCAGAGAACCCAGGCCACTTGCATCCACAAGCTTTTGTTGTTGTTCATTTAGAGTCCAGTCAGCCAGTTTATGTGTCTTTTGATATGGCTTCAATGCAAGCTTTATCTTCATAATGTCAACAGAATTCTTCGTTCCACCTTCCAGTTTGGTGTAAACAGCACTTTCACAGGCTCATATTTCTTGATATCCTAGTCTGATGCTCCTTTTTGTGACCAACATTTACATGCTAGCCTGTTAATCCAATGAGTTTACAATCAGGCTCCCTAAGTTCCAGTTAACACAAAATCAATTTCATGGTGAGCTTGTCAGTATGTCATAATACAGAAAGAACCATCTTGTGCATCGTACTGAAACCATAAAAATAGCAAACTAAAATTGTCATGATTTGGTTTATAGGAAAAGCAGGCACAAAAAAGCCGCCATTCTGATTTTCAAATTTATCAATATTGCGGAGCAATCTGTGAATTTTTAAGTGCCCAGTACAACCATACAATGTGACACAAGGCACATGAAAATTATCAAGAATACAAGAATCTGACACAGTTGAGAAGTGAAATGAAAAAGGAACCCTTAAGAGTTGCATCGAAGAACTCCATTTCATAGAAAAAAACTCATGAAAAACCTCTGTGAAACACTCATAATTGTGGAATTTTAGATTGGAACATGCATGACATTCCACAGTGCCAAAACAACTTGTTAAAGAATTTGCAACCTCAAATGATGCGTCTAAAGCCATCTTCTACTTCATCAGGTCATCAAGGTAATCCAGGAAGAACAAGACATATAAAACGCTGCTGAAATTTACAAAATTAAAATGAATTACTAATGGATCATACTTCTTTGACATTCTTGTTGACGATTCACTAGATTACACATGTTAAGATACACAACATTTTTATTTAAAAATAAGCTAAAAAACATTGGAAAGAAAACATGCAATTTTGCGAAGATAGCGATCAATACAACAAAACAAACTGATAATCGCTGATTAAAGTCTTCAAACATTCCTCAATTGAACTAACCAAAGCCACTCTTTTTTCAAGAAATAATAACCAAAGCTACTTTAAAAATAACTTCGCGAACATACTTTTTCATCTGAAATCGCAGCATTATATGATCAATAAAAAGAGAATACAGTTTAAAATCGATGATATCTATGCAAAAAAAAACCAGCAACAGAAAATCAAGATTGAAAGAGGAAAAGCAGCAAAGAAAAAGAAGAAGATGGAGAGAGAAATCGCACTACTCTTCGACGGCGTCGCGGATCCTAAGCAGCATTTCCGATTTGAAAGCCCTAGAAATGAAGTGGAATCAGTGGAGTGACGACAACAGCTAGCTTTGCTGGAATTTCCAGGGCCTGTTTCAGAAAAAGTATTTATTACAAGTATCGCCACGTGTTTGACTGCGGGTGAAGCGGTCGGCCGAACCGTCCTCAGTTGGGTAAGGCTGCCACTCTGGGTAAAAAAAGGGAAAATTACCTGCAATGGATTTTAATTAGTTCTAATTATCTACTATTTCTCGTAATTTTTGAAATTTCCTATATTTTTTAAAAAATATTTATCTCTATCTCTCTCTGATTATTATTTAATTAAAATTTTTTTAAAAAATTTTATCATCGATTATTTTTACAATTAAATCTCTAAAAAAATATTTTTTATTATTTAACACTCCGAAATTCGAATTTTTACAAATAACATCCAAAATTATTTCGATTTATATAAATATCCCCGAAATACGAATTTTTCTAAATAACGCTTCGAAATTATTTCGATTTATAAAAAAATTTTCGAAATTATTGTGACGGCGGCGAGGGTGGCGACATACAGGCGGCGACATCGGAGGCTAGTGGCGGGAGCGGAGGCCCGAGGCCGGCGCACAGAAGTGGACGGCGGAGGCCGGCGAACGAACATGAAAGTCGAAGCCCGAGATAGGCACTTCAGTGCACTGGCACGCGAGCGCAAAAGGCCAAGACCGAGACTATCCGTCTCCCCGTACCGTGGACAGAGGCCGAGGCAGGCGCGGACCGCCTCGGCCTCGGCAATAATGTCTGTGGACGACTTACAAAATGAAAATGAAAATCAAAATAATCTTTAAAAATAATTATTCTTTGACATCTCTGTCGAGGATTCATTAGCAGCTGGCTTTGCTGGAATTTCCATGGCCCGTTTCAGAAAGGAAAAGTATTTATTACAAGTATCGCCACGTGTTTGACTGCGAGTGAAGCGGTCGGCCGAACCGTCCCCGGTTTGGTTAGGCTGCCACTCTGGTTTAAAAAAGGAATAAATAAATTAGATATTTGGTCTTCCCGTAGCACGCGGACTGAACTGTCGTCGTATAAATAGAAACCCTGCTGCTGCGCCTTCTTTCTCGTGCTCCGTCTCTGCGCACAAAATCCTACTCGGTTGTTTTCCTTCTTGCTCGTCTCTCTCGCTCTCGTCGCCTCTGAGTGCGAGCGGGCGTCGCCGGCCTCGAGCCTCGGACTTCGAGCTTTCCAGTAAGCCTGCGTTCTTTTCTCTTCGTGCCGCATTTTATCCGATGTTTCTCGTTACTTGTTCCGAAAAGAATCGGTTAGGGTTTCGTTCTCGATCTCGGGGTTCCTTCGAAGTGTTTAGGGTTTTGCGGTGGCGAGTCTGGAGATAACCCTAAAGACTGATGAGCTGATATGAGTTGGATTCGTGTAGGGTTTTGACGCATTATTGTCTTCTTGATTTCTTTGATGGTTTACGAGAGAAAGTGACGAAGGGATAGTCCGTAGGGATGAATTCATTGAGCCGATGAAGGAGAAACGAGGGGTTCATCGAACAAATACTCTAGAAAAAAGTAGTTTCTGTTTGGTTCTTGGTCTCGGGGTTTTTTCTAGGGTTTTGGGTTTTGCGTTGGAGAGTCTGGAGATAAACCCTGAAGACCGATCAGCTGATATTAGTTGTTTTAATTTCTTGTGGGTTTTTGACGCATTGCTGCCTTCTCGATTTGTTTGATGGTTTATGAGGGAATGTGAAGAAGGAATAGTCTTTGGGGATGCATTCATTGAGATGAGGAAGGAGAAACGAGGGTGAACTTCGTAAAGCAGTTTCTGTTAGTGTGAATAAGAACCGAGATATGGTTTTATTTCTAACCTAGAATTCCCTATATCGATGAAACCCAAAATATTCCAGTCAGTTCTGTTGAAACTAGATATTGATGAACCGGTACGAATTGGATTCTTGTGAGGTTCTGCCTCATTGCTGTTTTTCTTGATCCCTTTGATGGTTTCTGAAACGATGTGATGAAGGAATAGTCGTTAGGTGCTGTCATTGAGCTGAGGGAAGACAGACAAAGATGAATTCCACAGAAAGAGAGGGTTTCCTTGAACAAATAGTTTGGGTAGCTCATCCGTGATCGTCAAATTTGATTAGAGAAAAAGGCAGTTTTCATTTGTGTGAATAAGAACCGAGATATGATTTTAAGTCTAACATAGGAATCTCTAAAAATGATGTGAGTATCATTAATTGGATTTTATTACAACTTCTGGCAAGTGAAAGTTAAATTCATTCTACCCAAATAACAGAGAAAGTAGGAAGTTTTTAGTGCGATGGTTTTCACCAAGTTTAAAAGGTACTCTTTAATGATCAAGACTCTTTAATTAATTACAAAAATGATATCTAATGATTAATGCAATAAGGGTTGGGTTTGGCTTCCTACTGTGTGATTTCAGGACAGAAGAAGGAACCAGTGGGTTTGTTTCTTGTTCTGATTAGTTGTGCTCTAGATTATCAAGCACCGGGAACAGTAAAATAATGATTGGGCCTATCAAGCAGAGCTAGGATTCATTAAATAAGTGCTCCATAAAATTTTGGCTGCAGATTTGGGCAAATGGAGACTAATTAAGTTTGGAAATAATGATTGGGCCGTGTATTCACGGTGGAGTTCTTCTTTGCTTCACTGAAAATATTGTGCCACATTCACAACGGTTCTTGTACTTGTCCTAGACAAGTTCTAGCTAGTTGACACAGTTTGAGTCAAGATATTTGATCTCTGTCCAAACTGCACTGGCCAATTTCACGTGTAGAATATTTGGTTCTGTTCTAATGGCATGTTACCTTATGTTTAGATTGCTGACCTTTTATTCATTTCATTTTAACATTGTTTCAACGGATATTTGCTAAGGTTTGTTCTTCTGTTTTGGTTTCCTTTTAATTTCATGTCTTTTTTGTGGTTCTTACAATCTTTATAATGCATTTATTGTTTCTTTCAGAAAGTATTGTCTGGAGACCGTCAAGCTATTGAACAATCCAAAATGGGTGATTCTGTTGAGGCAATTCAGAAGACGCAGACCTCTGGCAATTCTTACAGGAAGTTTATATCAGACAACAAGAAATATCAACCTACGAGGAGCAGGAAACGGCAGAGGGACACTAACGTTCATATTGGTGAGGAACTTGTGGTCACTGAGTATTCAGATGTGACGTCAGTTGGGAGGGTTCTCCCCAAGAGTGGCAGTGCTTGTTGGGCAAAATTGGAAGTCCATGATCTGAAGGGCCAGAAGATGGACTTGGCTACAACGAGGAAATGTGCTGTGATTTTGGAAAAGCTTATGAACCTTCAAGCTGGCTGGGTGTTCAATAAACCTGTTGATCCTGTGAAGTTGGAGATCTCAGATTATTCTTCTGTTATTTCAGAACCAAAGGACTTGGGTACCATAAAGAGCAAACTTGCACAAAGAGTTTACTCGAGCACCTGTGAGTTTGCATCAGATGTGAGGCTGACATTCTCAAATGCAATGCTATGCAATCCTCCTGGAAGCAAAGTTCATCGCATGGCAAAGGAATTGAATAGCATTTTTCATGGAAGTTGGAAACAATTGGAAGATGAATGGAGAAAACAAAGATTTCCAGGTTTTCAGAAGCCAATGATGAGAAGCTCAAAGAAGCAAAAATCTACCTCTGGAGAAGAAGCTTTTGGAAAAGGGTCTGCCTCCACACATAGCATGGTCAGTATTCCATGGTACTTGCTTTTGGTCTTACATTATTTTGAGCATGGCAGCCCTGTTCTGAATTGAAATTCTTAAATTTGTACAGTCGGCTAGTGTCATGAGACGGTGTTCACAGGCCCCATTTCAGGACTCTTTCAAAGGTATGAGCTGCTATTTTGATCATATCTGCGATTTTCAGCTAAAGGCACTAATTGAACAAATGTAGTCAGTGTGCTTGGATGTGATTCTTTAACAGATTTAGACCATGCAACCAATTTGTTTTGCACCAATTATAATTTGTTGGCATAGGATGAGCTGTAGACAACAATCTCATTTAAATAAAGTGATTTCTAGTATTCATGGAAATAAAACAGAAAATAGAAGGATCAGGATAAAACTAACACATATATTGGATGGATCTTTTTTTTTTTGTTATCTATTCATTTTTTAATCTACGTGCTGCTGATGCTGATAGTTGCGTGATGTGATTTTCATGTGATGAGCAGGATCTGCAGTTCCCCAAGTTGAAGATAATGCTCAATCAGTCCCTCAGCTTGCTTCTTCACCTATCACTGCAACAAAAGGTTTTTATATTTTTGCTCTGTTTGGTTTCTTAGACTTGATCTTCACTTTACTCATCTCTTCAAGTATCTGGATTGTGAATTCAGATCAATTTACTATTGCTAACCTTCGGCTTTTCATCATTCTGGTGCAGATGATTCTGAACGTTTGGAGCAATTGTCACCAACCAAAGCCCTCCGTGCTTCCTTGTTGAAAAGTCGTTTCGCTGATATCATCCTCAAGGCACAGCAGAAAATGCTCTTTTGTCATGTATTCTTCTTCTTCTTTACACTACCCTGTTTTATCTGATTGATTTAAATTAAATAACTACAAAATTGTAAAATCTCTATTATTTCTACTGAATTTTTTTTATCTCTTCCAGTTTCAGCGTGAGAGCTTAGATCCGGTGAAGATGCAAAGAGAAAGAAAGAAATTGGAAAAGCAGCAGCATGAGGGTAAGTAGGCAGTTGCTAACCATATATATATATTTATATTAGTGAATTATGCAAATGAAAATTTAAGCGGTTGAACTTTCTTTTCATTCTAATGTTGAGATGTGCTATCAGATTAGAATAAATGATTCCTTCCATGTTGAGCAATGAAAAATGCTGCAAACTGCCATAATTTTCTGTCTTTTGACTTGGTTAAGTGGGCAATCCAAATAATTGTGGCAGGAATCTGTTTGAATCATGTTGTTGACTGAAAGATTCCTAACTTGCTTTCTTAGTATTTACTGAAGCTAAAGAACTATCTCATTTGAAAATCAGGTCCTACTTAGTCCAAAAATCATGCTTATACGATCTTGCACTGATTTCATATGATGAATGGCATAACCTCAAATTGAAGAGTAATAAAAGAAGTGAATTTTCAGAGACTTTAATAAACAACTCGTAGCAGTTGATGAATTGATGATGATAATCTCTCTATGTAATGTTATGTTTTTTATTTTCTTGAGGGAAATATGTAATGCTTCTGAAAAACACTGAGGGGTGCTAAGAAAAGATTATGAATTGCCTGCTGCTTGTTTGGTTTTGTTTGATTATGCACCATCCCATGTTAATTCTTCTTTTAAAAGATGTATCTCTTTTTAGACAACATATTTTTGGGTAAAACATTTGAAATCATGCTTGTCGAATGTAAAGAAGTTCAGTTTATATGGAGGCTTCTTGATGCCTGGTTAGCCGTGATAAACTGGAAATTAGTTAAACTCAACATGACCCATGATTAATTCCATTGTCACTTTTATTCAATCAGTGAAGGCAAGTATAAAAGTTGCGCAAGCTGAGATGAGAAAGAAGAGGGAGCAGGAAAGAAAAGCAGCTCGCTTAGCACTTGAAGAGGTGTTGTATATTATCATTCTTTTCTTTTCTTGTTGATGAAAACTGCCTTTTGTTTTGCCATCTAATTGTTGTTTTCTTTCTCTCTGCTTTGCAGATGGAAAGAACTGCTGTGATGTATGATGACAGCAAGCTAATGAAAGAGCTACAAGCTCTTTGCTATCCTCAGATGCCTACTGGAATGGTTTTCAACTGCATGGTTGGAGTTGAGCTGCAATCCGGTCATCAGAGGCCATTGGAGATGCTGGGTTTGTTCTTGAAGGAAGTCCATGACGATTGGATTGAGAGCAGCGGAAATGATGATTTGGAAGAAGGGGAGGTCTGCTGCTAACAGTCAAAGACCTCTTTTCAGTATTGTTTGGAACAAGATGACAGTAATCTGGTTGTTGATGTAATCTTCATGTTGTATTTTTTGTATTGGATCATATTGTACAGATTACTCTTTTCTCCCGTTTTGTGGAGGATTTTAGTATATCAATATATACCAGAGGAGAGACCGATCTTGGTCTTCCTCTTTTTTGCTCAAAATTTTTTTTTATCTTCTATAAACCACAAATATGTCCCCTGTTGGCGGTAATTCTGTTACCTTCTTCAAAGAGCATGAACTCACAGAAGCGTGATCATTGTTGTACAATGACATGTTTTAAGCTGCAATTATTGTATAAGAACTGAAATGGAGAGGGATACAATCACATACATTACTTATTATCGTCGAATTAGCCGGCTCCACCCGATCCATACGTCTTCCCAAAGACCATAAGTTGCAGTTTGTCATAACCGGCCAGGGCACCTGCCACCGCCCGACGAATATTTGTAGCAGCACCCTTGAAGAGTGATTTCGCTCCTTCGTTCTTCACTATATGCTTGAATGCTTTGACTGAGTTCTCATACTTGATGGCTTCACGAGATGCCGTCATCATTATCCGGCGAACAGTATCGAATGTATACGAGGCAAGGCCGGCGCCCATTGTGATTCTGTGACGTCCCCGACCCAGCACGATATTGTTCCTGGGCGTCTGCGGTCCGCGGCCCACCCGACCCCAGGATTTTGTTTTTCCCAGTTCCCCAGGAAAAGGCCTCGTTGTCGGGTTTACGGCAGTCATCATATTTAGCCCAGTCTCAACTCCAACACTTTGTCGATGTGGGACTAAAGACAACTGCTACTAGTTACAAGTCCATTGCCTGCCTACTGGCCCACTGGCCCCACCGGGCCTTACAATCTCCCCCCCTCAAGAGTTCTGCGTCCTCGCTGAACTAGCCCACATCGATCAAGAGGTGCGGAGTGGTTCTGATACCACTATGTGACGCCCCCCGACCCAGTACGATATTGTTCCTGGGCGTCTGCGGCCCGCGGCCCACCCGACCCCAGGATTTTGTTTTTCCCAGTTTCTCAGGAAAAGGCCTCGTTGTTGGGTCTACGGCAGTCATCATATTTAGCCCAGTCTCAACTCCAGCACTTTGTCAATGTGGGACTAAAGACAACTGCTACCAGTTACAGGCTCCGAATTTCCCGAAGGCACGACGCAAATAGCGTCTTGGATCTTTCTGAAGTCTCCGTTTCCATTTTGATCGACTGTGAGAAGTAAGCCCGGCGTTGCAACTGAAGCCAAAAGGAACAAAAGCTGAAAAAGAAAAAAAAAAATAACAAGAAAGAAATCAGAAAATCTTTTCAGATAACAAACCATGAAGTTTCATTGGAACAAGTGTGGAGATGCTCATGTGATTCCCAACTAGTACACTTTTTACTCTGCAGAGTCCTCCTCACCTCTTGATTCAAGCAATCAACTTTTTTCCTCATCCGAATATTAATTAACATTTTAAAGGATTTTTTATATATAACCCCTTCAAAAGTAGTCTTTTTTTATAGCTATCACATATAACCCCAAAAGTTTTCACTAAAGCCCCTTCTGTTTGGGAAATGCATAATGAAAAGCTTATTCTATTTTTCTAATAAACAAATAAAAAACCTTCCCACGGCTCATGAGCTCCACTACAAGCAGTCCTCTTCAGCTAAAGCATCACCCCAAGAGCACATACCCCTGCTTAAATAACAAAATTAATTAAACGAGGGGCGTCAGGCAAAACGCTATACAAATAGAGGACTTCCTTGTAATATTAAAAAATAAGAGAGTTTATCTGCAACCTTGTCCATGTTCAGGGCTCTATGTGCAAATATCCTTCTATATAATCTACGCCCAACTCTCCTCCCCACGAAGGGACGATCTGAAGAAGACATGGCCTTGGCGTGTTGCACTGGTGCTCCTGTGCGCACACACCCACATCCATAAGCAAAGCACAAGTCCACACAATAATGGCAGCAGCTGCAGCAGCAGAGGAGAAGATGGTGGGAAAGTGAAAACTCACAGCTGCCCTCCCATGTCTCTTTCTGCCAAGAATCCCACACATCCCCCTTGTTGGTTTTTCCTGTCCTTTCTTCCTTTTTTGAGCTGCCTTTCTCTCGGTTTCCGCTCCTCTCCAACCCCTTTGCAAGCCTCTGTTTTCATGCATGCAATGTCTTAGCTTAAATGCCTCTGCCAATGTGCTTGTTTTCTTCTTTGCTGCTGAGAACTTGGGTCCCTTTCCATCCCCCCTTGTAATCCCTGCCTCTTTCCTGAGCTCATGCCATTTTGTTGCCCCTGTTCAGGTGCTTTCCATGGCTGCTATTTGAATCAATGCCCTTCGTCATCACCGTCTATTTAAGCTCTATCTCTTTCTCTGTTCTTGCTTTTATTCACTCAATCTGTCTCTTCTCAGAATGGGTGTTTGCTCCTGCTGCTTCTTCTCATTGCTTCTGTTGCTCAGCTCCACTCATGCCCCAAAGGTGAGAACTTGACTTTAAAAAAAGCTCCATTTTTTTCTGGCAAGCTCTGTTGTTTTCTATGCTGTATATATTTGCTTAACACGAAGTAAAGAACTTCACCATGAAAATAATGGATTATTTTTTAGGGATAATTACGGGTGACCCCCCGTAATTAGCCTTAATTACGGTAAACCCCCCGTAATTTCCGTAATTACCCCCACCCCCTCAAATTCGCCCATATTTACCCACAGCCCCCTGATTGTTATTTAATCAAATTTTTACCAAAAAATTCCGATTTTACCCCCGGTTATTTTACATATACCCCCTAAAAACTTACTTTTTTATATTTAACCCCCCGGATTTTGCGTTTTTACAAATAACACCCCGAAAGAAATCAGATTTACAAAAAAGTCCTGAAAATTCGGATTTTTGCAAATAAACCCCCGGAAATTATTCCGATTTACAGAGAAGTCCCCGAAAATTCGGATTTTTGCAAATAACACCCCGAAAGAAATCAGATTTACAAACAAGTCCTCGAAATTAGAATTTTTGCAAATAAACCCCTGAAATTATTCTGATTTACAGAAAAGTCCCCGAAATTCGGATTTTTGCAAATAACACCCCGTCGCGCGGGCGGGGACGGGGGGAGGCCGGCAGGCGGCGGGAGCGGAGGCGGCGGCCGGCGGCGGGAGCGGAGCCGGAGGCCGGTGGCTGGAGCGGAGCCGGAGGCCGGGGCGCCGGCGCGCCGAAACGCGGGCGCGGACGGCGACGGCCGAGGCCGTTCCGCCCCCGCGTGCCGGGGACGGAGGCCGAGGCCGGCGCGCCCGCACGCGGAGGCCGAGGCCGAGGCCGTCGCGCCGGCACGCGGGCGCGGACGGCCAAGGCCTAGGCCGTCCGTCCCCGGCACGCCGGCGCGCCGGCCTCGGCCTCCGTCCCCGGCACGCGGGGGCGGAACGGCCTCGGCCTTGGCCGTCCGCGCCCGCGTGCCGGCGCGCCGGCCTCGGCCTCCGTCCCGCGTGCGGAGGCCGTTCGCGGCCGCGTGCGGAGGCCGTTCGCGGCCGCGTGCCGGCTGGCCGTCCGGCGCGCCGTCGGGCCTCCGGCGAGGGGTGTATTTGTAAAAATTAGTTTTTTAAAAAAAATTAGAGTTATTTTTTTAAAAAAAATTTAAGGGTCTATTTTTTAATTTATAAATATTAAATTTGTAATTATAAATATAAAAAACACTAATGTCTTTTTTGTAAAATTTTATTTAAAATATGATTAAAAATATAGACTTATTTATAAATAAAAATATTGAAGGGGTCTATTTGTAAATGTACAACATGAAACTTGTAATTTTAATTTTAAGCGATGACTTATTTGTAAAATTTATTTATAAAATAAATAATTTTGGACGTATTTATAAAGAAAAATATTAAAGGTGGTCTATTTTTAATGTAAAGATGTAAAAATTAGTTTAAAAAAATTTAGAGTAATTTAAAAAAAAATTTAAAGGTCTATTTTTTAATTTATAAATATTAAATTTGTAATTATAAATAGAACAAAACACTAATGTCTTTTTTGTAAAACTTTATTTAAAATATGATTAAAAATATAGACTTATTTATAAATAAAAATATTGAAGGGGTCTATTTGTAAATGTACAATATGAAACTTGTAATTTTAAATTTTAAACTTTGAAACCTTCGATGACTTATTTGTAAAATTTATTTATAAAATAAATAAATTTTGGACGTATTTATAAAGAAAATTATTAAAGGTGGTCGTCTATTTTTAAATGTAAAAAATAGTAAACTTATAATTTGAAATTTGAAAAATTTAAACTTTCACTGTATTTTGCGTGAAATTTAATATAAAAAATGATTAAAATATTGATTTATTTTAAAAAAAAATCAAGGAATCTATTTGTAAATGTACAATATGAAATTTGTATTTTTAAATTTTAAGTTTTGAAACCTTCAATGATTTATTTATAAAATTTACTTATAAAATAAATAAAATTTGAAGTTATTTATAAATAAAGCCACTTCCTAATTAATGACAATCATTCATGAGATTTTATAACATATAGCCTGTCTGAACAATAATAGAAACTTGCAGTTTGCTAGAACAATATAGCCTAATCAGTAATCAGATAGTAATAGCAGCTAGAAAGTTCAAGACACAAGACAATATAACAAGTTCTGCTGTTGTCCAACAAAAGCAAACCTTTAATATTCAACAAAAAAAAGGAAACATTCGATTCCCCTAAATATAAATTTTTAAATACATTAATGAAACAAGTGTCATAAATAACACTCCTCATTTCTCATTCAACAAAAGAGAGGTGGATAATAAAAGATATGACAGTTCCTCCTGAATCGCTAATCCAAAACCTTGCCATCTAACTCTCCCCAGTCTATTTAGCAGAAATATGTACCTGCAAACAAAATGCACCAATAGTTATGATAACCAAGCAACATGACATCATCATCATTTTCGAGAAGACTGTTTACCCAATGAAAATTGATCCTAGAGATTTGACGAACTTCCTGCAAAAAAATACAGTCACATTTATTATTGTATTGTTTCAAAATCACATAAAATAAGAAAAAACAATTGTCAAGTTTTTAAAAGAAAAACTCACATAGTAAATGCATACTAAAATTTGAAGTCATTACGGTAGACCTTCCTCTTCCTCTTCCCCTGCCACGTTCTCCAACATATTGGTTTCTCACTGATTGTTGAGTACTGCTAGATCCAGAAACATCAATTTGTTGTTGCAGTCCAAGAGGCTCTTTACACGCTCTCTTGTTGTGTCCTAGCTGACCACATCTACTGCAAGCATATATTGCTCTACTTGATGTTTCCATTGGATCTTTAATCCTTTTCTTCTTAGGCCTACCAGGTTGTCTTCTTGAACGTGGAGGAAGTACTTGCAAAGCATTTGGCACAGACACCCAAAGTTGCTTACTTGGCAATGGAGTGACAGGAACATCATATACTCTTTTGTATGTCTCCAGAGTATAGTAGTCATCAACAAAATCAATAGGATCAAGCCGAATATCAAGGAGAGCAACAATATCGTGAACGCAAGGCACTCCTGTCAGCTGCCATTGCCTACAATCACAAATCCTCTGCCTTATATCCACAATCCATCGGCCTGCAGGATCACTGACCTCTGAAATATCATCAGAAGACCTCCAAATACGGTATCCGCCCTGTGCCTGTGAAACTTTCCTAATAAAAGCTTCTATTCTTGGTACTAGCTTTCCAGACCAGTGGGATCCTTCATTTTTTCTTGTGGCAAATTTTACCATTATCTTCTGCCTGATGAAATCAAGTAATTCAAGAAAGGGAAGCTCCCTGCCATCTTGAATAAAACTGTTAAATGACTCAGAAATATTGTTAGTCACATAATGACATTTCACTAAATGATTAAAGTGACTTCTACTCCATGCAAAATCATTTATTTTTTTCATGTACTGCCAAGCTGGTATGGATAGCTGTTTAATCCTTTCCATGTATTTCACGAATTCAGTAGGCAAAAATGTATTTGAAGCATTAAAAACCAAATTTTTTAACCTTTTCCCAGGGTACGATCTTTTCAAGTTTGCAATCACATGTCTGATACAAGCTCTATGCTCAGCATATGGGAAAATATTTTTCACAGCATCAGAAAGACCCTTCTGCCTATCTGAAATAATAGCCAAGCTATTCAAATTTCCAATAACCCATTGCAAGTTATATAGAAACCATAACCAAGATTGGTATGTTTCTGCTTCTGCAACTGCCCATGCAACTGGAATTATGTTATTCTCCCCATCAATTCCACAAGCTGAAAACAATGTGCCTTTATATTTCCCTTTCAAGAAGCATCCATCAACTCCCAGTATAGGTCTGCATCCAGTAAGAAAAGCTCTCCTACAAGCATGTAATGACATAAAACATCTCTGAAAAGACATATATGGACACTGAGCAATGTGCACAATATTATCAGGATACCTCATCTCCAACTCTACCTTCAGCGAATGAAATAAATTAAAAGATTCTTCTTCATTACCATGAATAATCCTGTAAGCATAATCTTTTCCCCTCCATGCCTGCATATAAGTCAGTCTGAGACTGTATTTCTCACTCATCATATTCTGTATTTGCTTGACTGTGATTTACTTGTCAATACACATCCAATGCAAAACTTGATTGCCTACCCATTCAGCATTTGCCATTTTGTTTCCAGAAGTATTGATAGCAATACAAGTATGAGCTGATTCCATTTTTCTTATTTGAAAACCTGAACCATCAGATCTCTCTGCAGCATGAAGCCTCCATCGGCAATTCGCAGCAGCACATCTGACTGTTACTCTGTTACGCTCATTCTTCACAAACAAAGGCTGAAATCTGTGTACAATACAGTACTGTCTAAGAGTCAATCTGAATGCATGTACATCTACAATACATCTTCAAATATATCTCCTATGTACATCTACAATACAGTACTGTCTAAGAGTCAATCTGTTTTCTATACTATGTCAAAGGGGAAGTTGTAGATGAAACAGGCAGAAATGCAGCAGGTCAAATGCCGAAAGCCACAATTAAAGCCCCTGTTCAGAGCTGAAAATGATGCTGAAGCCATACTTGACATTTTGAAGGGTTGCACAGCACTATCCTTTTTTTGTAACGATACAAACTGATGTATCGTTTCTATTCCTTGCTTCAGCAAGGCTATTAAGGGTACTAAACCCGGTTGATAAAAAAAAAAGTCGTAGATGAAACATTTCAAAAATGAAAAAGGTGCCAGTGTTTATCCACTGTACAAAGGCAGAAACATTATAAGCGAGATTCAAGAAGAACTAGAAGAATCACTTCACTCAATTTCCCAATCTTTAACTTACTTGCAAGTTATCCAGTATAAATTCTATAACTGAAAATAGTGCAACTTTAAGGCTAAACCTTTTATGAGTCCCAGATTGTCTTCAACAGTTGATGGGCTCAAATTTTTTCAGATGACCTGGTTAACTGAACCAAGAAAGCCTGCTTTAAATAGTCTGGAACATGTAAAATTCATTTTTTCCACCACATAAGTGAATTGCTGCTATCTCTCCCTCCAACACCAGTAACATGAAAAAAAAAACACACACAATAGTGGCTTCTCCTCTACAGCACCATCATCAAGGGATTGCGCTTGGTGCTTGAGCAGGGAAAGATAACCATCCAAGTTATTATCCATACATTTCCACATAGCATTCAGTGTCTGAATTGTAAATGGAAAGAAAAACACCTGTTAACAAAGAAATCAATGGAAGTCCCATTAACTTGCTTAATAAAAATCAAAATTTGAGCCATGAAGATTAATCAATTGCTTAGACTCCCTCACACTCCAAATAATTTTCAATGTTCCAGAAACAACAAGGTGACGAATTGCCTAGAATTCTTACTTTGCTATTGATACGCCAGTACTGAAAGTCATTATTTTCAAATAGAAAGACAATATAAATGGCACAAACATTACCAGTGCCCTGTGTTGAAAATGAGAATATCATGGAACATTGGCGCCTCAGCCCATGTCTGCTCGGGAATATCAACATCCACCCTATACCCATGCTTGTATCCAAGATCTTCTAGCACACCCCCATTAGCATTTGCCGTCCACCTACACCACTGGTACTTCAGACTTCCAAATGGAAAACCATTTGAAAATAAAGAAAAAAAATTGCAAACTTTGCCAAATAGCACCAACAAGCGCTTGCTTACCTACCATATCGCACCAAGAGATTGGTCCGGTGATACGCCAAAGTGAGATTATACTCCAGAAAAGTAAAGCCCCGATCAGCGCCGGCCGGCCGCCATTTCTTAACAGCTCCGGAGACGGCCCTCAACATGCACACCAGCGACACAAACATATTCCTGTTCAGCGAATCCCCAACGAATCCTGCATCGAGCCAAAATCAAATCTTTCATCCCAACTCCAAGTCGAGAAATTGAAAACATAGGAGAAGCAAGTCACCGATGTTCTTGTTCCTGTAGCGGCGGAGGAACCGGAGGGGAACGAGCGGCGGGAGATCGCAGCCGGAGGGCTGCCAGCGCCATCGAAGGAGATCCCAGCCGTTGGATTTGCCGTGGGCGATGCAGTTCCAGCCCTTGAAAATCTCCTTGCAGGTGTGGTCATAACTCGGGGTCGCCGGACTAGGGCTCCGGATCCAAGCGCCTTGGGAATAGTTGCAGGGGCGCCGAGGATGGGGCGACAAATCGCGACTGTGGAGGAAGTGGGGTTGGCGGTCAGCGAAGAGGGCTGATCGGAAGGCGGAGAAGACGAGGAGTAGGGAGACGGCGAAGAGGGAGGCGGCGAGGGACGGAAAGGAGGAAAGGTTCCTCTTTGCTGCCATTTGCAGGGAGGATCGCGAGGGAAAGGCGTCGAGATCTAGGTCGGGCAGTTGGAGGCGATTCCGGACCTGGTGACTCAGGCGGAGACTGAGTCGTGACTCATTTGGCCCAGGTTACAAGGTGTGGATGGGCTGGGAATATTTCTCCATCCGATCTCCTCATCCACTGTGTTCTCGGAACATAGCCAATTATTTCTCCATCAGTCCTATATCCAAAGCTCGTGAACTGTAAATTATTATCAGGGGAATATAAACACAGATAAATCCATTGTACAACAAGATTACTCATTCAAAAGCTTCAAATTCCCACAGACAGCGATTTGTAGTATGTGAGCAGACAAGATTGTCATCCTTTCAGCTCCTTTTAATAAGTATCAAAGTGACAAACATTCAACTGAGATGACTCGTCTCATCTTGTCACTTACGAAATAAGTCAACGTGCTGCCTGAGGATGGAGAACAGTGATGCATGGGATCACAGCCCACAGGATCTTGGTTCACTATGAGTTTAATATTTGTCAGAAAGTTTGGTGAGAAGAAATGGTCTTGTGAAGCAATCTGTTCATTATCCTGATTCACGGGCCAAGGCTTAGAGGTTCACATGATGCTCACACACACACACATGTGGAATTGTTCTTCCCTTATTTGTCTTCCACTTTGGATGGATTAGGGTTTTAATATGTTCTAATCCATAAAGAGATCAGAGACGGAGAGACAGAGAGGAATATGCTTGACTTTTACTCAATTCTAATCCCATGCAAGTTAGCTCAACCATTAGCGTTTTGATATGAAAAAACATCATTTGAAACTTACTTCATGACTTAGTTTCTGATCACACATCGGTTGTGCCACTCCACATCTTCCACCAATTCCATTACACCCAAATCTCTTATAAATTTTCTCTTTCTGTTTTTAGGTTAATCAAAACCTAAGATTAAAATCATTGGGCAAACCTGCAACATTCTAAGCATGTAGGCAGAGAAGGAATGAACGCAAGTGGGGGTGGTTTACCAAATACTATCAGTCTTCAGCCACGAAAAAAAAAGGAGAAAAAAAGATTAACGATGAACCTCTACACTAATCCCTATCCCTGACACCATTAGCCAAATAATAGAAGAGGAGGTTGGGCTTTCCCTTGGTGCACACATGCATATATATAGAACTATTAGAAGAAGGGACAATGGCCACAGAGACCATTTGTGTCTCAATTTTAGATTGGAAATGGTGCTAGAGGACATTTGGGTTCGGTGGCTCAAACCCAATGACCTTCTCTAGCGTATTGATTAATTTTGATTAGCATGATAGTATAGCAGCAGGAAATGCAATGTGAATGTTTATAGTATATGAGCACGGAAGAGCGAGTTGGAAGATTGACAATGGCGTTATATGGTGAATTTAGATTTGACGCATGAATATATCAAACCAGGTCAACCCTGAAGCCTCTTTACGCGAAGTCCATTCGGGCATCAGCATTTAAATTGCAGGTGCTGCTGCATAAATGGAGGAATCCAACCGCCCCCTTTCGAAGTCTCAAGAACCAAACCCCACAAGTCACAGACACACTCCTGCCTCCCTCCCTACCAATCCAAATCTTTCCCTTTACAAAACACAAGACTCAACCACTGTATCTCCTTTCAATTATTCCCATGAATCTGCTGCCCTTTCTGCTTTGAAACTCTCTCGCTGCCATTTCCAAATCCCTCTCCTTTAATGCCGTTTGCTCAGCTTCTCCTGACACCAACTCCCCTCTTCTTTACACCTCCACGTGCCCCAAAGCCTTGTCTCTTCCCATGCATGATGAGAATGAATCATTGAGGCAGAGACAGACATGGCTGGCTCTGCTATCTTCTTCTTCCTCCTCCTTACACGGCTAGTGATTTCTTCTACAGCATCTTCTTCTTCCGATGACTCCTTGGAGACTCTGTTGGAAGTGAGGAAGTCCTTCACTGAGGATCCTCTCAATGTGCTGGAAAACTGGTCCTCCGGCAACCCTGACTACTGCACCTGGACTGGTGTCGCCTGTGACGTCAACGGCGTTGTCGGGGGCTCAATCTCTCGGCTTCTTCTCTCTCCGGCTCGGTCTCGCCGGCTATCGGCCGGCTCGCGGGGCTTCGAGTCCTTGACTTGTCTTCTAATAGTCTCAAAGGTACAATTCCAGCTGCTCTTTCCAATCTCACTTCACTGGCTGTTCTCTTGCTCTACTCAAATGATCTGTCTGGAGAAATACCGGGAAGTCTCGGGTCGCTTCCGAGTCTCCGAGTTCTGCGTCTCGGAAACAACCCGGGCATCACTGGGTCCATTCCTGACTCGTTTGGTGACCTTCTCAATCTCACTGTGCTTGGCCTGGCTTCCTGCAACCTCACGGGAGCTATACCTCGACTCGGCAGGCTCGCCAAGCTTCAGAACCTGTTTCTTCAGCAAAACCAGCTTGAAGGGCCGATACCGCCGGGGATCGGCGGCTGCCAGGATCTTGTCATACTGACCTTATCCAATAACTACATTACTGGCGCAATCCCTGCCGAGCTTGGTAGCTTGAGCAGCCTCCAACTTCTCAACCTGGGTAACAACTCTCTAGAAGGAGAGATTCCGAGTCCACTCGGTTATCTGAGTCAACTCGTTTACCTCAACTTCATGGCCAACCGTCTTCAAGGTCAGATTCCGCAGTCTTTTGGGAACATGGGCAGTCTTCAGAATCTGGATTTGTCTCAGAACCAGCTTGAAGGACCGATTCCAGACGAACTTAGTGAGTTAACTGAGTTGGTGTTCCTGGTTTTGTCCGAAAACCAGCTTTCCGGGCCGTTGCCTGAGAGTCTCTGCGGAAACTCGTCGAAGTTGGAGCACTTGCTTCTTTCCACTAACAACTTCACTGGAGAAATCCCGCCGAGTTTGGTTTCCTGCCTGTCTCTGAAGCAGCTGGACTTGGCCAACAACAGTCTCAGTGGCTTCATCCCGCCGGAGCTCGGCGAGCTCTGGAACCTCACGGACCTCTTGCTCAACAACAACAGCTTCTCCGGCAGCATTCCAAGAAGTTTCGGCAATATGAGTAATCTGAAGACACTAGCATTGTATCACAATGAGCTTCAGGGCAGGATTCCGGAAGAGATTGGCATGCTGCAGCAGCTGGAGATTCTGTATTTGTATGAAAACCAGCTTTTCGGCGAGATACCGATGGCGATCGGGAACTCTTCGAGCTTGCAGATGATCGACTTCTTCGGTAACCAGTTGATAGGAAGTATTCCGGGTACTCTTGGCAGGCTCGAGAACTTGAGTTTGCTGCACTTGAGGGGGAATGGTTTCTCTGGCGAGATACCAAAGTCATTGGGGAATTGCCGGCAGCTTACAATTCTGGACCTTGCTGACAACCAGCTCTCCGGTAGAATTCCGACGACTTTTGGGTTGCTGAAATCTCTGAAACAGTTCATGTTGTACAACAACTTGCTGGAAGGTAGCATTCCTGATGAGATGTTCGACTGCAAGAATATTACCAGAGTGAACTTGTCGAACAACAGGTTGAATGGTAGCCTTCTTCCTCTTTGCGGATCAAGCTCTCTGCTTTCCTTTGATGTCACTAACAATTCATTCAACATTGAGATTCCTGCTCAGCTGGGGAATTCGCCGATGCTCGAAAGGATTCGACTCGGGAACAATAGATTGATCGGTGGAATTCCTTCGACGTTTGGAGGGATCACGCTCTTTATTCTAGACCTCTCGACCAATTTGCTCACCGGAGAGATACCAGAGGAGCTAGCATCGTGCAGCCAGCTTACTCATCTTGATCTGAATGACAACCAATTCACTGGCTCTGTTCCGGCGTGGCTTGGGAGCTTATCTCAGCTGGGAGATCTCAAGCTGTCGAACAATGGGTTCTCTGGCAACCTTCCTGTTGAACTCTTCAACTGTACTAATCTCCTGAAGCTGTCTCTTGATGGCAACCAGCTCAATGGCACACTCCCTTCTCAAATTGGCAATCTTGCTTCTGTCAACGTCCTCAACCTCGCCGGCAACCAGTTCTCGGGACGGATCCCCGGTTACATTGGAAAGCTCCCAAAGCTTTTCGATCTCCGGTTATCCCACAACTCGTTTTCCGGTGACATCCCGTTCGAGCTCGGGCAACTGCATGAGCTTCAGAGCATGTTGGATCTCAGCTACAACAAACTCAGCGGGGAAATTCCTCGGTCTGTAGCTGCTCTTTCGAAGCTCGAAGAGCTTGACCTCTCACATAACTTTCTCACGGGTGATGTTCCTCACGAAATTGGGGATATGAGCAGCTTGGTGGAGCTTGACCTCTCCTACAACAAGCTTCAAGGCGCACTAGACGAGGTGTTCGCTCGTTGGCCAGAGAAGGCTTTTGCTGCAAACATGGCCTTGTGTGGAAGCCCGCTACAGGCATGTTCCACCAGCAACTCCGGCGGTCGCCGGACAAAACTCAGTGTTGCTTCCATAGCTGTGGTATCAGCGTCGCTAACGCTCGTGATTATTCTCTTGATCGTCGCATTCATGATACTCAAAAAACAGCCGATGAGGCCGATTAGACGACGGACTGAAGTGAATTGTGGCTATTCATCGAGCTCATCTCGTACCAATCGCCAGTTGTTGCTGAAAGGCTCTATGAAGCGAGAGTTCAGATGGGAGGCCATAATTGATGCCACGAACAACCTGAGCGATGAGTTTATCATCGGCTCCGGCGGTGCAGGCATGGTCTACAAGGCTGAATTGCCTTCCGGCGAAACAGTAGCAGTGAAGAAATTTCTGCAGAAAGAAAGCGCTTTGCTCTTGCTCGACAAGTGCTTTGCAAGAGAGGTCAAAACTCTTGGCAGGATAAGACACCGGCATCTCGTGAGGCTGTTGGGGTTCTTGAGCAGTAGCAACAATGGCGCCGGTGTCAACCTGCTCGTATACGAGTACATGGAGAATGGCAGCGTCTGGGATTGGCTGCACAAGCCCCAGGTTAGTCGTAAGAGGAAGAAGGAGCTGGGCTGGGAGGCGCGACTGAAGATAGCGATCGGCCTCGCTAAAGGAGTGGAGTACTTGCATCACGACTGCGTGCCAAGTATCATCCACAGGGACATCAAGTCCAGCAATGTGCTGCTTGACGGCGACATGGAGGCGCACCTGGGGGACTTTGGACTCGCAAAGGCTGTTGTGGAGAGCAACAAAGCTGACTCTGGGTGCTACACTGAATCAAGTTCTTGCTTTGCAGGCTCTTATGGTTACATTGCTCCAGGTACTAATTTTTATATATGCACATGATTTACTGATTCGCAGACATTTGGCAGTGTTGTGATTGCCATGTATCGTGTTGCAATGTGCAGAGTATGCATACTCTCTGAAAGCAACCGAGAAGAGCGATGTGTATAGCTTGGGCATTGTGCTTATGGAGCTGGTAAGTGGACTAATGCCCACGGACCAGACCTTCGGAGGAGACATGGACATTGTCAGATGGGTGGAGTCCCGGATCGGAATGCCAGCCGGGGATGAGTTGCTTGACCCTTCGCTGAAGCCGGTAGCATCTTATGAGGAGTCGTCGATGTTTGAGGTGCTGGATGTTGCTCTCCAGTGCACCAGGAATGCTCCTGCAGAGAGGCCAAGCTCTCGGCAGGTGTCTGATCTTCTCCAGCAGATTTATGCAAGTGTTTGTAAAGTTGGATCTGGGAAGAATTTTGGGTTGTGAACGGAACATTGGGGAAAAATAAAGAGAGATGACCATCTGTTTTTTGCATTGTTCATGTCTTGATTGATTTCCATGTTATTTTGATCCATTCAAAATTGTATGAACGACTCAAGTATGCAACATCATGCTAAGAATGATTCTATACAAGTTACGGATTACCTATTTGCAAAACCGGTGAACCATAAACCGGTTCCCAGTTTTGGAGAACTGAACTGCAAATGGTTCACTAGAAATACAACACCAAAATCGTAGTGGTTCTTTAAATGAGCATTGAATATCTAAAAAATTTGTAAACGTGGCGGCATAGTTGTGGTATAACCTCCACCGTGCTCTCCAGTCTCCCCTCTCCTCTCCTCCGCCTCATCTGTACCCTTTCCCCTTCATCTCCTCCTTCCTCTCATGCACTTCCCCCTTCAAGTCCAAGCCCCAGATTCGTATCAATTTCCTCGCTAAATCCCTCCAATTCTCCCCTTCTTCCTCCCTGTCCCACCATCTTAGGGACCGGTTTTGATTTCCTAGTGATCTGGCAGGGCCTCCAGGGTTTCCGGCAGTTGATCCGTGTTCTCCTCCGGCTGGCCGTTTTATTTGGTTCTACAGCACTGATTGAGATACACTTCATCGTTGAAGCTCAAGCTACAGTATGGCACTTGGCAACCTTCAGAAAATGCAACACTAATCCTCATCATCATCTGCAGTTGACAAACAAAAGTAAATTACTGAGAAGAATTTGATTATTGGAATACAGCTGAAGAGAAAAATATTCACCAACAAGTTTCTGAAAAACAAGAGGTTTACCAAAGAAAAGAGCAGTTTCCAAATAGATCAATAGCATGGAAAAAAGAACAAAGCATTCGCTAGACAATGTGAAATGCTGCAATATCTAAAATATTAGCAGATACCTATTTCTACTTCATTTAGTTACATGAGGAAGCAAGAATCACACATACACGATCAAAAATATACCCAGGACTTCCATGTTAAACAACCCTATTTTAGTGGCTCGATACCCAATAAAACTATCTTAGTAGCAATTCCTAATGAATTCAGAAAAGTAGATTGATGGAGGCACTCAGCAGCCGCTTACAGAGAAAATTAGGCTCATTGACAGTAACATCAATTCAGTAAAAGGGATACCTTTAAAACTCAAAGCCGAATTTGGGTAGTGTTATTTCCATCATAACATGAACATGACTCCACAAGTAAATACTTTTCAAGCATGCAACATCAAGCTAACAAGGGTTTCTTCATGCAATGAAAAAATGTTAGCAACCTCTTATTTCTTCATTGGCCCATGCCCTTTACCAAGCCAAATGTACTTGTCCACCCCACAAAAGAATCTCCAAGAGACCAAGACAAGTAACCCCCATGAATTCCTCAGTCTCTTCACCTCTCATTATAGCTGCTACACTGCTAAAAACCTAGCCATACCCATGGCTTTATACAGCTCAGGCCAAGTTCTAGGAGCATTTGAATTCCTGAAACTACCACCCAATGACTTGAGTGCTAACTCTAGCCAAACTTTTTGGATATATAGTGGCTTTCCAAATATGCAGTTCACTAAAGTGTAGAAAACCATCCATACATGAAACCCGTATCTTGCTCCTTCGATAACCCAAGTAATAGACATCTAAATGTCGACACAATGATTCACTATATTTCAAATGAAGTGTAGAAAACCATCCATACATGAAACCCTTATCTTGCTCCTTCGATGACCCAAGTAACAGGCATCTAAATGTCGACACAATGATTCACTATATTTCAAATGCACATTATAATCCATCGCAGCTTCCCAAGTGTTAACCCTTGTGTGTTCACCAAAATCTAGAGACCATTCACAAAGGCTAGAATATTTCTGTACTCAATTCCAACAAATGTATTGAGTTTAGCATGATTCCATATGAAACTCTAGTTAAAGTGCAACCCTGGTGTCCCTAATTTTTTGGCTCTATGTATTGTGAATTCTGATTATAAGTAGTCAAGCAGCAGAGCATCTTCATCTAATAAGAGCTTCCAATCCAAACATTTTAATCAAATAACCTATCAATAATATTTTGCCTATTGGCTTTTGGAGGATCAGAACGCTATCAATCATAGAGAATAAAAAGACACGATTTTTACAAGAAAAAAATGAATCAGAAGCAGGAACACTAGAGGATGGAGGAGTGGAACAGCACCGAAGTATCCGCGCTCGTTGGCAGCCTCGGCCTTGTCGAGATCCTACATGAGCTTGGCGTCGTACTTGACGAACTGGTTGAAGAAGATGGCGCCCAATCCCGTTCCCAACAAGTGCTCCCATGATCTTCGATCAAATTCAACACCAAATCAGAATAAAAAAAAAAAAATCCCCCCAAGGGAAAATCGAGACATGAGAGGAGTTGGAAGCATACGGCGCATATGGATGAGCTTGCGGAGGGCGATGGAGTACATCTGGGTGCGAAGCCCTAGCAGCGCTCCGATCGTCGTCGCCACCGCTGGCATTTCCTCCGCCTTCTTCTTCTACCTCTCGATTTCTCGATCTCCCGGGATAAATGGACCCGGACAGGCTCGACCCGCCCATGGCTTTTTTGTGTTGGTTAAAACTTTGTATT
Source organism: Trichopus zeylanicus subsp. travancoricus (assembly GCA_005019695.1). NCBI lineage: Eukaryota > Viridiplantae > Streptophyta > Magnoliopsida > Dioscoreales > Dioscoreaceae > Trichopus > Trichopus zeylanicus. Next base: position 270,918 of record RXID01014461.1, on the reverse strand, counting down.
TCGATTCCTGCAAGATTGATAATCACTCTCCGACCCTTCTTTTAAATCAAGAAAATTTCAGCAAACACCTCGGTTAGTTTTAAATAAGAGATTGGCAAATATTCCCTTATATGTTTTAGTATTATAACTAATTCCCTGCATTATGAATATTAGCAAAAACAACCTTTATTTGGTAGTTCTATTACAAAACACTCCAGCGATGGCATTCCCATGGAGAATTTGTTTTTTGAGGAAAACCTCGAGTTTACTATAATGCACATAATATATCAAATTTTGTCAAGGTAATACATTCATATTTTCTAGTGCACTAGCCTTGTAGCTATTTTCTCTTTTATTCTTTGGAAAGAGCTTTTGCTTTGTTTCTTTTTTCACTTTTACCAGTAAATAATATCAAAGCTTGTTCAACCTAAACCTGCATCTGGTCAAAACCTATGTTGATCATATAAACTTGGCCGCCATTCAATTCACAAACACAGGGGAAGATAACTTCAATCACATAAAAAATGGCAGAAAGATTAAGAAATCATGAATCAGTCCCAGGAATTTCACAGAACAAAGATAATTTTCATATCTTTCAGCCTGCTCACAGAATCCAGAAACCACAGAAAAATTTTCTAAACACAAGCAGTGTTCCTAGAATTCACAAGGTACTACTAATACTGACGAACAAAATCTTTTGAACAAGAAAAAATAAAGAAAAATCTTTTGAACAGGAATGGCTCCAACTGCAGCTGCTTTAGGTGCCATACTCTCTCTGCAGTCACGTCCATGCTTTTGTTTTTCCGCACAAAAACCAAGCAAACATTCTTTTGATATACCTGCATCCGCATGCCGTCTCAACCCAAATGAAAGCCGAAAGCAGCTGCAACTCAAGCCACAATAATGCTGCTCACTTAACCACCTTTCCTTTTTCAATCCTCCGTTCTTGCACATAAGAAAAAATCACCAGCCATATCTCAAGATTCTCAACAACACCATGGTAACACAAGCAGCAAACTCTCTTTTTCAAACAAAATCAAGCAAAACAATGATTACAACCAACGATCACGACCACAAGGGACTTCTTCCAAACTGGATTAAGTGAGGGGAACAGATGCAAACCCTGAAAGATAAAAAGTGTACTATGTATAACAAGCTCATGTACGCAAGTCTTCAGAAGCCAATGTGTTACCTATTGGAGATGGGGTTAGGACCACTGGGAACTACATGCTTACTGCTGTTGTACGGCTCATCTTCTTTCACTGAGCAGCGATGTTGAGATCTCTTGTCAGGGTGCTCACCTACTGAAGCATTCTTGCTTGCACATGCAGCTATTTGGCAGTTGCTTGATAGCTCCATCTGGACACCCTCCTCCTCAGCCGGTTTGTGTTGCTTCTCTCCATTGGCAGAAAGAAGAAGAAGAAGAAGAAGAAGAAGAAGCAAGAAGAGAAGGGTTAAATAACAAGAACCCGAGGTCCTACAAGAATGATCATCACTAGCCATATACAAAGTAGACTATGGATGCCACCCAATAGCATTTGAGAAGTAAATGGTCATCGAGTGAAGGAGAAGTTGAGAAGCTTAAAGGCCAAGGCTTGCAGGGATTTCAAGTGAGAAGAAAGTGATAAACGGAGAATCTCAGAAAGAAAAGCAAAGAGAGATTGATGGCTTTGCTTTATTGGGTAGGTGTCTGAGAAAATTTCTCTTTTGTTTCCCCATTCTTCTGTGCAGTGAAGCAGGGTAATGGCTGCGCCTTCTATCTCCAGCAGGGAGGACGAGGTGGGGACAATGAGTTTGACCCTGCGAGAAGGAGCCAAAGTGACGCAATGTTGCAGACAAGAAAAGGAAGAGATGAACATGTCTTGCAAGATGTTTTTATTTTTTGTTTATTTTTTTATGAGATGAATCTTGCAAGATGTTTGCAGATAGCAGGTATGTGAGAACAACCTGTTGCATCATTTGCTTTCCTCAAACAGTTGCTTTCACTTCTATGCGCAAATTTGCAATCTGATGACCATCCTCAGCATTTCAGATGTATCTGCTAATAAAATCAATATCCTCATTTCCCAGCAATGAGGACATGGGGGGGGCAATAGATATCAAACACGAAGCTCAAATGTACTGTGATATATTATTCTGACACCATTTTGGTAATGGAAGTGCAGTCAAATAAACAAGATAAAAACATGGCAAGTGCATTTCATTCTACTCATAACTTTTGCAGGTTTCATGAAACAGATAAAGCATAGTCATTTGTTTTACATCTGCAAAGCCACAATTTTGACCAGCATGGACTACTTCTGCTCTTTGTTGGCATCAGTTGTTTTCTCTGGAATAGGTTGAATCCTGGCATAGGATTCTGTAGTCAGTCTCTCCTCACAAAGCAGCGACATAGCAGTCATTGGTGTCCTCTTTCCACTGCAGCTCTCCAAGATATTCTGCTAACTTTTTCCTGTTGACTTGCCCCATCATCTGATTTCAAATTTCCCACATGTTCAATACAGAGAAGATCAATTAGAATTAGAAAAAGACAAGACTTCTGGTTTCCACAGAACATAAATGCCAATATTGAAAAGGGAAAATCTTATGTAAAAGTCTAGAATCATAAATGTGTTGTTGTTAAACTAGACAATGTAAGAAATGAAACTATACTGTATTCATGCCCATATTCCCATAGACCAAGACCATTAAGCTAGTTAGTTGCATGCTTATGGAAAAAAGTTCAATCACAACAGAAAGATGTCCTGCTCCTTTTACAGCTTCCTCTCCATCCCAAGTGTCAAACCTTCCACTTTATAGTGTAGATCCAGGAGTCAGCAGACCTCATGGCATGGAACTCAATTGGGCAGACTTCCCTAGAGCTAGTTTATGCGCTCAGGAAAATTCAGCCCTCTTTTCATGCATCAATCCCTACAACAGTCTTCAAAGCACATTGGTATACAGGAAAATAACATGTCTGTATCAAGTCAGTGCCACAAGATGGTGTTCTGCATGACACAAGATGGTAAGTCAATAGCTGTTCTAGTATACAAGCTATATCATGGAATATTGGTATCACATGAAGCACAATATTGAAATCTACAAATGATAGAATCAGCAAGTCATCCTCAACTATTGGCAAGGTTTGAAAATAACTTCCTCTGATATCATTTCAATAATTTATTAAACCATTACATTCAACCAAGAGAGAGGCCAAATGTACCCAATACCATCTAAACCTTTCCAATGCTTCTTGGCCCGAGTCATTCTTTCCTCTTCCTTGTCCTGATGGAAATGTAAGTTCACTCATCCTAACTTACTGCTTTTTCATGCTTCCTTCAATTATTCGCTCTAATTCTTCTATGCTACTTTTCCTCTGCGAGAGATACCTGAAACCCTAATAGTGCGTTGATGGCATCTCAAAAGGAGGAAAACCATAAATAACTAGTTAAGACAACGTCATGGGCTTCCTAGGAACTAATGATGATTTATCTTCGCACACCATGAGAAGATAAGAGAACTCCAAAGATGGAGGGCATCGGCAAAGCCAAAAAGTCTGCTCTGTTTTAATACTAATCTTAAATTACCTCTATAAGTCTTGTCTGGGGTCTGATAACTAGACAGGTGAAACTGTTTTTGGTATCCAACCAATGTAAGTTGGCCTTTTAACGTTATACCAGCTCTTCTCAAAAAAGAACAAAAAAAAGATGAAAATTAAACATAGAAAACAAAATTTTGTTCATCCTATGCTTCTAATTACTGTCGCAAAATATAGAAAATCTGCTGAAAGTATCGTCCAAACTCTAACATCCAACATAGAAAATTTCAGCACTTCCACAATATAATTACAGGTAAAAGACTAAAGCATGTGGCACCATCAGCACAACCCTATATATCAATTTGGTATTCCCTAATTGCCAAACTAAACCTGCCAAACCTATCTCCCAATCTCTTATTGGTGGTTTACTTCAAAATGACTACGAAGTAAATCCTATAGCATAAAATCTAATGTAGAACAACAAAATTGAACAAACGTGTAATCTTTCTGCCGCTCCAGCCATCTCCAATTCTTTCCACTGTAGATTTGGCGAAGCTGAAGACAAACAAAAAAAGCAACATCAAATCGCTAATTTCCTAACGTATAAAACGCAATAAAGACAACATCTTTCTGAAAAAAATAAGAGATGGGAGCAGAGATTGGAGAAGACGTCCTACGGTGGTTTCAGGGCGTTCTTGCGGAGTTGGGCCTCTAGTTGCTCGTTGCGGGAGTTCGTGAGCTGCATGACCCAGTAGCCGATGACGCCGGGAACGACGCCGCAGACGGTGGCGAATGCGAAGAAGAAGGGCTTCGAATCCCGCGTCTTCCGCACCAGCCACCGCCAAGTCCCGCTCTTCTCCCACGGGAAGGACACGGTGATTCCTTCTCCCCGAGTAGCACAGCCCCCTCAGGCAAAGAGGGCGCTCTTTTCAGTTTACCCCCTGACTTGCTTCTTTATTATGAAACAATACCACTGAAATAATTTCATCTATTTCTTGTAGTAAATAAACTAGTAAATAAAGTAGACAGTAAATTTTCAAAATTTTGGGCTTAGATTTATGGACTCTTTTGTGAAAAGCTAAGTATGTGATTTTTCTGACATCAAAAGGTAAATTACTTAACACGATAAATCACAAAAGAAATATGCGTTCTATTTAACCATTTTTACTAATTAAAAAAATTAGAAAATTTCGCATTTTCATGGATAGTAAATAGTTAATGAAATGAGGGATAAACCACGGTGAAATAAAAATAAGAGATTTTTATATAGAACCCCCTAAAATTTACCATAGTTAAGAAAAAGCTTTTACAATTTTAATATTTATCTACAATTCTTTTGTTAAAAAGTTTATTACTTACAACTACAAATTATCATTTAATTAAAATTTTGGCATAAAATTTCTTTTTTTATTCTTTGTAAATTTTAATTTAAACCCTCAAAAATTTTAATTTCTCGTCCTCCACTCTTTCTCTCGAATTTTTATAAATAAATTTTTCATTAAAATTTAAATTATAAGACAAATATTTATATATTTATAAATAATCCTCGAATATTTTTATTTATAAATAAATTTAAATTTTATTATTTTTTAAATAAATTTTTATAGAGAGGAACATGAAGGTTTTAAAATTTTATGACCCTCAATAAATTATAAATTATAAATTTATAAATAGACCTCTTCGATATTCTTATCTATAAATAAATTCGAATTTTATTTTTAAAATAAAATTTTACAAAAAAGATCTTTATAGGGAAAAAATAAATCCTCCATAAAATTTATTATTTTTAAATAGAATTTTACAAAAAGGACCTTAAAAGTTTTAAAACATCAAAATTTAAATTATGAGTTTAATATTTTATATATTTATAAATAGATCCCTCAAATATTTTTATTTATAAAAGGGTCTAAACTTTATTATTTTTCAAATAAAATTTTATACAGAAATGATCTTAAAAGTTTTAAAACTTAAAATTTTAAATTATCTTAAAAGTTTTAAAACTTAAAATTTTAAATTACAAGTTTAATATTTGTATATTTATAAATAGATTCCTTGAATATTTTTATTTATAAATAAGTCCAAACTTTATTATTTTTCAAATAAAGTTTTACCAAAATGACCTTTAAAATTTATATTTTTTAAAATTATAAATAATTCCTTATAATTAATTTTACAAGAAAGTCCATACTTTTTTGAAAATTACAAGTTAGCTTGAGAAATGAAAATTTTGTAAATAACACCTTATATTTTTTGGTTTTGTGAAATATTATAGTTTCAAAATTTCTACAATTTCATCGAGCATATCTCATCTATATCCAAATTAAAATTTGAATGTTTATATTGTAGATGTGATTCAATTTTAATTTAGAAAATCATAAAGTCTGAACTTATTTATAAATAAAAATATTCAAGAGATCTATTTATAAATATATAAATATTAAACTTATAATTTTAAATTTTAAAAGATTCAAGGTCCTTTTTATAAAAATTTATTTAAAAATAATAAATTTTGGACTTATTTATAAATAAAAGTATTTCAGGAGTCTATTTATAAATATACATATATTAAACTTATAATTTTAAATTTTAAATTTTAAAACTTTTAAGATTCTTTTTGTAAAATTTTATTTAGAAATGATAAAGTTTGAATTTTTTTGTAAATAAAAATATTCGAGTGGTCTATTTATAAATATATAAATATTAAATTTGTACTTTAAATTTTTAATTTTAAAACTTTCAAGATCCTTTTTAAAAATTTTATTTAAAAATTCTAAAATTTGGACTTATTAATAAAAAAATATTCGAGGAGGTCTATTTATAAATATACAAATATTGATCTTATAATTTAAATTTTGATGTAGGATTTATTTGCAAAAATAAATCTTTTATAAAATTTAAAACCTTCAAGGTTCTTTTTATAAAATTTTATTTAAAGAAAATAAAATTTTGATTTATTTATAAATAAAAGTATTAGAATGGTCTATTTGTAAATTTATAAATATTAAAGTTATAATTTAAAATTTCAATGCAGGATTATTTGTAAATATGTGGAAAAAAAGTGAATAATAAAAAATAAAAAATTCATAAAAGATAAAAACATTATAAATAATTTAATTAAATAACAATTAAAAAGTATAAAAATTAAATGATAAATTTTAAAAGGAGGAGGATTGCGAAGATTTTTTCATAAATAAAGTAAATTTTGAGAATCCGACGTAAAAATCTCTAAAAATAATGTCTGTTGACGACTTACAAAATGAAAATGAAAATCAAAATCAAAATAATCTTTAAAAATAATTATTCTTTGACATCTCTGTCGAGGATTCATTAGCAGCTGGCTTTGCTGGAATTTCCATGGCCCGTTTCAGAAAGGAAAAGTATTTATTACAAGTATCGCCACGTGTTTGACTGCGAGTGAAGCGGTCGGCCGAACCGTCCCCGGTTTGGTTAGGCTGCCACTCTGGTTTAAAAAAGGAATAAATAAATTAGATATTTGCTCTTCCCGTAGCACGCGGACTGAACAGTCGTCGTATAAATAGAAACCCTGCTGCTGCGCCTTCTTTCTCGTGCTCCGTCTCTGCGCACAAAATCCTACTCGGTTGTTTTCCTTCTTGCTCGTCTCTCTCGCTCTCGTCGCCTCTGAGTGCGAGCGGGCGTCGCCGGCCTCGAGCCTCGGACTTCGAGCTTTCCAGTAAGCCTGCGTTCTTTTCTCTTCGTGCCGCATTTTATCCGATGTTTCTCGTTACTTGTTCCGAAAAGAATCGGTTAGGGTTTCGTTCTCGATCTCGGGGTTCCTTCGAAGTGTTTAGGGTTTTGCGGTGGCGAGTCTGGAGATAACCCTAAAGACTGATGAGCTGATATGAGTTGGATTCGTGTAGGGTTTTGACGCATTATTGTCTTCTTGATTTCTTTGATGGTTTACGAGAGAAAGTGACGAAGGGATAGTCCGTAGGGATGAATTCATTGAGCCGATGAAGGAGAAACGAGGGGTTCATCGAACAAATACTCTAGAAAAAAGTAGTTTCTGTTTGGTTCTTGGTCTCGGGGTTTTTTCTAGGGTTTTGGGTTTTGCGTTGGAGAGTCTGGAGATAAACCCTGAAGACCGATCAGCTGATATTAGTTGTTTTAATTTCTTGTGGGTTTTTGACGCATTGCTGCCTTCTCGATTTGTTTGATGGTTTATGAGGGAATGTGAAGAAGGAATAGTCTTTGGGGATGCATTCATTGAGATGAGGAAGGAGAAACGAGGGTGAACTTCGTAAAGCAGTTTCTGTTAGTGTGAATAAGAACCGAGATATGGTTTTATTTCTAACCTAGAATTCCCTATATCGATGAAACCCAAAATATTCCAGTCAGTTCTGTTGAAACTAGATATTGATGAACCGGTACGAATTGGATTCTTGTGAGGTTCTGCCTCATTGCTGTTTTTCTTGATCCCTTTGATGGTTTCTCAAACGATGTGATGAAGGAATAGTCGTTAGGTGCTGTCATTGAGCTGAGGGAAGACAGACAAAGATGAATTCCACAGAAAGAGAGGGTTTCCTTGAACAAATAGTTTGGGTAGCTCATCCGTGATCGTCAAATTTGATTAGAGAAAAAGGCAGTTTTCATTTGTGTGAATAAGAACCGAGATATGATTTTAAGTCTAACATAGGAATCTCTAAAAATGATGTGAGTATCATTAATTGGATTTTATTACAACTTCTGGCAAGTGAAAGTTAAATTCATTCTACCCAAATAACAGAGAAAGTAGGAAGTTTTTAGTGCGATGGTTTTCACCAAGTTTAAAAGGTACTCTTTAATGATCAAGACTCTTTAATTAATTACAAAAATGATATCTAATGATTAATGCAATAAGGGTTGGGTTTGGCTTCCTACTGTGTGATTTCAGGACAGAAGAAGGAACCAGTGGGTTTGTTTCTTGTTCTGATTAGTTGTGCTCTAGATTATCAAGCACCGGGAACAGTAAAATAATGATTGGGCCTATCAAGCAGAGCTAGGATTCATTAAATAAGTGCTCCATAAAATTTTGGCTGCAGATTTGGGCAAATGGAGACTAATTAAGTTTGGAAATAATGATTGGGCCGTGTATTCACGGTGGAGTTCTTCTTTGCTTCACTGAAAATATTGTGCCACATTCACAACGGTTCTTGTACTTGTCCTAGACAAGTTCTAGCTAGTTGACACAGTTTGAGTCAAGATATTTGATCTCTGTCCAAACTGCACTGGCCAATTTCACGTGTAGAATATTTGGTTCTGTTCTAATGGCATGTTACCTTATGTTTAGATTGCTGACCTTTTATTCATTTCATTTTAACATTGTTTCAACGGATATTTGCTAAGGTTTGTTCTTCTGTTTTGGTTTCCTTTTAATTTCATGTCTTTTTTGTGGTTCTTACAATCTTTATAATGCATTTATTGTTTCTTTCAGAAAGTATTGTCTGGAGACCGTCAAGCTATTGAAGAATCCAAAATGGGTGATTCTGTTGAGGCAATTCAGAAGACGCAGACCTCTGGCAATTCTTACAGGAAGTTTATATCAGACAACAAGAAATATCAACCTACGAGGAGCAGGAAACGGCAGAGGGACACTAACGTTCATATTGGTGAGGAACTTGTGGTCACTGAGTATTCAGATGTGACGTCAGTTGGGAGGGTTCTCCCCAAGAGTGGCAGTGCTTGTTGGGCAAAATTGGAAGTCCATGATCTGAAGGGCCAGAAGATGGACTTGGCTACAACGAGGAAATGTGCTGTGATTTTGGAAAAGCTTATGAACCTTCAAGCTGGCTGGGTGTTCAATAAACCTGTTGATCCTGTGAAGTTGGAGATCTCAGATTATTCTTCTGTTATTTCAGAACCAAAGGACTTGGGTACCATAAAGAGCAAACTTGCACAAAGAGTTTACTCGAGCACCTGTGAGTTTGCATCAGATGTGAGGCTGACATTCTCAAATGCAATGCTATGCAATCCTCCTGGAAGCAAAGTTCATCGCATGGCAAAGGAATTGAATAGCATTTTTCATGGAAGTTGGAAACAATTGGAAGATGAATGGAGAAAACAAAGATTTCCAGGTTTTCAGAAGCCAATGATGAGAAGCTCAAAGAAGCAAAAATCTACCTCTGGAGAAGAAGCTTTTGGAAAAGGGTCTGCCTCCACACATAGCATGGTCAGTATTCCATGGTACTTGCTTTTGGTCTTACATTATTTTGAGCATGGCAGCCCTGTTCTGAATTGAAATTCTTAAATTTGTACAGTCGGCTAGTGTCATGAGACGGTGTTCACAGGCCCCATTTCAGGACTCTTTCAAAGGTATGAGCTGCTATTTTGATCATATCTGCGATTTTCAGCTAAAGGCACTAATTGAACAAATGTAGTCAGTGTGCTTGGATGTGATTCTTTAACAGATTTAGACCATGCAACCAATTTGTTTTGCACCAATTATAATTTGTTGGCATAGGATGAGCTGTAGACAACAATCTCATTTAAATAAAGTGATTTCTAGTATTCATGGAAATAAAACAGAAAATAGAAGGATCAGGATAAAACTAACACATATATTGGATGGATCTTTTTTTTTTTGTTATCTATTCATTTTTTAATCTACGTGCTGCTGATGCTGATAGTTGCGTGATGTGATTTTCATGTGATGAGCAGGATCTGCAGTTCCCCAAGTTGAAGATAATGCTCAATCAGTCCCTCAGCTTGCTTCTTCACCTATCACTGCAACAAAAGGTTTTTATATTTTTGCTCTGTTTGGTTTCTTAGACTTGATCTTCACTTTACTCATCTCTTCAAGTATCTGGATTGTGAATTCAGATCAATTTACTATTGCTAACCTTCGGCTTTTCATCATTCTGGTGCAGATGATTCTGAACGTTTGGAGCAATTGTCACCAACCAAAGCCCTCCGTGCTTCCTTGTTGAAAAGTCGTTTCGCTGATATCATCCTCAAGGCACAGCAGAAAATGCTCTTTTGTCATGTATTCTTCTTCTTCTTTACACTACCCTGTTTTATCTGATTGATTTAAATTAAATAACTACAAAATTGTAAAATCTCTATTATTTCTACTGAATTTTTTTTATCTCTTCCAGTTTCAGCGTGAGAGCTTAGATCCGGTGAAGATGCAAAGAGAAAGAAAGAAATTGGAAAAGCAGCAGCATGAGGGTAAGTAGGCAGTTGCTAACCATATATATATATTTATATTAGTGAATTATGCAAATGAAAATTTAAGCGGTTGAACTTTCTTTTCATTCTAATGTTGAGATGTGCTATCAGATTAGAATAAATGATTCCTTCCATGTTGAGCAATGAAAAATGCTGCAAACTGCCATAATTTTCTGTCTTTTGACTTGGTTAAGTGGGCAATCCAAATAATTGTGGCAGGAATCTGTTTGAATCATGTTGTTGACTGAAAGATTCCTAACTTGCTTTCTTAGTATTTACTGAAGCTAAAGAACTATCTCATTTGAAAATCAGGTCCTACTTAGTCCAAAAATCATGCTTATACGATCTTGCACTGATTTCATATGATGAATGGCATAACCTCAAATTGAAGAGTAATAAAAGAAGTGAATTTTCAGAGACTTTAATAAACAACTCGTAGCAGTTGATGAATTGATGATGATAATCTCTCTATGTAATGTTATGTTTTTTATTTTCTTGAGGGAAATATGTAATGCTTCTGAAAAACACTGAGGGGTGCTAAGAAAAGATTATGAATTGCCTGCTGCTTGTTTGGTTTTGTTTGATTATGCACCATCCCATGTTAATTCTTCTTTTAAAAGATGTATCTCTTTTTAGACAACATATTTTTGGGTAAAACATTTGAAATCATGCTTGTCGAATGTAAAGAAGTTCAGTTTATATGGAGGCTTCTTGATGCCTGGTTAGCCGTGATAAACTGGAAATTAGTTAAACTCAACATGACCCATGATTAATTCCATTGTCACTTTTATTCAATCAGTGAAGGCAAGTATAAAAGTTGCGCAAGCTGAGATGAGAAAGAAGAGGGAGCAGGAAAGAAAAGCAGCTCGCTTAGCACTTGAAGAGGTGTTGTATATTATCATTCTTTTCTTTTCTTGTTGATGAAAACTGCCTTTTGTTTTGCCATCTAATTGTTGTTTTCTTTCTCTCTGCTTTGCAGATGGAAAGAACTGCTGTGATGTATGATGACAGCAAGCTAATGAAAGAGCTACAAGCTCTTTGCTATCCTCAGATGCCTACTGGAATGGTTTTCAACTGCATGGTTGGAGTTGAGCTGCAATCCGGTCATCAGAGGCCATTGGAGATGCTGGGTTTGTTCTTGAAGGAAGTCCATGACGATTGGATTGAGAGCAGCGGAAATGATGATTTGGAAGAAGGGGAGGTCTGCTGCTAACAGTCAAAGACCTCTTTTCAGTATTGTTTGGAACAAGATGACAGTAATCTGGTTGTTGATGTAATCTTCATGTTGTATTTTTTGTATTGGATCATATTGTACAGATTACTCTTTTCTCCCGTTTTGTGGAGGATTTTAGTATATCAATATATACCAGAGGAGAGACCGATCTTGGTCTTCCTCTTTTTTGCTCAAAATTTTTTTTTATCTTCTATAAACCACAAATATGTCCCCTGTTGGCGGTAATTCTGTTACCTTCTTCAAAGAGCATGAACTCACAGAAGCGTGATCATTGTTGTACAATGACATGTTTTAAGCTGCAATTATTGTATAAGAACTGAAATGGAGAGGGATACAATCACATACATTACTTATTATCGTCGAATTAGCCGGCTCCACCCGATCCATACGTCTTCCCAAAGACCATAAGTTGCAGTTTGTCATAACCGGCCAGGGCACCAGCACCTGCCACCGCCCGACGAATATTTGTAGCAGCACCCTTGAAGAGTGATTTCGCTCCTTCGTTCTTCACTATATGCTTGAATGCTTTGACTGAGTTCTCATACTTGATGGCTTCACGAGATGCCGTCATCATCATTGAAAGAAATTTATCATTGAACTACGTCATGAAACTCAAAGATAAGGACTAACTTGCAACGGGCCGACTAGAACTATTGGTTTGATAGAATCATACAAACCCGCAATAGAGACCTCGTTACACGATGATACCCACGCAAGAAATACCGAAGCCAGGATAGAGAGCAACAATTCCATCAGACTGCTGTGTTTTCTTGTAAACATCTAGTCCATTCCGCCACCTTCCTTTGCAGACTTGGCATTGTTCGCTAGCCGGGTTCTGGCATAGTCCAGATGATACACAAACAGAAGAGGAGAAGCACCAGCTAAACCTCCAGATGCCAAGGTGCCAGCAAACCATTTCCAGTACCCATTTCTCTCCTTCCTGTAGTTGAACGTTCTCTTGAAGTAATCTTTAAAAGCAAAGTTCAGGGCCGGTGAGAGCATGCAAATACAGTACTGTATCAATCAACAGCAGCTACAGAGTAAAAAAAAAAAAAAAAACAGGGCAACTACAGAGTGTCAAAAAAAAAAAAAAATGTAACACAATACAGAAAGGAACAACACATATAAAAAATTTACAGAATATATAGAATTAAAATTTATTATATTAATGCAAATATAGTCTAGATTACCTACAGAAAAATGATCCAACAACAAATACTTAAGTTTTTATAATGTTCTCCATATAAGAAAATAATATAACCTATAAATAAAGCAACTCCAAGCATAATTCCGCACGCGTGCACTACTACTATTGCCACTTGTGTCTATCAACTATTCTCCTACGAATGAGAAGAGTCAATGGGTGAGTCAAGAATGCTCAGTAGGGAGGTACTTCCTCCAAACAGTAGGAGAAATCAATATATATGAGGCAATAATAAAATTAACAACAATAACATTAATAATAATACAACAACAATGATGATTAGATAAACCAACATCCACAGTAAGGAATGAATCAACAAAGATATTACATCCACGATAGCCAACGGTTAAGGATTGTGACTATGGATTCCCCTATAAATATTACGGAGATGGTTGCACCCCCCACCAAACAAAGTCAAACCAACCTACACGTCAATTCGTCTATGAGTGTGGTTAGACCCCTTACCAAATAGAGTCGTACCACGCTGCACTCCTAACTACTGATGGAGTAGTGATCCCGTTTAGCCATACAACGGATCGCGTCCCCTAGAACTTAGGAGACTAGACATAATATAAGCGTGTGGTCGGACCCCCTACCAAGCAGAGTTATACCACGTTATACTCCCAACTGCTGATAGAATGACGATCTCGTCTAATCTCACAACGGGTTACGTCCTCTAAAACCTAAGAGATTGGGCATAGTATAAAGGTGTGGTTGGACCCCCTACCAAGCAGAGTCATACCACACTGCACTCCCAACTACTGATAGAGTGGTGATTCCGTCCAGTCACATAACGGATCACGTCTCCTACAACTCAGTAGACCGGCTATTGTCACGTCTGACAGTCTTATTAATCCCGTACTGAAGTAGGGAATCGCCGACTGGTACTAGCCAAATAAAATCCTGCTACATATGTCCCCCAATATACCAAAGGCTCAGCCACAATAAATATCGAGTCGAGATTACCAAACGATAGAAAAGAGTCGACTCGATCATAAATCAGATTAGATCAAGTAGAAGATATTATTAATTTAGCTCATCAATTATAAAATATTATTTAATTTCTAATCAATGTTCAATTCAAGTCTCTAATCAATTCTATAAATTCAAGATTAATTTCAGTGAATTAAACTGATTAAACTAACCAATCCTCTAGGTGTCTGACTGGCTACTCGTTAAATTTTCAATCTAATTCCAACAAATTATAAATCCAGATTATTTGGTTTAATCTAAATAACTTATATCATCACTAACACAGTTAACTCAAACCTTAACCCAAACCAACTCCAGACCATAACCTGGACCAAACCAATCCTAAATTAAACTTAAACCCATCTCCTTCTTCCTCCTCAAGCCACCATCAAACCCTAACCCTAATTCGCCGTTGCCGCCGCTGCCAGGCCATCACCTCCGCTGGGTCACGATTGCCACTGGATCGCCGCCGCCAGACCACCGCCTCCGATCGTCGTCAGACCCGCGCCATCGTGCCGGAGCAGGGGCTGCCATAGCCTGTGCGTCCCGAGCGGCCCGTGCAACCGCGCGCTGCCCTGCGCGCTGGCGGAACTTTGGCCCGCACAGTTGTGTGCGCGCGCGCTGGCACACAGTGCAGCTACGCGCTGCCCCGCGCGCTAGCGCACTGCACAGCGGCATGCTGGCTGAACTCCAGCCCGTGCAGTTGTGCGTGCTGCCGTGCACTGCGGCGCTACACGCGCCACCGGCCGCTTCCGTCGCCATGCCACGAGCTGGATTTGCGCCGACGCCTGGTCTCGTGCTGGAGCCTCGCTATCACCGATTTGCGTGCAGCCACGCCACGCGCAGTCACGCGTGCTGCTTGCGCGTGATACCTGCGTGTAGCTGCGCCGCACGCCGGCATACCGCACACCGCCGGTGAGCAGCTCTCGCTGTTATGTGGAGAGAGACGGAGATTAGGCAGAAATATATCTAATTTCTATTAAGTTTTGCTTAAATTTAAGTTATCATCATTGTTCTAAATATCATGTGTCACTAAGTATATAAATTATTTGATATAAAATTATATTAGGAATATAGGCAAACAAAGAACGAACAAAAATAAAGGTATTTTATCTCAAATTTCAATTGGAACCGTCTTAAAACTTCTTATCACTGTGAGTCTTTACGACGATCAATTTCCGACTTTTTTTCATTCCTAAATAAGTTTTTGATTCACGAAAGTTTAATAGATAATTGTTATATATATAAATAAAAGTGATTATTGGATTATAGATAGTGAGTCTGAATAATAGACTATTACATAGCAGTGGGTGGTTACAGAAAAAAACAAGACAAACCTGTGTGGGAAAATATCGAATCACATTCTCGGTGTTTCCGCGCCACAGCGAGAGAAAACCTTCTTCCGGAATCGATCGAACAAAACAATCTGTAATTCCTTTATAAGGCTCAGAAATTCTACTACTCTTGATCATCTCATCCTGGTTCTGCAGTAGGAGCTTCACTCTTTCAATTGGACCGGCAGCAGTTTTGGAGATAGCAGCAGCAACCCCTCCCATGAGGAAATCTATCATGAAACTGTCAAACCTTTCTCCTCCGGCGCATAAGCAAACACCAGAGAAGCTGGGAATGGACAGGAGAAGCCCGGGGTTGCCTCGCATCGTCGGTAAAACTTTCGCGGGGGCATTTGCAGCTCTCCGTTGATGCATGGTCTTGAAAAATTACGGATGACGATATCTCTTGCTTATGAATAAGCTGCTGTATCTTCTTCATTGCAAACAGATTAGATTTGTCTTCTATCATTGTCATGCTTCACAGATCGACCTACATGGCAGATCATATGGTGGTGCAGATCAAAAGAACATATTCTTACAAAATCAGAAAGTGGAACTCAATAAGAAATCGTGCATAAGAAAGAAAAGAATTCGTAAAAAGACCATGTCTGCAGTTGCTAACAACAACAAATAACAAGAAACAGAATAAATCATGCAGCTAGAAACACTTAAACTAGATTCTGAAGGTAAACTAGCATCAAAAAAATACACCAATACTTTATTAACAAAGAAGCAGCGGCAAACCTTGAGGAGGCCGTAGAGGAGCACTTCTCTTTTTTCCCTTGATTTGTGAAGAAAGGGATGGAGACGGAGGGCGGTAACCGTGAGCTCTTCATAGCAGAGCAAGTAGCTGAAGAACATCTGGAGGAGTGAGTTTTTTTCTCTGTTTTTGGTTTTTTTGGAAGATCATATCTATAAGGCCCGGTGGGGCCAGTAGGCCAGTAGGCAGGCAATGGGCCTGTAACTGGTAGCAGTTGTCTTTAGTCCCACATCGACAAAGTGTTGGAGTTGAGACTGGGCTAAATATGATGACTGCCGTAGACCCAACAACGAGGTCTTTTCCTGGGGAACTGGGAAAAACAAAATCCTGGGGTCGGGTGGGCTGTGGGCCGCAGACGCCCAGGAACAATATCGTGCTGGGTCGAGGGCGTCACATAGTGGTATCAGAGTCACTCCGCACCTCTTGATCGATGTGGGCTAGTTCAGCGAGGACGCTGAACTCTTGAGAGGGGGAGATTGTAAGGCCCGGTGGGGCTAGTGGGCCAGTAGGCAGGCAATGGGCCTGTAACTAGTAGCAGTTGTCTTTAGTCCCACATCGACAAAGTATTGGAGTTGAGACTGGGCTAAATATGATGACTACCATAGACCCAATAACGAGGCCTTTTCCTGGGGAACCGGGAAAAATAAAATCCTGGGGTTGGGTGGGCTGTGGGCCGCAGACGCCCAGGAACAATATCGTACTGGGTCGGGGGCGTCACATAGTGGTATCAGAGCCACTCCACACCTCTTGATCGATGTGGGCTAGTTCAGCGAGGACGCTGAACTCTTGAGAGGGGGAGATTGTAAGGCCCGGTGGGGCCAGTAGGCAGGCAATGGGCCTGTAACTGGTAGCAGTTGTCTTTAGTCCCACATCGACAAAGTATTGGAGTTGAGACTGGGCTAAATATGATGACTACCATAGACCCAACAACGAGGTCTTTTCCTGGGGAACCGGGAAAAACAAAATCCTGGGGTCGGGTGGGCTGCGGGCCGCAGACGCCCAGGAACAATATCGTGCTGGGTCGGGGGCGTCACATAGTGGTATCAGAGCCACTCCGCACCTCTTGATCGATGTGGGCTAGTTCAACGAGGACGCTGAACTCTTGAGAGGGGGAGATTGTAAAGCCCGGTGGGGCCAGTGGGCCAGTAGGCAGGCAATGGGCCTGTAACTGGTAGCAGTTGTCTTCAGTCCCACATCGACAAAGTGTTGGAGTTGAGACTGGGCTAAATATGATGACTATCATAGATCCAACAACGAGGCCTTTTTCCGGGGAACTGGGAAAAACAAAATCCTGGGGTCGGGTGGGCCGCGGGCCGCAGACGCCTAGGAACAATATCGTGCTGGGTCGGGGGCGTCACATAGTGGTATCAGAACCACTCCGCACCTCTTGATCGATGTGGGCTAGTTCAGCGAGGACGCTGAACTCTTGAGAGGAGGAGATTGTAAGGCCCGGTGGGGCCAGTGGGCCAGTAGGCAGGCAATGGGCCTGTAACTGGTAGCAGTTGTCTTTAGTCCCACATCGACAAAGTGTTGGAGTTACAATATCTTTCTATTATCTTTACGGGACACTAGCCTGCTTGTGCATATCGCTGGTTCCTTCCACACATCTTGGTATTTGGCATCTCATTCTCTCCGTTATTGACCAATATAATGTTTTGGTATAAAAAATTGATAATTTTTTTTTTTTGCATTAAAATTTTAGTTTTTTTTAATTAAAAAATTGATTTTTTTTATATACTCCATGTTACACAACTAATCTGTTTATTCAAGCTACAAATAAAGGTGAAGTCGCTTTGAATTCAGTGGTGTTATATATCATCCAATCTGATGCACAAAAGTTCACGCACTGCCTCCTCAAGTTTTGCTCTCACATCAAATTTACAGTGACATTACTTTCCATATCTTATTATAAGCCCTCAGTACAAACAGAAGTAATGCAAATCCATGCATACAAGCTGAAGATCCATTTTCATTTGCAGCAACATTGGAAAGCTTCATAAACAAAGCAAAATCTAACTGGTCTTTATTTTTCACTTTATTACATTACATATAGTTTTTAGAGATTCAAAGTGAGGGTGATGTCTTAACTTTTGCAGCCTCCTTATTGTAGGAATACACACCAATCCCTTTTTTTCTTCCCAAGCGACCAGCATCAACATACTGAATAAGGAGAGGGCAAGGGCTATATCTGTTGTCCCCCAACCCCTGATGAAGCACCTTCATTATGGAGACACAGACGTCCAACCCAATCAAGTCAGCAAGCTCCAGAGGACCCATTGGATGGTTTGTACCCAACTTCATACCAGTGTCGATATCCTCCTTTGTTGCCACACCAGTGTAAAGTGCATAGAAAGCCTCATTGATCATGGGCATCAAGATCCGGTTCACAATGAACCCTGGATAGTCCCGTGAGCAAATGACTGTCTTCCCTAGCCTGTAGAACGGAGATACATCATAGGCTGTGGAAGACAATGAAGTGGAGTGCTTATTCTCCCTGTGCTTGGTCATAGAGCTAGAATATGTCATCAATATTTTTGAAATATATAGTAGTATTTGCTTCAAAATTTGTTTAAAATTTCCCAGACTTTTTAAGTTTCAAGAGGAAGAGAGAAGCCAAAAGGTCAAATTCGTTATTCATCAACAAGTAAATATTTATTTCACCAAAAACAAAGTCAAAGAATGAGACATTATGTTTCAAGTTGGTGTGGGTCTAAACTCTAAACTTACCTTTCTGCCAATGCCTTTGTTGTAGCAAAGACCTCATCAGAGGTGTCAGTTCCTCTAATGATCTCCACAAGTTTCATTATTGGTGGAGGGTTCATAAAATGCATTCCTATCACCTGCAAAGTAAGCTACTTCTCAGAATAGTTGCAAATGGAAGCCAAGGTAAGCTTACAAGAAATAGAAGCTGCACAAGGATAGGGAGGGTAAAATCAAATGGAAAAAATTAGATTTATTCACAGAGATTTACTAGCATTTCATAAGGCAGTAATGCCTTACTGCACAGAGTATCTATTACTTTTGCTGGTTGAGTTCCATTTATGACCTACGAACAAGTATTACATCAACATTTCTTGACCAAATTTATTTTCAGCTCTTTTCATCTCAGGACATGGCATTTAGCCCATTTTAAATGACCTGTGCTATATTGAGGGCTAGCAGTGTGTAGGTCCCACAACCACATGAGAGAAAAGGGAATATTTTGCAAAATGAGGTATCCACAACATAGACTTCACCAAATACTAGGTTCTATTGATCGATCGGAGAAGAACATGAGAACAAGGTTTTTCAAAATTTGAAAAGCATATGATATTCAAAGCCAATTGCTGTTGTCAACTAAAGAACTGCAAAAAATGAACTTAGGTCTCCAGAACTTATCCAAAAATTTCCCAAGCTTCCCAAGTGTCCCAAACATGCATAGAGCAAAGCCTTTAATGATAAGCAAAGAATCAAACAAAAGCATCACGCATAACAAATACTTCAGGATTATAAAAATAAATATATAACCTGCGAAGGACGAGTAGTCGCAGAAGCAAGCCGAGTTATGGAAATGGAACTGGTATTAGAAGCCAAAATAGCAGAAGCTTTTGCAATCCTATCAAGTTCTGAAAACAACTTCTTCTTTACATCCTCCAACTCCACAATGGCTTCAATTATCACATCTGCAGCACGCAGCTCTTCCAAATTATTTGTATATCTAATCCGCTTCATAGCATCATCACCTGCTGCCTGTGAACCCAACCTCATAGGACTTAAACAATTGAAGAGCAAAACAGTAAGAAATAAGATCAAAATCACCATGGTCTTCGTCATAAACATATCAATCACTACCAGCATGTCCACAGTTTTAAAACTTTTTGGGGGATATTTTCAGGACACGCTTCTCTCCAATCACAAAAAGCTAGAATAGGAATCAGAAAACCAAGAAACCGACTTTAAAGTAACACAACTCGCAAGGTTTGATCTTTTTATCAAAATTATCATCCAAATTGAATCCAAAACACTCTGTTCAAAGTGGGAACTAAGAAGCCGACCTGGGAGACTTGGCCCTTGGAGATGAGGCGGCGGAGGGAGGAGGAGATGGAGCCGCGGGCCCTGTCAAGGGCGGCGGGGTCGGAGTCGTGGAGGAGGACGCCGAAGCCCGCGGCGGCCGCGATCTGGGCGATGCCGGAGCCCATCTGGCCGCCGCCGACCACCGCGATTACTCGCCTGTCTGCCATAGCTGACATTGCCGGAGATGGACACTGCACTTCCTTTTATGACCTTCGTACCGCAGCAGCCCACACCGTAAATCGACACGCCATATACAAAATGCCACGTCACTATTCAAGCTTCGGTGTTGTTTATTTCTAGTGCGCGAAGGGGTCATTTTGGAGGTCGATTAGAAGGTTGACAAATCAGCGCTCTAACGGCTGAGTTAAGACAAACATGTGAAATTGTCATTGACCTATTGACCACTAAATCGACAGCCTCTCCATCTAAGGGGACTGGTGCGGTTCCTAAAAAACGGTAAAAATAAAGATTCGAGACTAAGATCTGTCAGTATAGTAATAGTGAAGTTACCATTGGTAAATTTTATCCAAATAAAAAAAAAGGAGAAAAAGAGAAAAAGGCGTCAGAATAAAACTGACAAGTAGTATATTTCAGTGAACATGTGTTTAGAGCTAATAATTAACGAACGCCGTATGGGACTAGAGTGAATTGGATTTTTGTATTTATTAAGTAAATTTCTTATAAATATCGATATCTTTAGTCTATCTTCTCATTATGATGACTTTCTTTCTTTAGAATTTCACCGTAAGTCGACCGTTTCGTCTCTTCGTTATAAACAAGGAGAGCACACCTCAATTCTTCGCTACATTGTGGAGTTCTTCTACGGTTCTCCAAGGTAAGGCGATTTCTTAGTTTTTCTTTCTAGGATTTTTTATTGCGAATAACTTTCAGAAATATGAATGTTATCTCCGATCATTCTTTCATTGATCGAAACATTTGTGTAAGGAGATCTAGATTTAAATATTTCTCCTACGCAAATTGTATATGAGGACTAGAACATGATTTCCTATGGCAGTTCATTTTGTTTTTATGCCATTAAATTGATATGTGAACCTGCTGGCTTTTTTCCTCTTGCAGTATCTGAATGTTTTTTCAATGTGCTGCATTATGTGGATGCGTTAGCATGATGATCAATAATAAATTATATTTCTCTTCTTTTTTCCTTTGAATGACGGATATTATCAAGGAGTAGCAAGCTTCAAGGAGAAAATCAAAATAACCATCAATGTTTTGATATGTCGAGTTACTCCTTGCCGATTACAGCACTGATGTCTTGCAAGAACTTCAGAAGGATGATGGCAAGATGTGAACCGCCCGGGGAAGACAGAATCAGTATACTCCCTGACGTGCTCCGGCTGCACATCCTGAGCTTCCTTCCCCGGAAGTACGCAATTCGCACCGGAGTCCTGTCTTCCCAGTGGCGGGACCTCTGGAAAACGCGGTTTCCCAGCATTGTTTCCTTGAACTTCAACAAGCAATTCGCGGAAAGCAAAACTGATGAACAACTTATTGCTGAGATTGACTCCATCATGCGTCAGCAAGTCGACAAGAAGATTGAAGTCTTCAACCTCTACTTCTACCCTGGCAAAGACTACCAAGAGAAAGTCACAGACTGGATTAAGCAAGTTGTGCAGCAGGGGGCTGAGGAATTCAACCTGGACTTCTCTCAGGGAAAGGTCAGCAGGTTCCCCGGCCGGCTCGAAGGCCGACGAGGCAAGTATGAGCTTAAGGACTTCGTATTCAAAGACAGCGCCGTGGAATTCTTGCAACTGAAATACTGCAAGCTCCACAGGAACTTCAGCTTCAGGGTCTTCGGCTGGCTTGCGAACTTGTGCCTTCATGGAGTCAATGTCAACGATTACATGTTGGAGAGGATTCTAATGTACTGCCCCCAGCTTGCGAGGCTCGACTTGAAAGAATGCTGTCTGCTCCAGGACGTCAAGATTGATTCGCGGCAACTAAGGACCTTTGTCTTGATCCGCTGCCTTAAAGTGAGAATGGTTGCAATGTGTGCTCCGCAGATCAAGAGCTTCTGGGTTGTCGGCGGGTTCCCGAGCTTCTTTGTCGTGAACACGAACAGGACTTTGGAGGACGTTGTGTTGGTCACCGGCCGCGGCGAGACGCCCTTCCAGCGGAGGAACTGGGTGAGCCTTGTCTTCTCCATTGTTGCTGTTAAGGTGATGTCTCTTTCACTGAAGGCGCTCCAGGTACATGTCTATGTCTCGACCACTCTTAACAGTTTGTGCTTCCCTTTCAATGGCATTGTAATCACAATGCAGTTTTGCAGTATATTTTCGGGCAGAGCCATTTCACGACGCACCGACTGCCGCAGCTGAAAGAGCTGCAGATCGTCGTGGACAAGCAAGGGGATGATCCAATCGAGGTTTGCAGCTTCTTCGTTCGATGCGACCTTCCCTTACTGGAAAGGTTGTTCATAGAGGTAACCATAGGCTTCACACCTCGATCTATCTATCAATACAATATTTTTATCTAAGAACTCAGTTGCTTTCAAATACAGTTGCCACAATCATACAATCATCAAATCATGGATGTTCCGATCACGCGGCAATGCAAGATGGCCAGGCCAATAATCGAAAGCCTGAAGCTGGTTCGGATCAGTGGATTCAAGAAGAACTTCAAGGAACAGATCCTGCTGAGATGTTTCCTGGACAATGCCGTGGACCTCGAGTACGTAGTTCTTGTGATTCCTCATGAGCATGACTTGGACATCTGCCGGCCCGATGCTCGCCAGCACCTCTGCCAGGAGATGCAGAAGGTGCAGATGATCTCCATGGAAGGCCGGATAGTGTTGACTTGCTCCAAGCGTGAGGATCGCAGCAGCGTCATCTGTACTCGGGCCATTCATCCCACCAACTTTGAGTAGATGTTGCTGTGTTTCTGCTTCCTAGAACTTGGTTAATTAATTCTGGAGTATGGAATTTGATCTTGTGTCTGCTGTTGCCTCTGTAGACCTGTATGTTGGTTTGTATTAGGATCCAAAATGACTCATATATGTTTGTGTTCGGTCATGTGCTACTAATGCTAACTTGATTGGATGCTGTTTCTTTTTTTTTTTTTTTTTTGTGTTTTGGTAGGATATTAGAGAATGATTTGGTATTATGGTATTCCTCAAGAGTTGGTTCCTTTGGGAAGGTTTGTTGTCATTTCAGAATATTAAGTGTGATAGGCAACCTAATGGTTGATTAATTAAATGAATAAAAACTATTGGTTTCTCCCAAACAAATAATCACATTTGATATTTTAATCATTAATTTATTTATTTTTTTGTTTGAATACATTGTCTATATCAACAACTGATGAAATCAACGATCAAAGTTTACCAAAATTTGGGGGTAAATGCCCTAATAAGCAGCCGTTAATAGCGGATGCACCAGTAGTCCAAAGCAGATAGCATGCACCAGACGCTAGACCGCCCGAGAATTCTCGCCTCCAAATCAATATGCCGTACGGCAGCGACATTACTTTTTTGAAAAAAATTTTTGAAAATGACGGTCTTTATTACACATTAAATGACCTTTTTACCCCGGTTTAATATTATATGTAAATATAAACGTTAGGGGTAGAAAGGTAGTTTTAGAAATTCTAACCCTTAACTCCCCCGTCCTCCCCGCCCACCGAGCCCCTCAGCGAGATGCGTGACGTTCCCCGTTGCCTTTCGCTAGAGGCAGCCTCGGCGGGCCGAGGAGCATCTAGATCCATCCGGTCTTCCTGGAAGGGAGGGTCGCCGCCCAGCACCAGGAGATCCAGGGCCTCCTCAGCGCCTCGCCGCTACCTCATCGGCGAGATGCGCAACGCTCCCCCGTGTTCTTTCGCTAGAGGCAGCGACGACGGCTCGAGGGGCGTCCAGATCCACCCTTCTGTCCTGGAATAGAGGCTTGCAGCCAAGCACCAGGAGATCCAGGCCCTCCTCGTCGACAAACAGCGCCTCGCAGCCACCTACGTCGCGCTCAAGCAGGAGTCCGCCGCGAGGCAGCACGAGATCCTGATACTCTCCGAGGACCATGGAGATCCAGGATTCGGCGACAGGTAATTCTTGCTCTATTAATCTCTGTGACGATGATCCGAGTTTGTTTTTTGGATTAGGGTTTGTGTGTATTCTTTGCATCTTCACCTTCTTTATTCTCTGATTAGGGTTTATGTAGTTCTTTGCATCTTGTCTTTCTTGATCATTTGATTAGGGTTTATGTGATTCTGTGCATCAATTTTTTGGAGTTCGCTTTCGACAATCCCTTGTTACGAATTGGCAAAGTTTTAAGAACTATTAGTGTCTTTTCTTTGCCTTGGTTTACAATATTGGATTGATTAACAAAAGATCAAGATCCTTTTTAGAGGTGGTAAACTTCAATTGCTCAACTGTAGACAAGAAGGCTGTTAGAGAAACTGAAATTAATGCATTCAACGGGTTTGGAAAATTATAGTCTATGATATAATCAATCTTGTTTATTTATTGATGATCAAAACAAAGTGATAAAAGCAGGGATGGTATCATCTTATTTGATGAGTGAATCAAAAATGATAAAAACAGTTAGGGATGGTATCATCTTATTTGATGAGTGATTTAAACATGATGAAAACAGTTGGGGATGGTATCATCATATTTGATGTGTGATCCAAAGTCATAAAACAGTTAGGAATGGTATCATCTTATTTGATGAGTGAATAAAAAAAAAATCATAAAAGCAGTTAGGGATGGTATCGTCTTATTGTGAATCAAACATCATAAAATAGTTTGTTTCATTTGATGAGTGAAAAAATGTTGATGGTTGAAAGAAAAACCATAACAGTTAGATATCGGAAATTTCATTTCCAATTTCACAACATTGTCAAGATATAGTAGACATGGAAACATGTGCCATAGAGAGATAGTTAGGGATGGTACCATCTTATTTGATGTTTGGACAAATAAAATCATTAAACAGTTAAGGAGGGTATCATCTGATTTGATTAGTAGCAGAAATGTTGATGATTGAATAAAACTCATAAAACAGGTTGTATTTTTGAGAATAAGAATCACAAAAAACAGTTAGATACTTGAAATTTTAATTTTAATTTCACAACACTGTAAATGTACAGTAGACATTGAGACGTGTGCCATTTGTGAGCGATCTAGATAATTTAGATACCCAAAGAAATGTTATGGAGTCAATATGATGAAAAGTGTATATGAATTTATTAGTGCAAAATGTTATTATCATGCATGTTCAAGGTCGCCAGATATTAACTAGGATGGTGATGGCCTTCTCTTTTTTATGTTCTAATGTTTGTTTTCATTCCAATTATAGCAGGAAAAAAAGCACTGCGAATAGATAATATGGTATTAAAGATTAGATCTGATGGATTGCAAACAGTTCAGAAAATTGAAACATAACTGTTGTAGTCTTTCTGAGAGAAGATAACTGTTGCAGTTGGAGATTTATATTTGCTATCAGAGGTATGCTTCTTGCTATATATAGTTTTGTACCTGATTTGAAATTTGTTTATTTCATTAACTTTTATATAACAGTTGGATGAAATTGTGCTTTATAAATTTGATTAGGGCTCGTGTGATTTTGGGCATCAATTTCTCTGGAGAAGATAACTGTTGTATTTTTTTGAGAGAAGATAACTGTTAATGCATTAAAGGGGTTCAGAAAATGACAATCTATGATCTATTCAATTATTGTTTATCTTAAAGTATTGATGATTGAAAAAAAATGAAAATAACAGTTAGGAATGGCATCATCTTATTTGATGAGAAAAATGATGAAAATAATTATCATCCTATTTGATGGGTGAATCAAAAGACAAAAAAGAGTTAGTGATGGTCTCATCTTATTTGATGATTGAATAAAAAATCATGAAAAACAGTTGGGGATGGTATCATCTTTTTTGATGAGTGAATTAAAAAACTCATAAAAGCAGTTAGGGATGGTATTTTCTCATTTGATGAGTCAAAAAAAAGTTGATGATTTAAACAAAAACCAAAAAAACAGTTAAATACCTGAATTTTAGTTTTCAATTTTACAGCATTTTTAGGGTATGGTAGACATGGAAATATGTGCCATAATTGTTAGGGATGCTACAATCTTATTTAATGAGTGAAACAAAAAATCATAAAAATATTTAGGGACGGTATCGTCTCATTTGGTTAGTGACCAAAACTACACGAGAATAGCATTCTCTTGTCTCCTTTTATTTTTTGTGAAGTTTATCTTTGTGGAATTGTTAAAATATAAAAAAGCCCAAATTGTTTTTTACACTCTTTTTTTTAATGTTGCTAACATTAAGTTAAGTTAAAAAGAAAAATCATGTACTTTGTTACACTTGACAATTTAGGTTCACAGGTCGGATTCGAGTCGGGTCAAATCTATAGTATTGCACTAAACAGGTTAATCCAAATCCAATTTTTTTAACCTAAACTCGATCCGATTTTTAAACGGATAACTTGACCTGACCCGAATTGACCTATTTATTAAACAAGTTGGGTTCGGGTGATGACTCAATTTGACTCGAATTAACCTATTTAATTAAATATATTATAATTTGATCCGATCTAAATTAATATAATTTATTTGAATAAATTTAAATTAGCTCAAAATTTCCTAAGTCGATTTTACATGTTTAATTAACATTAATAATTTTAATATATTTCAAACAACTAAAATAATAATATTATTATAAATTAATTATAATAATAAAATACTTAATTTATGAATAATAATTAAAAAATTACTTACAAATATCATAAAATAAAATATTAAATAATTTTAATTGATCTAATTGGTAAATGAGTTAATTCTATTTGATTTGATCTATTTATAATCTAACAAATAAATAGGTTAATCAGATCATAAATGCGTTATACAGATTGATCCAATTACAATCTAAATTTTTTTCGGATCATAATTAGGTTAAGCCGATTACAATTCGAATCCGATTATGACAAATCTGAGCCTACTTAATTTAGGTCGGGTTAACATGTCGGGTCATATATTGCCGGGCCTATATTTTGCACATACATGTTCCTATAATGACCTGTCCAACGCAACAACCCATTTCACCAATTTTTTATCAATTTTTGTGAAAAGTTTCTAAAATTTTCATGAAACTTCTGTTTCTCTCTCCTCTCCACCTAGTAGTATAGAAATTTAGAAGAGATGTTGATGATTGAAGCAAAAATCATAAAATACATGAATTTTCATTTTTCAATTTTCCAACATTGTAAAAGGTATGATAGACATGGAAACATGTGCTACTTATGAGAGATAGATAATTTAGATACTTGAACGGATCTGCAGTCCATGTGATGAAAAGTGTTACTGTCATGCATCTGCAAGGTTGCCAATCAACTAGTAAAGTGATGGAATACACATTTATAAGCATAGAATGTTGGTATCATGCATGTGCAAGGTCGCCACATATTAACTAGTAAAGTGATGGCCTTCTCTTTATTTTTATGTTCTATTTTTGTTTCCATCCATTATAGCAGAAAAAATAACATTATGAGTAGATAATATGGGATTAAGGTTTAGATCTGATGAATTGCGAAGAGTTCGGAAAATTGAAGATAGTAGTTGTAGTTTTTTCGAGGGGAGGTTTATATTTCTATCAGCAGTATGTTTCATGCTATACCAATGCCATCATGGTTTTGTCCCTGATTTGAAATTTATTTTTTTAATTAATTCTTATATAGCAGTTGGATGAGATCATGCTTTATAAATTTGTCATTTCTTGATTACTCTCGAATTACATTTTCACTAGTAGGATATGATTCTCATTTTTTAGTAGCAGATAGGATAGAAGCTATTTTATTCTTAGGTGTCTAATAGAATAGCATCCCATACAATTGCATTTGAAGTCTCACAATTAAGCAGTTCCCAAATGAACATGGATTCACATTCAACTCTCGTTGGCTAGAGATGAAGGGTGGTTCCATTTTATCCAAATAAGCGATTGAAGAGCAAGAGCACTAGTCATGTAGCAATTGAAGGCTCTGAGTTAGTATTTTTTTCAGTTGCGCCAGCCACTAGTTAATTTAATAGCAAATGGTAACTGTAACTGATAGAAATTGGATCAAGCTCAAGCCAAGAAGTTATTTGTAAATGAGGCAAATTTTATGGGTGTATTTGTAGAAATTCCTTTTCTTTATACTGCAACTGAAATCCAACAAATTAAACTCGAGTTTGAAACTTGTGAGTTGGACACAAATGTTGGCCTCGTTCACATATCTAAAGAGAGGAAGACATTGACATTTCTAGAAACCTTCACTGAAAAGAAGGGACAACATATGCTTTGTGCTAATTGGATTATATTTCTTTTTTTTGTTGCAATAATTGGATTAAATTTCTATGCTTATTTTACTAATACAGATTTTGTTATGCATGTCTGATTTTCTTCATGTTGTTTGAGAAAGTTCTCTTCATATTTGCATTTGATCATTATCCATGTCCGGTGTCTTCTTCAACTTCTGGTTTTATGAGTTAAAGAGAACACATGAACCTTCACTGAAAAACATTGTTTTTTCCTTATTTATTGGTCTGCAAGATCTTTGGTTACTAACTTGTTGTTAGTTGTTGCTGGTCAATTGTGTGTATTTTCTGTTCAGCATGAAGAGCTGCCTGGGCCTTCTGATTCAATGCATAAGTATGTGCCAGTAACTCCTCTAGAGTATCACTTTTGCTATAAACCTCTGCAGTTCTATCTTTCAATCTGGTGAGGTTGATTCTGGTATTGTATGAATCTGATCCAATTCTCGGTTGCTGCTTAAGGCATTTTAACACACAGAGTCAGGTGGATTAGCCTCTTATGGTGCTAAAAAAAGGTATAAAACTATTGTGGAGTCCCCTGAGATATGCACCGTCATTCTACAGCGCCATCACTTACTGTTAACTGTGGCCACTCCCAAGACATGACAACTGAAGTAGCAGGTAATCAATTTTCTTGTTTTTAATCATCACTATTATTTCTTTCAAAAATTGCTTTGTCATGGATGCAGTTAATGCCAAATATCTGGTTTATGTTTTTTTTTTTCCTTGTTTGCCAATTGTTTTTAATTGTTTGAACTCTGTTGTTCCTGCTGTCTCAGGTTTGATGGGCGAGGCCGTCTACAGGATGTCACAAACTAAAATGTGGTCAACTGGATCATTGCATCTGAATGGTCCTTCCGTACATTCCCATCGACCATATCAATAGGCCTTGCAATGTAGGTTTCTTCAAATATGCGTGTGTTTTTGTTGTAAATATTTCTGGGACGTCTGTTTGGGCATGTGAGTTTTTAGGTGTTTAGGAGTATAGGTACAAGTCTGTACATGTCTGGCAGGGATGCTGGTAGTGTGGATTACCATGAGTGTAGCTGTGTGCCAGTGCATGTGGATTAATGGGCACTCTGGTATGGGGTTATGATTTGTTGTGTATTGGGGTGTGGGGTTATGATTTATTGTGCCCACCATATGGGATGGGGGGTATGTGGGGTGCAGGTTATGTTAGGAAGAGCCTTGACAAGGAGCTTTGATGTGGGCAGGTGCACCATGTGTGACAGTGAGCATATATTTTGTTTGCATGCATTGGTTGCTAGGTACTCATAGGTGTGGTTTAGTGTGTTCTGTGCGGGTGCTGTGTGGGGAGTGTTGGCACAAGTGGGAGGGCTCAGGGTATGTTTTGGAAATCGGTGTTTTTTTTAGCATGGAATGGGAGTACGAGGTGGGGATTTGCTGGTGGGTGGGGTGGCATGTGGTGTTTGTGGATGGTATTTGCTTGGGAGGGCAGATGTTCGGTATTTTCTAGATTAGTAATTGGTTATTATCTGATATATAAGCTCGTGATATTGCATCAGCCAAATGACTTATATATATAACTTTGTTATTACCTGTTGCTGTAAAATGTCTCAACAGTTGTCGATCAAGTGTCTTAGTTGACCCACCAGGAACATATAAAAAGCCCACTAGAGGCCTAAAGAAGGCCTGCTACTGGCCCAATAATAAAAGCCCACCAGTGGCCCAATAAAAGGCGGACCACTGACCAACAGAAGTCTGGCAGCGGCCCGCTAGATCCATAGCGAGCCGATGGAGGCCCATTATCCACCTAAGAGTGCTACTCCGACCCCCTGGATGGTCCAACTGGAGTGCACTAGAGGCCAATAAAAGCTCACTAGAAGCCCACTTCTAGCCCAATAAAAGCCGGTGCTAGCCCAAAAAGACCCACTGGACGGCCCAGCAAAAAGGCCAGCGCCTAGTTCCGGCCCACTGGACGGCCCAAACGAAGCGTAGCTAGCGGCCAACGGCCCATTACCGGCCCAATAACCGCAGTATCGACCACCTGGACAGCCCAGGAACCCACAGAGGCCCATTAATGGCCCACCCCTGGCCCAATAATGGCCCACAATGCGGCCCAACAAAAGGCCACCACTTGCTCAATAAAAGCCTAGTACCCGCCCACTAGACGGCCCAGCAAAGCCTAGCAAGCCAGTAAAGGCCCATTACTCGGCAGTACTGACCCTTGACACCCCAAATGGAGAACACTGGAGCCCCAATAAGAGCCCAACAAAGGCCCACTTCTGGTCCACTCAAAGTCCACGGGTCAACAAATACCGTCTAACACGCAAGGCCCAATAACAGTCACTTGCTGGCCCCACTATGACGCCTCACATTCTTGCACACAATTCACACCATCAGCTATAGGGCCGCGGTGTTCTAATAGTTGGAGTATCCTCGTTGATGTCTGCTTCTGGAAGCTGTTGTTGCCGAACTTCCCTTCTTATGTTCTCTGTACACTACCTTTTACTACACAAAACACCGATGCATTACCCATGCACACGCCGATTCAACAAAACACATTTGCCAGCTTCCACGCACATTTGAGCACGCACACTCACCTAGACTTTTAACACAACACATTTGTCAACGTCAACACACCAGCTAACCTCACAACACATTTGCCAAGTTCCCGACCGTCCCCACCCCACAGACACATCCACTTCAACATGCACTCAACACCTGTCCACTCAACCTCACAACACATTTGTCTACTTCCATTAAGACATCCTCGTCAACTTCAACACACACACATTTGTCTAGACAAAGTCTTTTCTGGTACTTCTTTTCTGATCTCACAAGAGATTTCACAGATGAACCGCCACCCATCTGGCAACTTGCATTTTCGCCCAGATTAGGCCTGTCACTTCCTTCATGAATGATAAGAAGGCCTTCAGGATCTCTCACTGGTTCATCATAAGATTTAGGCTTCAATTTGCACGGGGCTGAAAATTGCCCTTTGTCCAGCAAATCAAGTGGATCATCTTCTAATTGGTCAAGCAATCTTCTGATATTATTTTAAAAGATTGATGTGTTCTCTTTAACTCATAAAACCAGAAGCTGAAGAGGACACTGGACATGAATAATGATGAAATGCAAATATGAAGAGAACTTTCTCAAACAACATGAAGAAAAATCAGACATGCATAACAAAATCTGTACTAGTAAAATAAGCATATAAATTTAATCCAATTATTACAACAAAAAAAGACATATAATCCAATTAGCACAAAGCATATGTTGTTGAAGTCTATTTCTGCTATTACTGTAAACACTAATTTACGTATTGGAATCGGTCTTTGTAAAACTGGGTCATTACTCATTTGTTAAGTCCAATTAGAGTCCAGGAATTCAGGCTTAATGTTTACGTATTTACTGAAATATATTTTGCCTACCTGAATACATCTGAAACCATATTTCCTGAGAATTCTTACCTCTAGCATGGCAGGAGATCTTTCTGAGCCCTGAGCAGCAGCTGTAGATGGGAGCAATAGTGTAGTAGTCTGTAGGTATGGCAGGGCAAGATGCCAACAGTTATACAATGGAGATAAGGATTATCTCCAATGAGCTAAGAATGTCAAAAGATTTTCTTATGGCTCATAGGAGAAAAAAAAACCTTTGTAGATGAAACTGCCGAACACTTCACCCTAACATTGGCTCAAAGAAAATTACAAGTGATGACGTTGCCCTCGAATATTATGGACTCATCAGTAAGTGCAAATATGATATTTCGCAATACAACAAAGGACATTCAGGACAGGGTTATGGACCTGTACTCAAGAGAAAAGAACATATAAAGGATCGATGGAATATCTGGAGAGATTTTCAAGCTCAGTAAAGAATTGAGTCTTGGTGAATCCTATGGATAACCAGAGGGGATGTGGGACGAACTTAATGCCTATCAACGCCTAGCTAGGGATATTGAGAGGTAAAAACAATAGCAGGAGGAATTCGAAGTTGCTAGTTTCTCCCTGAACTCAGTAAAGAATGACTCATTAAAAGGCCCATTCTTAAATAATAATGAGCTCCCATACTTGAGCAATGTCTATTTGAGACCCCCTAAAGGATTTCTTTACCAACTGCATGTCATCGACAATCAAATGGAGGTGCAACATTGGTGTTGGTCATATGTTTAGCCATGGAGAAGCTGGTAGAGAGACGCATGGAAGAACCAACCACATTGTTGACATGTGTTGGTTAATTATATAAAAACCACCCTGGGCAAATGCTTTTCAAGCAATGGATCCTGATCTGTGAGGAGCAGATTCATCCTCAAGTTCCCACTCTGCTACTTCTAGTGAGTTAATGACCTTGATTAGAAATGACTACAACAAGCTCCTACAGAACTCAAGCTCTACTTCCTCTAAAGCTTTCTCAGGTATACTTGCACCAGTTTCAGCCTCCCAAATGTCGTGGATCATTGATTTAGGTGTCTCGGGTCACATGACCAGTATATCCCATCCCTTCTCAATAAATCCTTTTCCTAAAAACAACTTACCTTTGTTGACCTTGTAATCTCTTATTTGTCAGCCAATTAACTAAAATCTTGAATTGCAGTATAACTTTTTATCCAACTTATTGTGTATTTCAGGACCTTCACAAGAAGAAAATATTGGTGAAGGACAAGAAGATGGAGGGCTCTATTTTCTAGATCATGGTGGACAACAGCGTTCAACTTTGCGGAGTCAAAATGAACCTTTACTTAAATGGCATCGGAGGCTAGGTCACTTATCCTATTCTAGGTTAAAATCCTTGTTTCCTAACAGTCCATCTTTGACTGATACTTTATGTCAGGTCAAATGAATTGGCCAAGCATCATACAATAATGTTCCCTTCTAAAATAAATAAAAGTAGTTGAACTTCCTTTCTGTCAATTCAGAATGATGTGTTGACTGCTAGAAATTCCAAAGTTATGTGCAATGCTATGGTATCCTGTTCTAGAGTGCCTGAGAGAAAGAACCAACACTTTAGGCAGCTAAAGCCCTCCTCTTTGAAAGGAATGTCCCATCCTCTTATCAGAGTGATGTGAGTCTAACAACATGCTATTCTATTAATAGGATGCCATATTCTTTGCTAGATCAAAAAAGTCCCTTATAGGTCCTATATCTCTAAGACCTTTTCATCTTGTTCCCAGAATTTTTGGTTGTGTTTTTGTGCATAAGCTAAGTACCTCTAAAGACAAACTAGAACCTACAACTTTTAAGGGTATTTGTGCAGTGTTCTAAATTTAGTAAGGGGTATAGATGTTATAATCCATTATCTCAGAATGGTACAAATCAACTGATGTTACCTTTTATGAAGAGATACCTTATTTTTCAGCGGAGGGTAAGAAACACCAGATTTCCTCTAGAAGCTCATCAGAAGATGATTCACCTCAAGCTCCTATTCTACCAAACCCTACTCCTGTTTTTGAGCCTAACACTACACCTTTTGAAATACTCAAGTGAGTTAACTGTCGACGACTTCACACTAGGGGAAAGAAGATGGTGGCTGTTTTTGGACCTGATGTCCAAAACCAGTTTATCTTTTCAAGTGAAGGAACTTCTCAAGATAATAGTACTCCTTCAATGCCTACTAACAATTCCAACGAACGTCCTATTGCTTTAAAGAAACGCAAGAGATCATGTACTGCTCATCCAATGAGCAGATTTATTTTCTATTATTCCTTGTCATCATATTACAAGTATTTTCTTTTGTCCATCTCATCTATCCCTGTACCAAAGAGTGTTAAAAGAGGTACTGCTTATCCACATCGGAGGCAGACTATAGTGGCAGAATTAGAGTTTACACAGAAATCACACTTGGGATCTTGTCCCTCTCCTTTAAGACTAGAAAACAGTTGGTTATATATGGGTCTGTACAGTTACCTATTCCCCAGATGGTTCTATTGAGGGATATATAGGACCAGATTGGTTACCAAAGGCTTCACTAAGACTTCTGAAGTTTTACTTGAAACACTTTACAGTTGCTAAGTTGAACTCCATTAGAGTTGTGTTGTCCCTAGCTATTAATCTAGGGTGGAAGTTGTCTCAGGTGAATGTCACGAATGCTTCTCTCCATGGTGACCTAACTGAAGAAGTTTATAAGGATCCTTCTCCATGTTTTAATTCAGAGAAGGGACTGGCTATGTATGTAAACTCAGGAAACTTATATATGGCCTGAAACAATCATCCCAAGTATGGTTTTAGAAGTTTGCCACAGCTCTGGTGAAATTTCAATTCAAGAGAAGCCAAGCACAGTACTCTGTGTTTGCAAAAAAAAAAGGGTCAAAGCATGCTGCTATTGCTTGCCTATATCGATGATATCATCTTAACAGGAGCTGATTTAGTGCAGATTGATTGCTGCACTTTAATAAGACCTGGCATTTCTTTTGCAATAAGTGTAGTCAACCAATTTATACAAAAACCTAGCCTCTGTGCTTGGAAGCTATTCATCAAATCCTAAGATGCATTAAGGCAACACAGGACTGGATTTGGTCTATTAAGCTAATGGCCAATTGAAAATACACTGGTATTCTGATGCAGATTGGGTAGATTCTCCTTCAAACAGCAAGTCTTCCTCTGCATTCTGCATGTTTGTTGGAGGTAATTTGGTAACTTGGAAAAGCAAAAAAAAGCATGGTGTAGTGGGCAGGTCTATTGCTGAGGCAAAATATAAAGCTGTAGCCTCAACTACATGTGAGATTCTATGGACACAAACCTTGCTGAAAGAGCTAGGTTTTCAAATTCAGGTTCAAAACCCTTGTTATGTGATAATCATGCTGCCCTACGTATCAAAAAAATTTTAGTGTTTCATGAAAGGACTAAGCATATTGGGTTAAATTGCATTTTGTTAGGGAGAAGGAACTCAACAAGCAAATCTCTCCATTCTACGTTTAATCAGACAGACAACTAACAGACATCTTTACAAAACTCTCACAAGGAACGAGCAGCTTGCCACTATTTTAGCCAAGCTGCAATGTTAACACATCCAGCTCGAGAGGGTGCTGAACTTGGTGTTTATTTCTCTTATTTTTGTCATATTTCCTATTTCCTATTTAGAGTAAACTCTAATATATGTATCAGAATCATACTATCTTGTGATACAGGGTCAGTGGTTAAGTCCAGTAGAGTTTGGGTCTAGTAAGAGTCCAGGAGCTATTTAGTGATCCATGGGCTCAGGGTTTGAGATGAACATGTACTGAGTTATTCCTTGCCTCCCTGAATATATCTTAAACTCTAGCGTCCAGAGGATTCTCATCCCTAACATATTTTTGGTAGAGAGTGCATAAATATCTACTTTAAACAAGGATGCTTCAGTGGAGAACTGTTCAAGTAATTTAGGCAACAAGTTCCTCATAGGAGGAGCACAACCCAAGGCATCAGAATCTAATGTGCTTGACAAAAGAGAACTAACATTTTGAAACACTTATATTGAAATAAAAAAAGTAACTAGCAGAGCATACAAATGTTGAAAGTGATTGCTACATTCCCAGCCACATATTATGAATTAAGTAACTTCCTTTATTTTATCTCATCTATGCAATCAACTATGGTTGTAAAAAGAATCTTCATTTCAAACTTCTGTGTCCTTTAGTAGCAATAAAATGTCTGATCCCTGCATAACTTTCAAACAACTTCTGAAACACTTCCATTGAGTCAGTTTAGTTTTTCTGCAGATTCAGTTATTTCATAAGCATTCACCAAAAGCAGAATGAGGCTTCAACAATAGCTGTTTTCCCCTTTTTTTTGGTAGGTCTGCTCTTAGGTAGCATTTGTTTTCCCAGTGATGACAGTCGAAGAGCAAAGTTTTCAAGAACACAGAACTGCAATGCACAAATTCAGAACATAAAATTATCATCTATTCTTACCTCCCTTTTCCCTTTTGAAACTAAGTGTCATATTCAGCATATTTAGCTATCATAACAAGAAAACAAAAATAGATGGACATATGAATTAGGAAAAAAAGAATTGCATCATTGGCATCAAAGAATTTTAAAAACCTGAAAAGTAGATTCTTAAACGATCATCTGTAGGTTGTCTACCCCAATTAGAACTCCTTCCCACCAGCCATCATGCCATCAAGCATCTCAGGCATCAATAGGTCTTCCAACTTGCAAAGCAGCATCAACAAACACAGGATTACATTGCCAATTTATCAGGTGCTGCAGGTTTGATTCCTGCAAAAAACTAAATTAATAAAATAAACATACATGGACTTAAGTGCAGGAAGACAGTCTAAATTGAAGTAGCAAATTATTTCAGCAGACAATAAAAGCATTTCAGAACTATTTCATCCTAAAATGTTTTCTAGAGTTGAACTCAATACCCTATTGTTTGCTGTTTCAGATCTAAAAGTTACAATTTAATAATACCTTCTTGTCATGACACTAATTTGGTAAACCAAACGGTGAGTAGGAGATGAAAAGCAACAGATACATATCACACTGTCACAGTGATATATAACCTCATGAATAGCCCCCATGCAATATGAAAATGATTAAGTTAAAAAAAAAAAAATTCAAGCATGCAAGCAATTGAGGGCATACAGTAACATATAAGATAAAGAATAAAATTATCGGAAAATGACAAGCAATATATATATATTAAAAATCAAGAATAAGAATAGACGTATATGACACTGAATTGTCACCACTTGGGTCCTCAGCAAGGTGATCCTAGCCTAGTTGGTAAAGTAATTTTTACTACCTTGAAGGATAACGTCTATATTTTATAAAACACATACCCGTTTTGCACAAATAGGTTGCAGGCCTACTGATTCCATAGGTTTCAACATCAACACCCACAGCAGGTTCTGAACCATTTTTCTGCAATTCTTCATGATTTGTTTAGGATTCCTAAGTAATCATTGTCAACTTAAAGAGAAACAAAGATTGATAAATCATCGAAATGGTATACTAGCCATTTTCTATTTAACTAAGCAAAAACATAACAAGATGCCTCACAGGGCCTTCCACTAAATAGTTGTAAAACAGTGAATGCATATTGAGTCAATTTCGTAAGTTTATATTTCTGCAATTTCTTGATAAAAGATTGATAGGCCATTGAAATGGTATACTAGACATTTGCTATTTAACTAAGCAAAAACATAGCAAGATGCCTCATAGGACCTTCCACTAAATAGTTGTAAAACAGAGAACAAATAATGAGTCAATTTCATAAGTTTATATTTCTGCAATTTCTTGATAGAAGACATCTGGAACTAAAATTTGCAACCAATTTGGCTGAACAGCACGATAAAAAAGTTGAAGAAGTCTTAATCTCGCAAGCATGATTAATTGTTAACTCAAATAAGAGCTTTCATCTTGGAATCACAAACATTTCATGAACCCCTTGATTGAATTAATTTTAGTCCCTTTAACAGGCTTATTGTTTATTGTAGAACAATCATACAGAAACCATCCCCAAAAAAATATTGATCTTAATCAATCCAATATTCTTGGTGTAATACCTTACACTCCAACTCAATTCTTATTTCACTCCAATGATGAAACAGTATGCCTCTTCTTACAGAAACCCTCATCTATTTAGTAATTCTAAACATTTGTCCAGATTATCCCTATATATGTCAGAGGTTTTGAGGAAGTGACACCCAAGAATTCAGATAAAATCATAACAAGGAAAAATGACTGACATAAACAGAAGGTCTTAAAATTCATACAATTCGCCAAAAGGATTGGAGAAAAAACTCTGAAAGATAGATGCATATAGCCCCATAAACCATATTTAAAGAACAAAAAAAGAAATCAGCAAAGAACAAAACCCAAAACAAAGAAAGATATGATGCAAAGAACCGCAAAAAACCCTAATCAAAGAACCAAGTACAGATCATCATCACCACAGAGATTGATAGAGAGAGCATTGATTCAAACTTTCTGTGGATGAATCCGTCCAGGGAGAAAGGAAGTCAGCCAGTGAATGAAACCCTAATTTTCAAACAATTGGATTCATTCTTTGAACAAAATCATAGCCATAGATTCCAAAAAAATAGCTAAAATTTTAGACAACAACTAATTTCCAAATTTGGTTACAAGCGATTGCGAACCCGGGCAAGAGATTGCGAACCCGGGCAAGGTCGTCCATGAAGGGAATGAGGAACTATACCAAGTAAGGTAAAACTCACCAGGAAAACAGGCGGGAGTCATCGGAAGAGGGGCAATCCTGCGCCGGAGATTGTAATCGGCAGCGGCCACCGGCGGCGAGGCCTCAGGGGCCAGGGCATGGAGTACCCATGCAGCCGGGATCGCGCGAATGGGAACGGGAGAAACGGTAAGTGCTTCCGGGCCAAGAAAGGAACCGGATCCGCTCACCAGACGGATCCACACCGTCCACGTGTAAAGACAAAATCTGGCCGTTGGATTGCGATGGCCCAGGCAGACCAGATCTGGTTTCAAACAGATCGGGTACAGTCGAACCCAATTGTATAACCGGTCCGGTCCAACCCGGTTATATAACTGGACCCACCGGGGTCCGTCTCAATAAAGTAATAAACGCACAAGCCAAGGCCTCGTCGTCTTCTTCTCAAGCTCCAGCGGCCAATCCATTTCGCTTCTCTAGGGTTCCGGCGATGTCAAGCCGGAGCAGAGGCCCACCGCACCTGATCAAGGACGGGGGCGGTGGCGGGGGTCTACCGCTCCACGACCCATCCTCCTTCTCTCGTCACCACCGCCCGATGCCGCCTCGCCATCTTATCGACGATATGCGCGATGTTCCCCCATCGCCTTTCGTTCGAGGAGGCGCCAGCGTGCCTAGGGGAATCCCAGTCCACCCTGCTGTCCTGGAAGAGAGGCTCGCCGCCCAGCACCAGGAGATCCAAGGTCTACTGGTCGACAACCAACGACTCGCCGCTACCCACGTCGCACTCAAGCAGGAGGTCGCCGCGGCGCAGCACGAGATCCAGATCCTTTCCCATACCCTCTCCTCGATGCACTCCGACAAAGACCTCGAGCTCCGCGAGGTCCTTCGGCCTTCTTTCTCGTAAAGTCTTGCCTTTTTTTGATTGAATTGGGGTTGAATGTGAGTTTTTTGAATATAGATTCATGAGAAGTCAATGAAGATGGAGGCAGAGCTGAGGGCGGTGGAGGCGATGAGAGCGGAGTTGATACAGGTCCATGGGGAAATTCAGAAGCTGAATGCTGCGAGGCAGGAGCTCATGGGGCAGGTCCAGGTGCTCACCCAGGATTTGGCTAGGGCGTCGGCCGAGGTGCAGAAGGCGCCAGCTTTGAAGGCTGAGATTGAGACAATGAAGCAGGAAGTGCAAAAAGCAAGGTAAACCATCGGTTCTCTATCTTTCTTACTTATTGATTTCTTTGAACTTCTTAATAATTCTTGTGCCGTTGATACATGTATAGGGCTGCCATTGAGTATGAGAAGAAGGGATATGCTGAGAATTATGAACAAGGTAAGGTGATGGAGAACAATTTGATTGCAATGGCCCGTGAGGTGGAGAAGCTACGTGCAGAGGTATCCAGTGCGGAGAAGCAGGCACGTCCCACTGCCTCGGCTGGGAATCCAGGTACTAACTTTTGATGCTTTAATTAACTTTGGGAAGACTTTAGTTTGTTTTGGTTACTTTCAGAAGATTTGCACTAAAATGTATCAATAATTAGTTTAGCTTCAACGATTGATGCTCGGTTGTAATTATTTTGTGGGATGTGGCTCAAGACTAGGATGCATGAATAGTCTATTGGATCATCTAATTTCGTGTTTTAGCTTTGGATGCTTTATATATTTTATTCTTCTGGCATGTCTTATGCTGCAAAAGGGTTCCTTTATTAGAACAAGTGATGCTAGCTAGTTTGTATATTTGGTTCTAAGGAATTGCTATCATTCTGTTCTGGTTGATTTTTTATTATAGGATCAGCAGCTGCAGGATATGGTGGGAACTATGGGAATGTTGATCCTAGTTATGCCATAAATCCTTATCCTGCTGGATATGGCATGAATCCTGTAAGAATCACCTTTGCCAGTTTTTTCTAAAATTAAAGAATATGCGTGCATTTTTGTGGATGTCACGTGATGGTTGGCTGTCAGTTTGGTTCATTCACTGATATTGTATTCATATTTGACTTAAAGGTTCCTGGTGCTACAGAGGGTGCCCCTCAATATGGGTCTGGAGCAGGACACGGTCCTTGGGGTGCATATGATGTGCAACGAGCTCATGGCCGCAGATGAAGGAGAATTGATGCAGTACAGCTTAAATTTTTGCACCTTATGTCGTAGCTACATATGTTCATTTGTACTGCCGATTTGTGGCTACGGAGTTTATGTTTTAGGTTCTTAATTACAAATGAAATGTTTTTAGACATTGTTGTTGTTAACATCTTTGGTTTTCTTCCTCATAGTATTTGATTCCTGACTATTAATAGATAGATTTATGTTAAATTTGGGTATATCTTTCCCCAACATTTTCATGTATCAACTCGGCTGATGTTATTGGCATGACATTTTCTTTCTTTGTGACCCTTTACAAGGGTATAAAGTGAATGAAATTCAGAGTTCTCATCTGTTTTTCTGATAGATTGCTAAGTTCATAAAATTCTAGTTTTTTGCATTCTAGGCTATCCAGTGGGCTGTGGATGTGAGTATATAATCCCTTTATGCTGACAACTATTAGTGGGGAAGGTGTCTTCCTTTACTTATGTGTAAATTTCTTCAATAGAAAGGTGCATTTTGAAGATGATGAGAATGCTTT
Source organism: Trichopus zeylanicus subsp. travancoricus (assembly GCA_005019695.1). Taxonomy (NCBI): domain Eukaryota; kingdom Viridiplantae; phylum Streptophyta; class Magnoliopsida; order Dioscoreales; family Dioscoreaceae; genus Trichopus; species Trichopus zeylanicus. The sequence continues at coordinate 229,702 of RXID01014461.1, read as the reverse complement.
AGTTGTCTCTATTAAGCAAATCAATGAATACAGGAAGATTTGTCAGGTAAAAGGACATGTTATTACTCTCTACTTGTAGAAAGATGACTTGGCTTATTGGTATTATCAGTAAATTATTTGTTTGTCCATCTGTAACCTATGTTCAGTTAGGTGTCTGCTTATTCCTGAATCAGACACGGATCTAAGTTCTGATTCTAATTTGCCATTTCACTTGAGGTCAACTTACCACGTTTCTCAGATTATGATAAGAATTCCCTGTAACTATTTTCTTGACAAACTATTGGTCTACTGCAAGAGCTCCCATTGATTTGTCAGAAAGCTAAAGTTAACCAGAAACTGAGCTGAAATTGCCAGTAATTTAGTTAGAAACTTTTGGTAGTAGAGATCCCTGTTGCAAGTTGAATGCTGGTCCTCAATCAAAGTGCCCTTCTTACTAGTTTCTTGCAAGGGCAAGGTGCTCAAGATCTCACAAGTTTCTCTTGGGAACTTGTAAATCAGGTTGAATTGATTTGCTTTATTTCTGAAAATATGCTATAACAGTCTACGAAGGCAAAAATAATCTGATTTGCTGCCAAATCTGTTAATCTGACAAAATTCCAGATTTTCTGATTTATCTGTTCCAGATTTCGTTTACTGTGTTGCTCTTCATGGTGGAATTTTGCTGTTCAAGGACTGTTTGGCAATTACTAGGTGCTTGATGACGCACAACCCTGCATACTATTTAATGACCAAGTTGTTCTGGGCAGCTTTGAGTTTCAGGCTGCACACTTAAAAAAAATACCACCAATCTGAATCAAGGCCTCTGGATTTAACTTCTCAAATCAGGCAAAATACCATCGTTGATTACATTTTAAGGGGCACAAACAAAAATAAGCTTGGTTCCCAGTACTATCTACAAAAACAAAAAACAAATGAAGCAAATGCTATGTAATCCACTTCGACTTCAATTGCGATCAACTAAGATGAATAGGAGATGATGTCAATTAGCCATTTGTGGAAAGACCTTGTTCGTGGGGATGTTCTGCCGCCTTTCAACATAGGCTGTTGGGAACCAACCCGCCCTGCCTCTACATTCTCCTTCAGACCAGCCCGTCGGACTCACCTAGATTGGCAATCAGAAACAATTAGACAGAGCAACTACAGAGATTTTCAAGTATCATGACCAAACTATTCCACCAAAAAAACCAAATGCAAAAACCAATTTGGCTTTACATATTTATGACCTGCATATTCATCATGCAATCATTGACATCTAATTGGTCTTCAAGAAAGTAAGACTTGAATGCTAATCAAATATATGTGGACACTTCTTTATCATGAAAACAAATCACATGAAGTTAATAACCGATGTGCATGAACAGAGTATACTCATAAGAAATAAAGATTAAAATACTTACTTTTCGAACAACAACATAGTCCCCAGCAGCTAGGCTCAGTTCCTTTTCAGAAGTGGCATGAAATGCATGCATCGCCTGCAAGAAAAGCAAAAGATGTAATTTCTTTTATGAGACATGTTATAATTTTCTACTCCAGATTTTGAGGCATTGAATTTACCTCAGCGAGAAAATATAAGGCCTTCTCGGAATGCTTATGGGATGGAGCTTGAGTGGCCAAAGGCGCTGCTGGAGGTGCAGACTCTTTTCCTTGTTTTTCAGAGATCATCTATATCAAGCTGGTACACAGTTAAACTAATTTCATTGCAATGTTCTGGTTATTTCACTTGTTTGATAGTTAAAAAGGATACCTCCGCTTCAACATCATCTAGTATGGCAGCAACTCTCAGATGAAATGATTTTTCTGCCTCTACCTTCACATAAAAAAAAAAGAAGCTACACATGAAAAGAATGATTGAACAGAAGCAATTGAATAGCAGAGATAAACTAATAGAAAAGAATTCTATCCCAATCAAAAAGATTGATTGCCAAATAATTTTACATGATTCCATACCATTGCTGCTAGACGTTGGCAAGTCAGCCTATGCTGCTGTGATTCAACTGCAGCTAGTGCGACAGCTGCTTCTTTTCCTAGGATTGACATATTTGCTTTAAGCTCATGCATTTTAGATTCAGAAGACTGTAGCTTCACACTATTTTCCATTATGGGAGCCTCTCTAATTCTAGCTTGTCTCCTCAAAATTTCTGCTGCCTGTTCACATTTTGGGTCAACTGAAACAGTAAGATCTAGCCTAGAACAAATTTCAATTAAAAGATCATAGTGGTGGTTTCCTCAACATAGAACACTGGGCATTTCTTAGGAGAATATTTTACCTGTGTTTCAGCTTCATGTCTCATCCTACTATAACGCTGAGCAAGATGGCGAGCATCTTCTAAGGAAGCACCATTGATCATTGCTTTTAATGGTTCCATAATCTACAAAAACCAGTTAATTTAGAATTGCCTGAAAAGCCAGAAGAATAGTGACATCGAGAACATAACTCCTGAAACAGACATATCAAAAACTGAAAGGGATGAATATTAAAACAAATACCAAAAAGATCTAGAGTAATTGAACTTGACAAAAAGTTCTACATTGAGACTACCCCTGAAACTCCTGCATTGTCTTGATGGGCCAAAAAGCGTAAAAGAAAATTTTAAGATGGGCATACCTGTGATGATAGCACCTTATTGAAGTCATCATGCTCTTTTTCTACATTCATGAGTGCACCACTATAGAGTGATGCCGCTTTAGCCAGAGTCCCATCAGTGGTGTTGTTTTCACTTCCATATTTACGACAATCCTCAGAAAACTTTGTACCTTGTTCCCAGAAAATACAATCATAAAATCACATAAATCTGTCAAAGTGGTTATTGAACACTCAAATAATGATTGCCATCAAGATTCTAGATGCAATGAATGGAATAAAATCATACACACAAAAATGGAAGGTAGAAAACGTACCTATCTCAATGTGTTTATAACCAATTGCAGTGAACCCTTCAGCTGCCCTTACTATGTCCTTTTGAAAATCCTGATTAAAAAATAATAATAATAAAGAACCTCATGGATGTGAACTTCAATATCTCTCTGTGGATCAAAGGAAACTGTATATTCTAAATTTCTGCAAAAAGCTTATGAAAAAACACGACCAAATCCCTGTAACAGGGTATATGTGTATGCACAATAAACCACCCACTCACCAAACCCAAAAATCAAAGCCTACTTGATAGCACTGATACAGATAACCAACATGGACATAAGGGTGAATAAGAGAACAAGGTTGGGAATGCCATTGCCTTTCAACATCGATATCAACTACAAACAGCAGAAGGAAAGGGAAAACCAGCTCATAGTTCTTCAAAGATACTGGAGCCTGTAAGCTGTAAAGCATCTTCAGTAACAAGTGGACGACATGCAAGTGGAAAAAACAGTAAAACAAATAGGAGATAATTTCTTTGGTGCCACAGCTGTGCCGACCATAATTTCCAAAAACACAAATATTTGCTGAATGTTTTTTGTCTTTTGGGATAACATATAACCCGCTATCACTAATACTGTTGTACACACCACAAAGAGATATCTGAAGAAGAGCACTTGTTTCACAGTCTCTATTGCAATGTGGCACTCCTGACTAGCAAATTTTTGCTACAGTACAACGTCAAATGAACCACCACGAGAATCAACAAATTACATACAAGTCAAATCATAAACAAGATTATTATTATGTTTATTTATTTATTTATTTTTTGGCCAGACCATCAAAATCATGATTAAAAAACATAGACCAAGAAAATGAATAGACTTGGTGCTCTCTCACCCTTCCAGAACGAGTAGATCTGTACAGCTTCTCCAGCTGCTGGTGTCTCTGCATTTCAGCTTCATCTATAACCATTACATCAGAATTCTCATAACCACTCCCAGCAAGCTGCTTTATCACAGCCTGTACAATAATTACAGCAAAATTTGAAACCATTATGCTGGATTCTAAAGACTCCTAATTTATCACATCTGACAGAACAGGAACAACAACAGAAGGCATCCAAATTTAAGTTAAATTACTTAATTAAAAGCAAAAACCCTAGGCATCCAAATCACCGCTACTAGTGCACAGTATTGGTCATCGGATACACCTCGGAACATACGAAAACCAGTCCCTCAATCAAAATCAAGGCCGAACTCATTCTCAACCATAAAAATCAAGAAAAAACTATGGATTGGAACCAAGTATGACCGAATTGCGTGGAACAGCAAGGTTAGGGTTTTCACCTGTTGCTGTTTGACTACTTGTTTGCTGAGCTTGCTTGCCTGCTTCCTCAGCGCCTCCATCGTCCTCCTCCTCCTCAACCTTCTCTCTCTCTCTCTCTCTCTCGATCTGGATCTCAATTTTACTTATTCGCGTGTTCTTCTTCTTCCTGCGCACCCCACCGACAATCTTGCTTCGTCCCAACCATTCAAGATTCTCTCTATACCTTTTACCCGGATAAAAAGGATGAAAGTAAATAATAATAATAATAATAATTTTAGATTCTTTCCGCGGTCGGACCGGGCCCGAAATCCGAAGGCTGAAGATTCCATGGGCCGGGCCTTCCCCATTTGTCCACGAAATAATTCATATTTCATCTGTCGGATTTAATACAAAAATTGATCTTAAAAATCGATTATTACATCATTTGCAGCTTCATTGCATTCAATTTGAATGAAAAATAATAATAAACGGACGGAGGAATCAAATTTTTATTCCAATATTTGCAATTTACGTATTTCGAAAAGGTTAACAACATTTAATTAATGTGGATATAAAAAATTAAGAATAAAAAAAAAAGTGATTCTTTCATCATTTGCAACTAAAATTGCAACAAATTTGAACTTAAAAATGGACGAAAGAATAAAATTTTGTCACAAATGACTCATCCATTCCTCAATTAGCAGAATGGACGCCTAAGACAACAACAAGGTTGGCAATGTACATGTAAAGTTGTAATTAGATATCGAGGATATTCCTCTTTCATCAAAAGAAATTATTAAAAAAAAATGCAGAACTTTAAAAAAAATAATAAAAATACAAAATCTTGGACAACACCTGGGCAGCCTCCTCCTTGCATGCCCAGCAGATGTACTCATTGCACTCCGGTCACCAGCAACAGTCCGACCCCTCCTCCGCCATCCGATCGCCTCGAGATCGCCACTCCCGTCCAGATAAACCATGCAAACCGCCCGCTTTAATGCAGGGCCACCCGGCTACCGCCTTCCTCTACGTCCTCCGAGTGGTGGGCTTCCCATCCCCATGCCCCTCCTCCGCCCGCCACTTGTCCTATCCTCCCCTCGCCGGTATGCCAATGGCCTTTCCTCCACGTCGCAGCGCCACCACAGCTCCTCAACCAATGCTGGTGCTTCCCTATTGGCTTGTCCTCTTCCTCCCCGGCTCTTCTTTTCTCCACCAACCTCCTCCCTTCCTCTTCCTCATACTCCTCCTCCTTCTTCACTCTCCCATGGATTCCGGGGAACCACCCCAGTGGTTGCCAGCCATGGACCGGGAACTCCCTCTCTTCTCCTTGTCCTCTCCGATCTACTCCATGCAACAGCCGCCGCCGCAACTTCACTGGCCTGTGAGCTTCAACCCCTTGGCTGAGCCAGTCCCTTACTACGCTCCTCCTCCTCCGCTGCCGCCGCCGCCGCTTTACCCGCCGCAGCCGCCGGAATCGTGGCTGGATCTCTGGGCTTGGGCGAGCGAGCCGTTGCCGGCGGTGCCGATGCGGATGGCGGAGATGTCGAGCAATGCGGCTGCGCAGAACAGCGGGCTCCGGTTTCGGGCGATTCTGCCGGCCCCAGTGAACCCGAGGCAGTGCTGGGCTGAGCTGAAGCACCAGGAGTGGCAGGAGCGCCAGCTAGCTCAGCTGGGGCTGACCAGGACCCGTGGCAGGCGCCGCCGCTCCGGCAGCGCGAGATTGATGAGGACCTCGTCGTCGGGCTCGCTTTCCAGTTCTGCCACTTCCAAGCCGATGATGAGGCGTGCTACTGCTGGTTTTGCCGAAACAATCACTCTTCCTCCTGATAGGGTTATTTTCTTTTCTTTTGTCTGTGGTTTTTTGTTCTGTTTTAGATTCTGAATTCTGAGGTTTTGCTTTGAGTGTCGGCAGAAGCTGAAGTTTTTGGTACAGAAGGACCTGAAGAACAGCGATGTCAACTCTCTCGGAAGGATTATCATCCCTAAGGTCCATTTTTTGGTTATTTATAAGCTTGATTTTCCTTTTACTTTATTTCAACAGAAAAATGCCATTTTATTTTCCTCGATTAGATTTTCTTTTAGCAGACGATCTTCTTTATCCCTTCCAAACTTGTTATTTTCAAAAAAAAAAAAAAAAAAAAAAAAAAAAACAGAGAGAAGCTGAAAGCAACCTGCCATATCTGAAAGACAAGGAAGGAATGAAGATCACTTTCAGAGACGTCAAGTCCCCTGACCGCTGGAAGATGAAGTACAGGTAGATTTTTTATTTTTTTTCTTTTCTTTCATATTACCAATAATATTTGCTAATGATCTCCTTCCTTTTTTTGCTTTCAGGTTCTGGCCCAACAACAAGAGCAGGATGTATGTGCTTGAGAACACTGGTGAGGAACTCCATTTTTTTAATCCAAGTTTTAAATTCTCCATTTAATGTTTGAATTTTGCATTCGGTGGCATTCGCTGGTAAGCAAAGTTAGCAGCGAATGAGATCTTAGAGAGCAGTCGAAACAGGAATTTGGTCCTCGTTCATCACCGCAGGCCGTTGACCGAGAAATTTCGGTTTCGACGGCGATTTAAAATATTTATTTTAAACATATTTTTAAATATAAATAAATCTTATTAATTGCTTTGCTGGAGTGGATATAAATCACAAGGGCACGTGCACCTTGTAGTTACGAAAAATACAAATGCTTAGTGGAGTCTTGCGAGGGTGTTTGTCTTACAGTCATCAAGTGACCAACGGGTTCAGATAAATGCTGCCCGGAGGAATTTTCACAAACACGTGGAGGGCATTGGCTGATGTTGCCAATCGTTTCTGCTTTTCGCCAACCGGTCTGAACCGGACCGTTTTGGTCCGATTCGGATCGATTTGACCACTCATTAATTAAAAAGAATAAAGGGAATTAAATTCTTTTATTTACCTTCTTCCTAAACAACTTGTTTTGGCTCTCATTCTTTGACAGCTGAGTATGCAAGGAAATACAGTCTCAGGGCTGGGGACTTAATTGCACTTTACAAGGATGAGAAGAACAAATTCGTGAGTCTCTTTTTTTTTTACTTGGATGTCTGAAATTTGACATTATATATTTGATATAGATTTGATTTGCTATCACTAAGAGATAATTCATCCATTTATTACTATTATTGTGACATGAACTTAAGTGCTTCATTTGCCAGACTAGGTGATAGATATTTTTATTTTCTTCTCTGGAAGAAAATTTTTATTCTTCCCTTCAATTGTAGCATTCTTATGAATGAAGGAGATGGAAAGTATTCTTGTTACATTGGTATAAATGGAGGATACAAATCGCATACTTTGACATTAATATAGATGGAGGATATAGATCGTATACTTTTAACGTTAGTATAGATGAAGGAGATAATTTTAAGGATTGCGGCGATGGATTTTTTGAGGTGGGATGCTTTCACTTTAGATCAATCATCTACCCCAAGTATCCCAAGCTTTCACTAGCTAGCCTCAAGTTTCCAATTATCCATTGAAAAACCTTAGCAATTTGTCGTTGAAGTACGAAGTTGAAGAGGTGAATCTCGATTTCTACCATAAAATTTGAGATTCTTTGCATTCCTCTTCCTCCCAACAGTTGAAAGAGAAGAGAATGTTAAAGATGGTGGAGACAAAGGAGTAAGACCTCCAAGAGCAAGGTGATTTTTGCACCTACCTCAATGAAGAGATAATGACACTCCTATTCCGAAGCTTGAAGCCTCTAAAGTTCCAATCTTGCTTGAGATGGGGCATTCGAAAGCAAGGTGATTTTCACTACGAATCTTAATGAAAAGATAATGATGCTCCTACTTCGAAGGTTGAAGACTTTTAACATTATTTAAATTAATAAATAGCTTTCTCTTGTATCTTTTATTTTCATTTTTAATGAATTTTAAGTCTTAAGGAGGGAGCATTTGGGAGTGAGATTATTTTCACTACTCACCTCGATAAAAAAAATATGGATACTCTTATTTCGAAGCTTGGAGCCTTCTGACTTTACCTAAGTTGATAAATAGCTTCATTTTTTTTGTTTTTGATAAATTATGAGTCTCAAAAAGGGAGCATTTGAGAGAAAGATGATTTTCACTACTCACCTAGGTGAAGAAATAATACTGCTCTTAATTTGAAGCTTTGGGACTTCAACCTTGCCTAAGTTGATAAGTAGCTTCCCCTTGTATTTTTAATTTTTATTTTTGATGAACTTTAAATCTTAAAGAGGGAGCATTTAAAAGTGAGGTGATCTTCACTACTTACTTAGGTGAAGAACTAATGATGTTCTTACTTTGAAGTTTGGAGCCCTCCAAACATGCATAAGTTGATAAGTAGCTTTCACTTGTATTTTTTTATTTTTTTTATAAACTTTAAATCTCAAAGTGAGAGCATCTGAGAGTAAGAGTGATTTCCATGTTGCACCTATTGAGAAAATAATGATGCTCTTACTTTGAAGTTTGGAGTCTTTTAAACTTGCTTGAGTTGATAAATAGCTTCTCCTTTGTATTTTTTTTGTTTTTGCTAAATTTTGAGTCTCAAAAAGGGAGTATTCACCATCAAGGTGATTTTCATTACTTACCTGAGTGAAAAAATAATGATGTTCTTACTTTAAAATTTGAGGCCTTACAAACTTGCGTAAGTTGATAGGTGACCTTCTCTTATATTTTTTATTTTCATTTTTGATGAACTTTAAATCTCAAAGGGGGAACATTTAAGAATGAGGTGATTCTTCCTATTGATTGGGTGAAAAAATAATGATACTTTTTGCTTCGAAGATTGGAGTCTTCCAAACTTGCCTACGTTGAAAAATGGCTTCTTATTGTCTTTTTTATTTTATTTTTTGAACTTTAAGTCTCAAAGACGGAGTATTTGAGAGCGAGGTGATTTTTACTGCTCACCTGAGTTAGAGAATAATAAGGCTCTTATTTCAAAGTTTGGGGCTTTACGAACTTGCCTAAGTTGATAAATATATTTCCTTATATATTTTACCTTCATCAGTGATGAACTTTGAACCTCAAATAGGAAGCATTCAAGAGAGAGGTGATTTTCACTACTCACCTTGCTGAAGAGATAATGATTCTCCTATTTCAAAGTTTGGAGACTTCTAATATTATCTAAGTTGGTAAATAGCTTTTCCTTATTTTTTTTAAAATTTTTTATGAAATTTGAGTCTCAAAGAGGAAGCGTTCAAGAGAGGTGATTTCTGCTACTCAGCTCAGCGAAAAGTTAATGATGCTCCTACTTCAAAGCTTGGAGCTTTCGAAAGTGAAGTGATTTTCACTACTCACCTCGATGAAGAGATAATGATGTTTTTGTTTCGAAGTTTGAAGCTTTTGAATTCTACCTAAGTTGATAAATAATTTTCGTTTGTATCTTATATTTTTCATTTTTGATAAAATTTAAGACTTAAAGAAGGAGCATTCAAAAGCGAGATGATTTCTACTGCTCACCTCAGTAGAAAAAAATGATGTTGCTATTTTGAAGTTTGGAGTCTTTGATAAATTTCTTTCTCATGTATCTTTTATTTTTGTTTTTTATGAACTTTAAGTCTCAGAGAAAGAGGGAGCCCTCCAAGAGTGAGGTGATTTTTACTATTTACCTTAATAAAGAGTTAATGACACTCCTATTTTGAAACCTAGAGTCTTTCAACCTTGCCTTAGTTGATAAATAGCTTTCAAATTCATTTTCTGATAGGCAAAACTTTTAAAAATTAATTGCATGCAAGTCAATTGAGCAATAAAATGTAGTCGACATGCACACTCAGGGAATATGATAAATAATAGCAGGATTCACCTCGATTTTTCTACTAATATAAAATAAATTCTCAATCTTGAGTTGTTCGAGAATTCACTAGGATCCTAATTCACTGTTGGATTGTCAAATCCAAAAAAAGATTGAAGTAGTCACTCCATGTCAGTAGCTAACACCCGTCCAAAAATATAATGATACACATACCCAGCAAAATTACAATTTTACTCGAGGTTTTAAGTTTCAATTGAAATTGAAATAGATTGAAATGTATTAGTTAAAGTGAGAGCATAATGAAATAACTTCAAAAACTATTTTGAAGCTTCAGTATTTCTACGAACATAAGACGTTCGAAATCACTGAAATGATTGAAAACGATCAAAATATATTAGTTTCAATACGACAGAAATTAATCTCAAAATCGAAACTTAAAATCTTGTGTTTGCTTGTATACCTCTTCAAAAGTACCAATTTGCCTATATGTCATCACCTTTTTTCATGGATAATGTTATTTCATATTTTTTTTGCATAATAAAGAGACATTTTTGTTATTTAATTTGAGTTTTCATGATAGACATACTCGTTACATTCTTTTCAATGACTGGATGCTTAATTGGATGCGGTAAATAATTTTATAGGTATCACTTTTGAAAGTAGGAAAATTTCCAATCAGAATTATATAGAAATTTCATTTTAGGATACCAAAAAATAATGAATATTTTTTTAAAAAAATCCATAATCTCCTCTATTGTTTATTAATTTCTTGTGAAATAGTAATGCAACTTTTTATGATGATGCTATCTATTTTTGCTACAGTATATTTGTCACAAGAAAGTGAAGAGGCCTACTGAACACATGAGACAAGAGGAAGAGACGCAACGACTTATGAACCAATTGGAAGAAATTATCAAAGGAACAAATGTTGAAAAAGAACGCATTGCAAATGCTATGAGGATGAAGCAATTGGAACAAGAACTTTTTAGTGAAAATGAAGATACTGAATGTGAAGAGCCTCATCCACCCACAGCTCTAACTACTGGTGTTGTTGGTGCCACCTATGAATTCGGGGAATCAAGCAATGCAAAAAAACCTGCTCAGGAAGGCATCATGCACATTGATAGCCCTAAAATCAATCTTGACAACTTCGACCCTTCTATGCCCTAAGAGTCCCCGCACTTGAATGTTCATGGTCATCCTTTTCCATGACTACAAAGCATAGATGTCATAAAGAACCTGGAAGAGTGGAGCTACTATAAGCCAGGTAATAAGATCTTAAAATAAAGAGAGAAAGATGCTTGCATGGATGTCTCTATGCATGCTCTTAGGGTTTCGTTTAATGGAAATATGTAAAAGGGTGCTTCTTCAAGCATTTTATATCTTCTATAATAGTAGCAATCCTAGCATATATGGAACATTCTATTATATCTCAATTTATGTATCGTCTGTAGTGTTAAATAAATTTCATCTGTGATGAATGAGGTATTGTCCAATAAATAAACCTCTACTTTTTAGAATAATTCTATTTATGATTTTTGCTTATTTTATGATTCTACAAAGTATATTTATGCATCTTTTCCTGAAAAACTCTTATCATAGATATTATCTAGTATAATTTTAGCTCGTATTGTCATTTTAGTTGACATATTGAAATTTTTTTCTCTGTTATCATTCATAAGAACAAGTTTTGCAATGGATCCTTCTTGTCATGAAGAAAGATGTGCATTTGCAAAGATAAGAAACAATACACAAACCTATGTATCCTGCACTTATAAATTTTTTAAGTTATATTTTAGGTTATTTCTGATCAATGATGTGCAATATCTGGAGCAAGTACCCCATCCAAGTTGAACTTAACAAAAAATAACACGAAGTATCCAAATACACACCAAGCTTGAGAATCCTGATTCCACTAGTTCATTGAACCAAGAAGTTGAATTGACAAAATAAAAACTTACATTGATCCAGCTTACAACAATCTCACCTAGTTTTCCAAGCTAACAGTGATCTCAACACAAAACTAGATGCATAAACAGGCAAATACAGAATGAAAGAACACTTTTCTGTGAGTTTCATCATGTCATTTAAACAATTCTTCGAGTGGAATTCCCCGCTCCTGTGCAACATCTCTGAGATGCCGCATTTTTTGCACAGCGACAACAGTAGCTCTGGCATTGTTAAGGGCATTCTTACTCCCTAGCTGTTTACCCAGAGCATTCTCAACACCAGCCAATTCCAATACGATCCTCACTGCTCCACCAGCAATCACACCGGTACCAGGTGAAGCAGGTCTTAGCATGACTTTTGCTGCCCCATAATCTCCATCAGATCTGTTGCATTAGAGCAATCCAATGAAGGGATGAAACACAAAGTCATACTCAGAGCGACAACATGACAAAACTAAATAGAGAACACATAAAACGGATGGAACAAACAGAAATAAGTAAAGCTTGCAAAATTTTTTGACTCATTCAAAAGTTGCTGCGACTTCTGCACGACAATAGATAAGCAAACATAGGAATCGGATGCCATATCCTTCAGTTAGTGATTCGCCAACACAGAAGCAAACAAGAATTAGTTAATCCAGGGATTTTATGTTCATCAAAACATTTTCTCCTGTTTTTCTGCTAAGGTCAGATACTCATGAAGTCTGCAAAAGAATATCCAAGTTTTGAGAATCAATAGCAAAAGTAACCAACTCTCCTTTATCATAGACTGTTACAGAAATTATAATACTTCACAACAATTCCAATCTAACCATTGTTTAGTTTCAAAGACAATACAGCAGAATGCACATGCAAATCAAGCAGTACAAGAATACATGACATACTGGCACAAAAAACGAAAGGAATTCACTGATAGTTTTAATTCAGACATACTTTTTTGGTTAGCAAGCTCTAACCGACATCTGCAAAGAAGAAACGAGGGAATCCAAAATATAGACCCTTCATCTTTGACACCAATCAATTATATATCATAAAAGGGATAGATGTGCGTCAACACTCTTCATAATATCCAAGATGCCAGTCTACTTTTCATGCTAATATGCAATTGAAAACGTAAATGCAATGTTGAGCTTAAGAAAAACAGATCATAAACTTTGCTTCCCATGAAACAAACCCTGCAAGACCCACCTTCTAATAAGATAACGTTCAAGACACACAGATTACGCTCAATCAATCTAGTTTAAACAAACAACAGAGACCCAAACTTTGAGCCACGATTTCTCTGATTCCTAAATGCAGTTCAAATTGCTACAACAAAAAACTACTTCACAGGCATTTCAACAAACACCAATAATACATCACAAATTTGAGAAGAGAAGAGCCATACATACCGATGAGGAAATGTGGAGTACTTGGTCATGGGAACAGTAATAATGTTTCTCCGCGCATTGATCGCCGACTTGAAGATGGCATCAACAACCTCCTTGGCCTTCCCGACCCCAACCCCAACCTGCCCCTTCTTGTCACCGATAACCACAATAGCCCGAAAGGAAAGCTTCTTTCCGCCCTTGACGACCTTGGTCACCCTTCTCACCTGCACGACCCGCTCCTCGAACCCATCATTCGGCTTCTCCTTCTTCCTCCTTCCAAGGAACCCGCCGGCGGCCTTCTTGAGCTTGGCATCCATGACAAAGACGTCGTTTCCGAGGACGCTCTCGCCGCTGTAGGCGGGGCCGTATATCTCCTCGTAGGCGGCGGCGATCTGCTCCTCGGTCTCGGGGGGTAGCTCGTCGAAGGAGGGCGGCGGGACGTAGCCCTCCGGCGGGGTCGGGGGATCGAAGGGGATATCTTCATAGGGGTCGAGGTTATCGAAGAAGGAGGTGTCAATGTCCTTGTCGTTGGAGGCTTTGGTTGCGGGGAAGGAGAAGGGCTTGGAGAGAGGAGGGGAGCGGAGGAGGAGGAGGGAGGTTTTGAGAGGGAGGGAGGAGCGGAGCGAGAGGGTGGAAAAGGAGGAGATGGCGGCGGCCGTGATCGCGGCGGACGCCATTAACGCCGGCTGGTGGTGCTTGGGAGCGAGCCTGTGGCTTATCTCTCTTTTATCTCTTCCTTCGTACTGTGGGTTCGGTCCGTTTTATCCGGATTTGGTTTCGAGCTAACACGAAAACGAAGTCGTTTCCGTTTCATCCGGAAGTGGCATTTTGCAAAGAAACCCAAACAAAGAAAATTATTTGCAAAAATAAGGAAAAATCTCTTTATCCACCCCTTCAAGCGAAGCTCAAATAGATTATTATGTCCACGAGCTAAATGCGGATAGTGTCACTTAGCTAGCTGACACGCATTATCATGTAGTTGGTTGACTTAATCATTGTGATTAATCTAAAGCCAGTTTTTACGACGATGACAACTATTTAATTCAGGTTGGCTTCTCATGTAGTTGAGATGTTTAGCCTCGAAATGCCACTCTTTTTCTGATTCACAGGAACAAGAAATCTCAAATAAATCCATGAACAACAAGCTCTCTCTGTGCACAAAGTGGAAGAGAAACAAAACCAAGAAGGGCCTCGATGGATGCAATCCGAACCAAGGAAGACGAAAAGCGAGCCATGAAAGTCTACAAGAATTTTAAGGAAATATATAGCCATCCATCCGGTAATCCATAGCGGGCATCTGATTCGAAATAATAAGATCGTCCAACTAAAAAAAAAAAATGAAATATTTTTATATATTACTATTTTAAAAAAAATTTGATTCTATAATAGAAAAATAATTTAATTTAATATTTAAATTAAAAATAATTACTTTTAAATTTTTAATAGAAAAACTAAACTTTTAATCGGATTATTTCTAATTTTAGTATCCAACCAAATGGAGCCTAAGGGCCTGTTTGTTTCAATTCCCTTTCCCCGGAAACGGGGGAATTGAGAGAATTGGGAGCCCAATTCCCTCAATTCCCTTGTTTGTTTCAATTCCAGAAGCCCGGAATCGAGGGAATCAGCCGATTCCCAATTCCCTCGATTCCTCCTTTCATTTCCTCTCGAAAACGACGGGAAACCGTGATTTCCCGTGTTTTCCCGATCTCGTCTCTCTGGCCTTTCGTCCCCGATTTCGAACGAAAATTTCAGATCGAGGTCATCTTCCCCGATCTCCTCTTCCCCGATCTCATCTTCACGAAAATTTCAGATCGAGGTCATCTTCCCCGATCTCCTCTTCCCCGATCTCATCTTCACGAAAATTTCAGATCGAGGTCGCCTTCCGTCTCTTGTCTTCCCGATCTTCCCCGAGCTCGTCTTCACGACCGCTGCTCCGGATCGTTCCCCGAGCTCGTCTTCACGACCGCTGCTCCGGATCGTTCCCCGAGCTCGTCTTCACGACCGCTGCTCCGGATCGTTCCCCGATCTCGTCTTCTCGACCGCTGCTCCGGATCGTCTTCCCGATCTTCCCCGATCTCGTCTTCACGACCGCTGCTCCGGATCGTTCTCTGATCTCGTCTTCTCGATCGCTGCTCCGGATTGTGTTCCCGATCTTCCCCGATCTCGTCTTCACGAGCTTTCCGATCTCGTATTCCCGACGGCCATCCCGACCGCTGCCCCAATTGCGGCCCGACGGCCCTCCCGACCACTGCCCCGACCGCTGCCCTGACCATGGCCCGACCGCTGCCCTGACCACGGCCCGACCGCTGCCCCTGTTCTTCACGAGTTCTTCACTATCATCGTGAAGCTATTTTGGTTGGATTACTAAGCTTTACGGTTCTGCCGTAATTTTCAGAGAAGCTGAAATCCGGAAAATTCAACCAATCGGGTTCCAAATTTGATAAAGGTATTATTTTTACTCAATTTTTTATCTGTTTTGATGATTTTTTTTTTGGTTGAATTACAGATGATCAGGTTGGGAGAGCGAGAAACAGAGTGCTTTATTTGCAGAAAACACTTATATTGGTTCTTCATTATTGCCGTAGATAAGGAAAACACAGAGAATTGTATGAAATCACGGGTCCATGGAAAGAAGACATGTTGTTTTTGTTTGTTAATGAGCTAAAATCCTGTTCTCTTTATATCATAATGTTTGTACATTGCCGACATGATTTAGATTTGATGTTAACTTTGATCATCCAGTATGTTTTAATCATAGTAGGTTGATGTTTTTGATTCTCTGATAGGAAATTTAGAGTAAGTTTCAAAAATTTTGGTTGTATTTTACCTGTTTATACAAAAACGAGGCTTTATGAATGAGTTTTTTGATATGATTTGTTTGATATGATACTTGTTCTTTATATTAAATATGTATGTATTATTATACTGGTTTGTTTGATATGATACTTGTTCTTTATATTAAATATGTATGTATTATTATACTTGTTTACTAAAACCTATATTATTGTTTAAAAGGTATGGACTCAGATGGATATGAAGCGTTGGGCTCCTCCAACTCAATTTCTGACAGGAGTCCTAACTTGGAAGTAGCAGTTGCGCAACAAAGAACAACCAACGCCAGGATTCATAGATCACATAAACTGTGGTCTAAAAGCAACTCCGAGTTTCTTATTAATTTTTTGGTTGGACAAGTGCATGCAGGTTTAAAGCAAGACAAGTCTTTCAAGAGGCAAGCATTTGTCGCAGCTGCAAATGCTGTGAATGCAGAGTTCAATACTGAGTTCAACGTTGATAATGTTGAAGGCCATTATAAGAAGACATTAAAGAAGCGAGTTGCAGTCATTAAAAAAGTACAAGACTTCAGTGGGGTAGGGTGGATTGAAGATGAGAAGATGATCACAGCATCCGGACAAGTCTATGTTGATATCATAGCGGTAAGAAAGAAATATATTTTTTCAAATTTTTTTAAATATATTATCAGTTTAGGTTGCATCTAATATATTTTTATCCTAATCTTACAGCAAATTCCGGAAGCTAAACAAATTTTGAACACACGTATACCCTTTTACGAGGAGTTGCTTCTGATTTGTGGATCAGACTATGCTACTGGCAGTATGGCTAAATCTGCATTTGACAATTTTGGAGAAGATTTTAATAGAGAGGAGGCTCAACAACAACATTCTGTACACGAAGATACTCAGAATGCAGCTGATAGAGAGGGACCTTCTACCAACTATGCTACTGGTAGTCAGTCGAAAGGTAAACAACAAGCCTCTTCTTCAGAGAATACATCGAGGTCACGTAAGCGCAAGGGCAAAACTCTTGATCAGAGGATGATGGAAGAGTTGATGATCACCATGCGTCAAGTTGCATCCTCCCTTCAAACAGCTGGAAAGGATTCTTGGAAGAAAGCCTTGTATTCAACTTTGATGAAGTTCAAGGGGGAACGATTTAGTAAGCCTTTTCTGAAACTTGCATGTAGGCGTTTACATGAGGACGAGATTGATGGCATGGCATTTGTTGATGGTATGACTGATGAGGACAGAATTGAGTGGCTTCAGGAGTTTATGGATGATATAAGTATATAGTTATATATTTTGTAATGATCTGTTAAGTTAAACTATGTATTTAACTATCTTTTGAGCGGACTTTTGTATTACCTTGCTAAGATGTCTTTTGTAATATATTAAGTTGTCTCTGTAGTACATACAAATCATCATAATATTTATTGTGCTATTTGTACATATAGTGAAACTGAAATCCCTTCATTTTTCGGTCTTTTTGTAAAATCTTATTAATTTTTAAAATTATTTCAATAATTTTAAAAATTAAAATATTTTCTTAATCAAATTACTTAAATATTAATTATTTTCAAAAAAAATAATTATATATTTTTTATGTTTATTTAACATTATTTTAGAAGATAATGAAAAAATTATATTAAATAAATCTATAATTGATTATAATAAGTTATTTACATAGTCTATTTTTTAAATTTTTTTAAAATATTTATTACTTTTTAATTATTTTTATATATTTCTCAATTCTCTACGGTACAAAAATCATACAAATACAAGAATTCAACAACTTATGGAATTGATCAATTCCATTTGTCAACCAAACAACGGAAAGGAATTGACCAATTCCCAATTCCCTACAGTAAATACTCATCCAAACACAGGAATTATCCAATTCCTTCAATTCCCTCAATTCCCCGGAATCACTCAATTCCCTCAATTCCATGATTCCTTTCCCCGGAATTGAACCAAACGGGCCCTAAGAATCCAAGCCATTTGAACTTGGGTTACTTCCAACTCAAGTTAACAAAATACTCTTTGATTAACAGGGCTAATTTGTTGGAATATAATGAAAAATAGAGAAAAAAAACTATAGTGAATAAACAATATTAATTTTATATTATTATATATATATATATATATATATTAAAAATACTATAATAATTTAAATTTTATCAATTTTAGTAGGCTCCTTTATGATTATGATAGGAAATTTATCACTAGTAATTTCATCTTGAAGAATGTAATTTTCATCGTATTTTTTTGAAATTTGAATACAAAGTATCTCCACATTTATTTTTTCTCTTCAACAAGAACAAGTCTTACTTGTTTATTCACTTTCTTTGGTTATACATTTGCACAAAAATTGATATTAAACTTTTTATCCAAATAATTCTGCATTTCTGTGCACTTTTTATTTCATAATTTGTTAAAAAATAACTTCATCCACTAATGCAAATTTCAAATATTGTGCTTTATAATTATGAGCATGTACCTCCTTGAGTTTTTAAAAATTATTGATGTCTTCATTAATTTCAATCTCCATATAACTATTCTCCGTCATATCCCACAATTCTTTTGATTTCAATATACATCTTATTGTGATATTTCATTTTTGATAGTTTTACTCTCATCTAGTCGAAATAACAATGAAAACATATATTATCATCATCCATTATCAGTAACTCGTTGCAAACTCACAATTGTCAATCTTTTTTCTTTAGAGTTAACATGTTGTATTTGTATGTTGCCAATTGCCTGAACTCTGATATTATAACAATAGCATTTCGAGGTATTCTAGCATTTTAAAAATGTCCCTAATCTTTTTATACCCAAGACTCAAATCTTTTACAATGTTCCAAGTTTCACAATAAAAACATAGGAATATAGTAACTTCGTGGAACATCTTCTTCAAAGTCTTTAATAGAATGTTGAAAAATTCGTTACTTCATCAATACTTGACTTTCACGGCCAATAACCATATGATAAAAGATAAAAAATATAAAATTTCTATATTTAGGATATAGTTTTCTATTAGTTTCATTCAAGAAATTAAGGAACTTCATATCATTTTTTACAAAAACTTCTGTTGGTATTTTTCTGCTTGTAATACCAAATACATCGTGTAACAAATATTCAATATCATTCTCATATTCATTATATACTTTAACTAACTCTATAACTTGATTATGTTGTATTCTCTGCTAATATCATGACTCCGTTATATAAAAAGTCTAATTAGTATATGACAAACTTTATCCCTTTACTATTGTGTATTCATAAATCTTTTTCTGTGTTCAACTGTGCATATTTATACAATCAATATATGGATATCTTATCACATAATAGGTCATTTTGTTCTTGAAGATATATTCAAGAGAAACACAAACTCATGCGATATATCTTCAATTCAACTTATTCTTTATCTTGATGCTACTTTTATCCATTGTAATATTATAAGACAATATCCTATCCATAACTTATAATAATTGGTAAATAAAAATTAAATCCTAATACAAATAAATAGAAATTAAAATTACACTCCTTCAAAATTCAATTTCATCCATGATCATATAAATATATATATTATACTTTAAAAATTTGAAATTAATTATTTATATCGGAATGGATTTCAAAACTGAAATGTTTGGGCGAAACTTTTGAAACTTAAAACCTTGGTAGAAGTAACAAAACATGATGCCTGCTTCAATCATTGTGGTATATTTGTTTTATATATTCATGTTCCCATTTCTTCTGTATGTTGATTCAAGCTACTGTATGCTTCGAGTTGCACAACAATGTATTGGAAAAACAATAATTATGGTTTAAATCATGATAAATTAGGGACTTAATTTACAGTCTCCACATAAATTTAGGACTCAGAGAGAGAGTTAACTCGAGGGCCAGAAAAATATACCCAGGAGAATATAGAAGAAAATCAGTCTTCTTCTAACTCATCCTCTACCTCATCGGAGAAGGCTCTGGAGAGAAGGTCAGGCTCTCCGGGGGTTGCACAAACCTCAGGTATTCAATTACGTTGCATACACCTGATTCCTAAAATTGGATTCAATTTAATTTACTGTTTCTTAATAATTTCTGTCGAGGGTGTCTTTGCTGAAGACAACCTCAGCGACTTTAATTATTGCAAATTAAATGCTAGCAAAACCAGAAAGAGCTGCTGCGGATCTGATTCTTGACACCATGTCAGATATCAAAGCCACCGAAACAAAAGGAAAACATCACCAAAACCAAAAAAACACAGCGGAAGAAGAAGAAGAAGACGGCGAGCAGCAGCGCAGCCGAAAACGGCGCATGCAGCGCCCAAAATCATGAATCTCCCGCATTCATGCGACCAACAAACAAATCTAAGCATAAAATGCACTGGATTCAAGACCTGCCCGCTTCCAAACAAATATAACAAAAATAAACAACAGTCTCCTTCCACTTCTTCTCTAATAGTTCATGACAGAAACAAAAACAACAAAAATCTACATTAGATCTCAAGCACAAAACGAAGAAAACGCAGACAACAACGGAAACAAACCAGACAATTCCGACTATTGCATTACACGAAGGTTCTTATATGAAGGCTGACGGTGAGGGAGGATAAACGTCAATGCCGGTGAGACCACTGACCCAGCTGTTAATATCTTCGTCATCTTCAGCATCTGCAGCCCCTCTTTGAGCTTCCGCCGGCGCCTCCGCAGGCTCCGGCAGAGGCATGGGCTGCCACGCAAGTCCAGGCTCAACCATCATCTCATACTCCATAGTTCCGTAGGGGTTGAGGTGCTCGGGGGTTAGTTCGAGGCCGTTAAAACCAGAAAAGGTCCGAAGGTCGTAGGATGGCATCATGAGGGTCGACGGAGGAGGGGCTGGAAAGCCTCCAACGGCAGCATAAGCAGGAGGGAGGTGATGATGATGGGCTCCGAAGCACAGGGAGGGGGACGAGTTTCTATCGTAGGCTGAAATGGAGGAGGAGAAAGAGGAGGAGCAGGAGGAGGAGGAGGAGGAGGAGGAGGAGTTCTTGTGGCGCTTGGTCTTGCGGCCCCCCACGGGGACGTTGCGGAGGACGCCGCCTTCAGTCCAGTAGCGGCGACAGGCCTTGCAGTAGTGGCGGGGCTGGGCGGCGTTGTAGTTGTTGAAGTAGCAGAATTTGGTGTACATGGAGTCGCAGCGGGGGCATTTCTTCGGCGGCTCCTCGCTCCTCCGCCTCAGCAAGTCCGCCAGCGTTCGGTCGGGCTTCCTCTGTTGCTCCGCCCTCCTCTGCTGCTGCATCTCGATCTCAATTTCCTTCTCTTTGAAGGAAAGAGGCCGGATTTAGAAGGATGGAGATCACCAGTGAAAGACCGATGTCGTATTTATAACTGAACTCCGCCCCTTGTTAAAGGCTAAACAGCGGTAAAATACCGAGGGCTCGGCGACGGGTGGATTAGAAGAATCAAGAAATTATGGCAGTGGAATGTAGTGAATATTTGGAACGCGCTAGAGTGGTTTGCATGGCAAGGAGCAATGAAGATATTGCGGAATCTCTCAGGCAGAGTGGCCAGGTTTCATGCAGGTGTGGGTTGTGAAGGGAAAGTGTGGGTTGGGAGGAGGGGTGAGGAGAGGGTGACGGTTGAAGGGGTGATGGGGGACAAATGGCATTCGGTTTTGTCAGAGTTCACAAGAACCTCCCCTCCCTCCCAACCCCTTGTCTTCTACCTCTGCCAACCAAATTTAGGGTTTAGGGTTTTTCTTTCTTGGTAGATATCTCTTGGAGAGTGTACGGGTGTGCCAGCGGACAAGGCTTCAGGTATTGGCCGGTTCAAACGCACATGAGCAAGCGCCAACACAATGTGAGCTCATGTTCTCTGAAAAAACCCCTTTTCTTTCCTACCAGTACCACATAAGCAGCAGCACCATGCCAAAGGCCCTCCGTGTTCCATAAATTTTCTGAACTTTCCTGAATTTGATCAATTTTTATGGATTTTCCCGGTTTTGTTGCTTGTAATAGAAACATGCAATACCACATCGAATGTGCCAACTTTTGCTGATACAAACAGGCATCAATGAGCATTAGCTCAAGCGAGCCAGCGAGCCATTTCCCGCTTGCGACTGATGACCAATTTGAGCTCAGTTACAGCCGCAAAAAAAAAAATAAAAATAAAAACAAATAGAGGAGCTTGGTTTGGAGTCCTTGGAGTTGCTCGGTCAATTTGAATTTTTCAAGCCTCATTTGTTCAGTTGAAGTAATGCTCATTGGATACCTATTCAACACCATACATGCACATCCCAAGGCAAACAATTCAAACTACACAGCACAGTCAACCACAGGATGGGCAACACAAAACTGTTTTGTCATTTAAAAAATAGTAACACGAATACAGTCAAGATTATCAGGTACATGAGACACCCTCGTGGACCAAAATCAGGTGCATAGGGTATACCGGATAACTGAAACTAGCATTGGCCACATACTCATGCGAGAAGATTCGAATATACAATTTTTTGCCCTGTGACCATGTAGTCTGAAGCAACAAACCAAACCCCCAGAGCACGCTTGTCTTGTCACAAATAACTAGTCATCTTCAGGGTTGAAGTCCCGGATCTTCACATCAGCATCTTCCCCGTATTGGATGCAGTCGTCAATCATTGACAAGACATGTTCTATGCTGCCCAAAAAGTAAAGTATAAAAGCAAGCAAAGCAAATAAAAAAGAATTAGTGGTTCTGTTCTGTATTCTTGATGTTTCACATATGCAATCCTCAATCAGCATTTCTAACATTCTACAAGCAGCAAGATTTCATGAATATTAAACATAAATGTTACCACTAAATTATTTTGTGGGTAGCAATTGCAGCATATTCTTAATTTGGAGATTAAGCTATCAATATAAGATGGAATCATGAACTTACCTACTCTCTTTCCTCAAGTCAAGAGGCACGAAGTTCACCATGCTGAAATCATCAATCTAGAAAAATGCAAAAAGGATAAGAAATTCTAAAGGAGATAATCTTCTTCTTATGATGGGAACACCAAACTGACTAAAAAGAGTACACTTATCAAAGGTAGGGTAAAGCAATGATACTGCTAAATCAAAAATGCCGGTTTTCATTCATTTTCCTTTATGCCTAATCTTAGTTCAGTAGAAACATTAAGTACATTATTACAAAATATGTCAGATAATTATATTCTCAAGCCCTTCTTTATCAAGTCCTTTTAGTTTTCAAGAATCTGAAACCATAGGATTGAAATTTTAAAAAATCTGAAATCTTTGGCCAGTCAGTTGACTTCTCCAGGCACTAAATTCTTTTTATTGTTTTATTGTTACAAAAAACTTTTCTATTTACCAAATTTGCCAAGGCCTCATTTAACTTTGCAAACTGAGGCTCCATATTCTGATTCAACTCTGAAAGCAAAAGCTTTGCTTCTGGATTCAAGAAACTGAAAAAGAAATAGGAAATCATTTAAAAACAAATGAAATTGAAACTAGAAAATGCAACTTTTAAATGTAGAACTTACTTTTCAATATCTCTTTTATTTGTGACAAGGTCCATTTTTGAGAGAATAGTAACATGAGGTAGCTCAAGCTGAACCATTGCAGAAAGTGAAGCCATGCAACCACTAATATACTTGGTCACATCAGTCATGAACTGAAATATAAGAAAACTCCAATTTACCATTTGTGGTTCAAAGCAAAGAGAGAAATTAAACAAAAATTTTACACAAACCTGAGAATCAAGTAAATACACTGCACAAACATTGAAATTCTTCCGTTGCAAATGTTCCACAAAATTACGCAGAACTGGGACATGTGTAAAAAGTTCTATCTGACCTGTAATAGAAAATGCAAAGCACACCAAATGTGATTAAGATCCAAAAAACAGCAGTTAAATTAACAAGTCAGAACACCTGCTGGTTCTATCAATTACATAATTCTAACAAGCTTTGTGAATCCGGATGCTCTACAGATAATAGGAAACCCTTTTTTATTGAAGCATGCCACGAATCCTTCAATGTACAAGTAGTAGGAGATTTGCAATGCTTGGTCTCCATCCATCATTTTAACGTGTGTGATATTAAAAAGAATGCCCTATGAAGAGAGAAAAAAGGCCAAAAAAATCCAGAATTGTCCCTTGATCTTTATCTACTGAAAGTAAACTAAAGTAGCCAAAGAAAACAAACTTGTTCCACATTATCTAGTGACGAGCATTTCATTAAGAATAGAATACTTTAAGAAAACAATGCGCCATTAGCACAAAGTTGAAAATTAATCACCTGGACAGTCAAAAACCAGATAGTCATCATCCAAGTAGTTTTCCAGTTCTTCTGCCAACCAGTCATCCAAATTATCTTCAAGATGCCTGACAATCCATTAAGGAATTCAAATGACCATATAATGTGCAAACTTGAACTTATCACTGCAGGCATGGAAACAGTCAAATTTTCTTACAAGGAAGCTTCAATAGCATCTAACAAAATGATATTCCTAAATACTTGCAGAATAGCTTGATTTCGGCTCAATTCACAAAAACTACAATAATGACAGAAATGCACTAATATATTGGAAGTAATGGTGTAATTCAAAAGTTCCATAGCCTGAAGTTCAAAATAACTCATAAAATAACCTGCATACATACAGAAAAAATACTTAGTAATGTCATTTGCAAGTTAATAGTGAGATAGGGGGATCCAAATTTACTACGCACCCAATTCCACAGCAGAGCGTAAGTCAAATACTAAGCCCTGAAAACTCGATAAGGATGCATCTTTGGCTAAACTAGGTTGTCCTCTGATAAAAAACATTATAGTATAGTATATTTTATTGTGACTGTTATGTTCCCCGTGAATGACACACACACAAAACAGAACTGATATCTTCTGAATGCCTGCACAAAAAACTCCATGCCTCAACCACATACTCAAAATCCTATTTATATAGAACCAACTAAATTATACAATCAGCTAGAGATAAATGACATCAAAACAAGCAATAATTAAAGTATGACAGAAGGATACTCCATGCAGTAAATAAGCCCCCCATTAGGCCCTAAACCAAGCTCCTCCACCACATCGTCCAACGAAATAAGCTCTCTGATGTCTGCAAATAAACAAATAAGGCATAAAACAGCCACAAAATTAATTTCCAAAAACAAAAGTCATACATGATAAAAATTAAAAGAAAGATACCCAACGCAACAGGATAGTCAAAATTCTCAGCAGCTGGGTCGAGATTCACAATGTGGATTGTCCTCCCAACAGTCTCGCAGTGTTGATACAAACTAGAACAATAAGTCGACTACAAAACCCAGAAAAGCAAATCAATCCCACAAAAAGGCATCGACTTTCCCAAATGAAAATCGAAATATACACGAAAAAAACAACTCCTCATCACCTTCCCACTTCCAGCAGGGCCAATAACAAGCTGCGCGTAACCCATGATCAGCTGGACGCGACGAACCCCTTTCCAAAGCAGGATAAATAAAGAAATAGCAAAGATCAGTTGAAGCGGACGAAGCTGAGAAGCACGATGGCGGCGTAGGGGCTGCACAAGATGGTCGCCGCCATTAAAAAGCTCAGAATCACAGATTATGCCATAAATTACCTAAGAGTCAGCACCACGAGCAAATATATTGCGCTCGGTTTCGTCGGAATTAGGGTTTGAAGCGATGCAATACAGAGATCGAGGGTTACCTCGCGGGCGAGCTGAGACGGAAAGAGATCGATGGGATCCCAGGGCAGCGGAGGAGTCGGGAGCCAGGGTTTTCTAAGGATTCGTGGATTCGTATTTTTGTCGGGTTCAGTTTAGCTTAAGGTAGTTCAAGAGCCACTACGCGCAACCGATAATCCACAAGCCACCCATCAGATTCAATCCCAGCCGTTGGAAATTTTGGCATCTTGATTTAAAGAAAACCTTGATTTATGAGAGAGAGATATATATTTTGCAATAATTTATGAGATATAAATTGACAAAATGATTATCAACAAAAGATCAATTTTCCAAAAAAAAATAATAAAATTAAACAAAATAAAAGTGATTTGATTTCAATTTTCACCCCGAAAAATAAAGAATCATTAACAAATAAAAAGACAAGACAGATGCTTCACTGATAATTATAGTCTCAGCTCAAGAGGTTGAAGCCCAAGAGAGTTGCAGTAAGACTGTCATGTAACTGAGATATTTGACTGTCATTCAATATTCTTGAATTATTCTTTGATGTGAGTAGTTTACTATTCACATGTTTTATTTAGGTAAATCCATGATAATTAGATGTTAATCCCTCAATAAAAATAGGAATTTTCGTCTCAAAAAAATAATAAAAACAGGAATTTACACTTCTTCAACAAGTTAGTAGTGATCGAAGAACCACCGCTGATCTTGCTGTTGCATGCCTCAAAACACAAGGATCTCCATGTGCCCTAGAAGAAACAGTAAAGATTTTATAAAATGAACACAAAATTGATCCTAAAAGCTACTGAGATTCGAAGTTTGTAACCAAAGTTACTTCTTATTAAAATGAAATATAGCAGAAAAATTGGTGAGCAAATCTTCATTTGTTAATCATTAAAGATAAGAAAACATAAAACAAAGATCAACGCGAAAATCGAAACAATTATGACAAAATGAGAAATGAACAATTAAATCTGAAACGAATGACTGATAATGCATGATGCAGCTCAAAAAAAAAAAAAAAGAAAGAAAGAAAAAGAATGAGTGATAATACATGATAAACTGAATATTGTCCAAGTATGAAACAATGTCAAGATATATACATCCAGCAACCAAAGGTACTCAAAGTGAAGCACATTTTCCTTGTTGTCTCCTCCTGTTTCAAACTAATTACTTAGAGAATAAAAGTCACCCTTCTGTCAACACAACACACTGCACAATGCATTTCCAAACTCAAGGGAGCAGACAGCTGGGAAAGAGAGTACAATCTCTTTTAGTAACAAGTCAGTATGGAACTCACACTTTACCAATCAGAAACAAAAAATAAATGGCTCATCAGAGAGAAAGAAACACACCCTATATCCATTGGAATCAGCAAACTGTTACAACAAGGAGATAATATAAGAGAAAACACATGAAATCTACCCAACCCACACTTGATATTCTTGTACCATATGATTTCTCTCCTAATGAACAAGAGAAAGAAGAATAGAAAGCTTATTAGTTTACCTAGGCATCGACGATAATGATCTAACAAGAAGCCCATATCTCTCTCTATATATACACACACAAGAAAACCAACTTACTGAATCTATCCCTTTTCCTCATTTCTTTTTCTCTCCAAGGTGCAGTTGTAGAAGCAAATGGATCCAAGGTTTCTCTCGGAGCAAATGGGCTTCTCCATGCCGCAGTGACGGAAAAAACACAAAGGACTCGAAGCGCTTTGCAGCCGTCAGGATCTCTCAGATCCACCACCCTCATGAATCGACAAACACTAGCCTCATGCATGTAGCGACTTCCATGGTAAACCTTAGTACAAATCAAATAATAAGGAGAGAAGTTCCGATGCAAGAATAGAGAGAACATATGGTGTGCAATGGGAGGATCGAGAACGGTCGATTGTTGTAGACTTAGATCAATGGAGCAACTGAAGATCCATAGTTTGCAGCATCGGGCCAGGCGCTTATAGATGAGTTCCAATACAAGCTAGAAGAAGTGGAGTCAGCAGCCGTGGTAACAACAGGCTCGATTTCAAAGGGATTGTCGCCGGAGACACGCCAGACATCTGCTTCCATCTTCACCTCTTTGAGCGATGGGAACCCAGGATTTCCAGTTTCAGGATTCTGCAAGATGCCATACTCGTAGGGCAGAAAAGCTTGGTGGTAGTCGGCGATCTTGCTCGGCTGCTTGAGGCTGGAAAGCAGAAGGGACGCGGCTGTGGCGGTGGACAAGGAGGATCCAAGGAGAGGGTAATCATGCAGCACAGATGATTGATGAAGATGATGAGGGATGTTGTTGTTGCTGCCGCCGAAACCCGACTGGTATTCACTGTGTTCATGATTGCTAGAAGAATTCTGAGGGTATCCGAGATCAGGCCCGTCTAGCTGCGTTGGTTGCAGGAGCGTCGGGAGGAAGGAGAGATTCCCATCGTAGACCAAGGGATTGAAGTCTGTCCCATTCGGCATAGGAAGTGGAGGAGGAGGAGGAGCAAGAGAAGCTGCAACCGCTGCAGTGGCGGACAAGGATGAGGACGAAGAGGAGGAGGAGGGTTTCTTGACACGCTTGTTCTTGCGGCACCCTCCGCCGACGGGGACGTTGCGGAGGGTACCCCCGCGGGTCCAGTAGCGCTTGCAGGCCTTGCAGAAATGACGCGGCTGCGATAGGCTGTAGTTATTGTAGTAGCAGAACTTGGTGTTGGACGAGTCGCAACGCGGGCAATTCAGCGCCGCCGCCATCGAATTCCCCGGCTGCTGCTGATGTCGCCGCTCCATTCCAACCCCCAAACTGGCACAGCTGCTTCTGCTGCCGCCGCCGCCGCCGCTAAGGAGGCTCTCCCCAGTCATCATCTGCGAGCAAGAGAACAAAAAATGGTTGGGGTATGGACAGGAGTAGGCGTGAATTATGGCACGGTGGGATCGAGAAGGAGAAGGAGATGAAGAGAGGAAGGTTCCGTGCCAAGAAGAAAAGAACAAGATATGCATGTAGTATTATTGATCAATGATGATATAAATGGAGGGACGGAGCATGTGGGCTGACTCGAATACTAAACCTGTGGCCACTCGCCGCCCATCCGCTGCTGGCCACCACTGCATGCCTCCTCCATTGCCTTGTTCGCTGGAATACTAGCGGGCTTGAGGCTAGGGGACCCTCGTTTACTTACTCGTCATCTATATATGAAGTATTATCGTGTAGTATGACATATATAGATGTGAGACGGAATCCCGAGGAGCCGGTGCGACGCCCAATGCTGCTTTATTTTGTTCGCTTGTCGTTAAGACGAGAGGTTTGGAACAGAGGAGGCAAACTGTTAGCCTGGGCAGGCGTGGCAGCGCTTTGAGAGGGCAGAGGCATGTGGGCAGCGAGGCTGTGTGGCTTTATTCTCTTCTGGTTATTGTTGGTGGTGGTGTCATTGGTGGTGCTGCCGCCGCAGGCTGTGAATTATTTTCCATTTTTTTCCGCGTTTGAAAGAAGCGAGGGAGAGCAGAAGAGAAGGGGGGAGCAAGTGGATTTTGTAGCGGCCCGAGGGATTTCGTCCTTGGTGCGCATAATTATGCGACCCATGAAACCAAGGTGGCGAGCCGACAGTGCTATTTTAATATGTATTAGGATAGTATATAGTAGGTTTGGAATGTGATTCCAAATTATAAATTCTTTTTCTTATGAATTTAATAATATTACTATAAATTTTAATAATGTTATACTCATTTTTATATAATAAATATTACAAGTTAAATAGTTTTAAAACATTAATTTAATATATTGTTGAGTATATGCATAAAAGAAAGAATTTTAAGTTCAACTGAACATATTTTATGATTGAATTTTCTTTCCTTTAACTCTTTTTTATTTTCTCAAAAATCATTATTTGGTTGAAAATAAAAATCTATTACCAAGCTTTCGATAGTGTCCAAGACTTGATTCTTGGGAATAAAGGGCAAATACTCAGACCTAACAAAAGAAAAAGAAAAGTCTAGTATAGAATATAAGAGTCACGAAAACCCTAATGATATATAATCAAATTAGAATGCAAGGGTCATGAAAACCCAAACAGTATGTAATGAAATTAGAATGATGACGAGAAAAAGCAAGGCGACAAGGAAGACTTTGGGTGGGGAAGGGACAAGAAGAAGAAGACCGGGCGGTCAAATCCGAGTGCCCGGAGTGGGCCAACCAGCCACCCACCTCCACTAGTGCCGAGATATTTAGATTCTCACTGCCTCTCTTTCTATATCACTACATCTCTCTCTCTCTCTCTCTCTCTCTCTCTCTCTCTCTCTCTCTCTCTCTCTCTCTCTCTCTCTCTCTCTCTCTCTCTCTCTCTCTCTCTCTCTCTCTCTCTATCATATCTACATAAGTCCACATATGAAGACTTGATTCAAGCACAAAGTCTGGTATCTATCGATAAATAACAAGTGGTGGCAGAGACTAGAGATGGAATTGGAAGGGACGGAGGAATATGGAAATAGCGAAGCAGCGAAAGGCCGAACGACCGTATTCCAAGGCTCAGAACACGACCGCAAGCATCTCAGTCCCCACTGCCCCCCTTCTCTTCCCCTTCTTCCTTTCGTTGGTGCTTCAGCAGCATTAATTATTTACAGAAGAAGAATATGACGTGGATGCATGCTTTACTACCAGGTCTTTCGTTACGCGTATCATGCAGCCACGTGCCGCACGTGCCGCGCCGTGACCATTTGTTTGTTTGTAGGATAATTGCCTAATTTGACAGCGTTATTAGACAACATAATCACCGCTTTAATCCCCATTCAAACATAAGCATCGAATTATTTAACAATGAATTAAGAAGCAGTTAGTCATGATTTTTTATTAAATAAAAATTAAAATAATGTGTGGCTTCGAGAATGCGTCGGGAATAATGTAAGCTCACGTGAGAAAATTGTGGCCCGTTTGAAAATTATTTTGGCCCATTAATCATTCTTTTTAGGGCTGCATGATTATGACCACCACCATGCCGTCATATACTTGTTTTCCTACGTGGGTCCCACCCAATTGGTTGGCTAATTGTCTAGTCGTTTTCTAGGATTCCTCGAGAGCTGGTCTGAGTCTTGTGGTCGGAGCTCCGAACACGAATTCAAAGGAAGAAATTAAAAAAAAAAAAAAAAATTGAAGTCATTCAGAAATAATTAAATTTTGTTTACAATTAAGAATTACTCGTTCGAATAATAATAATTAATTTAAGAATTATTGAGAAACAATTAAAAATTCTCGTGCAGTACTTAATAATTAATCACTTTAATCCCACGATTTGCAATGATAATTTCTGAAAAATGGGAAAAAGAAAATGGTTGTGTAATGTGATTTGTTCGCATTAGGTCCGAACGGGCTTGATTGGCCAGAATCCGGGAGCCAACGAGACGAGTCAAATCAAATCGGACAGAGGTATACGTCCACCGGCGCCCCAAATTTCAAGTCGTTTGGCTCTGGACCGTGCAAATTTGTCCTTTTTCCGAGAAATTCATTGCATATAATATTAATATTATGCAAATGGGCCCCTGAAAACAAAATGATATTACACGAAGCGCAAGACGTCGCTTGGGACCTTCTCTGTCTGACACACGAGGATGGACCAACGAACCAACCTGGTGGGGGCTTGTTAACAGGCCGGGCCAAGACCGGCCTTTTATAGATTTCTTTATCTTTTTTTGATATATTTGTTGGGGGAGTCGAAAGAATGTCGAATCGAAATAATATAATGAGTCGAACACCAAATCATCCCAAAAGTTTAAACTCATGGGATATGGGTCTTTTTCACTATATATATTGGACCCTATTTATCCAATATTCGATATTGTACTAATTTATCACGCTTGATATTATAACAATCTCACCCTTCAGGTATGATTTGACCACATCAATTTTAACATTCTTAATCAAGAATTCTTTTATTCGACAAGTTCCACCGTGTAATCCATACCAACAGAATTTTTTCTCGTTCTTTTGATTTTTTAAAAGAAAATAATATGCGACTCAATTCAGTCACATCATCACGGTAATTTCAGTTTTAAAAATTTGCACAGCTTCAAATTTGAACCTCTGATACCACTTGTAAGGGGAGCCGAAAAAATATCGAAACGGAATAATATAGCGGGCCGGATACTAATTCATCTAAAAAATTTAAACTCATCGGATATGAATTTTTTTTACTACATATATTAGACCCTGTCTATTTAATATTTGATGATATTATAATATATCTCCGCCTAGTGGCCATTGGTTACCCATCTATTGCATCACAGCGAATGACAGGTAGACCAAAAGGACCACACAAACACAGACGCGCAGTACTGAGCCTGTGAGACTCTCCAGACTCGGTATCAGCCCACTCGGCTGATGGAATACTTATGATCTGAAAGAGATCTCACACGGATAAATCTCCTTGTTTAAGTGCTCTCCATGCCCCATGGAATGTCTTGTGGCGACAATGATATCCATTTACTTTCATTAATCCATAATGATTGATGGAACACGGACACGTGACACCTTCATTAATCCATAATTACATCCATTAACTTAGATCGTTGAAGGGATTTCGCCGGAACCATTTCCGACCAGAACTTAGTTTGCAGATGCAAAACTGAATCGAAAACCAGTGTCACGTGTTTGTGTTTCGTCAGTTATTATTAAACTAATGCGCTGCTGGCGAGCAGCAGCAGGGGATTCCTTGTCACCATCAGAATTACAGATCTGCTCAACTGTAGATCAATTATTCTATTTAGCTGTGCTGCTTAATTGTCCTTGATTGACTTGTTTAATTTTTTGTTGCATGCTTTGGTTGTCTGGAATACATCCGGCGTAGGTACGGATTGAACATGGTGTTTTGGTTTTTTGTGGTTTCATTTGCACTTGGATATCGCTGGGAAAATGCCAGACAATCCGTATAACGCTGTAAAATACAGCAACAAAGCCATGGATCCCTACAAAGTAATATGGACAGTAGTGCATTGTTAGTCTGGGTATACAGCCAAGAAGAACAAAGTGCAGCGAGAATTGGACATTTGCCTTGGCTACAATGAGAGCCAAATATCAACCCAGATCATGGTCTCAGTTGTGGTTGTCGAGCAGCATGGACTGGTGGGGGGCACCGTGCTTGTGCAGGACCAGAACTGACTACCGGTCCAACACCACCACCACCACCACTGTGCAGTGTTGTGGACAGAGCTGCCGTCACTATTCACTAGATCTAGTGAATCACACGTTCTACTTCTCTAATCAGCAGCGAGTCATATCGGCAATTAGACATGAACGGAAATATATCATAAACAAGAAAGGTCGCACCTTGTTTATTCTTTTCTGTCTCGTTTCCTATACAGTAGTAGCTTGTAAACTCAACTCTGACCCAGTGTTTCTTGTGTACCGCATCTTTCCTTTCTTGTTAGCTCTCAAAGATGATTCGGGACAGTTAATGCATGCGGAAGTTCAAAAAGTATCTTCCTGATCCATCTGAAAGAACCTCAAACCATTTAAGTCATAGCAGCCTGCATCAAGTTCGTGTGGGGAATGCTCAGATTTGTAATCCCTCTCCTGCAATTCTTCCTCGGGTACGCATAGAAGCAATTAACAACCAGCTTCTTAACAAACCAAGAGTCCTTTCTGGCCCTGATATCTCCTTGTCCATGGAGGTAAACAACTCCAGATGCTTTGGCCTTGTGTATGAATGAGAGCTCCCGCTTGAGGCTCTGCCCGGCATCTGCCATTAGATCATCTCGAGTGTCCTGCCATGAAGTTGTTGCCTCTGAACCTGGCTTTTCCATGCAGCAGTAGTCAGCTAGAAGAGAAACATCAAGGGAGCTACCAATGGGTGCAATGAGGAATCATGAACATGATGCATCCTCTTCAGTGTCAGTATTGGCATCCATGTCACCCTCCGAAGGAACGTTCCTGAGTTTTCTGATGAATCGATTTCTCGAGACTCTCAATTAGAAGCTGCTTGAATGCCTGGTGCTCCTTCTTTCTTACATCCTCGTAACCATATCTATACTAATTATTACAAGGATAAAAATGCTGGTGATTCTTTCTATATGTTAGATCCAACTCATACGGGTAACCATTCGACAAAGGCCGGTAAAAGAAAATGGGAAGTAGGAACCAAGTTTGTCATGTATAATAAGATAACATTTTGTAGAGAGAACAGTGCTCAAAAGAACATACAGAAAAAAGAATAGGCCATTTGGGAAGAATGAGGCCTCCAATGAACCAAATATCTGACAAACATCTGACCAGATAAAAAAAACTATCCAAGTATTTCAGTAATTTAACATACCTAGCTATGCAATGGAACATGTGATAGCTTTTTGGGCAAACCCGTTAGAAACCTTTCACTCTGAGCCACCACAGGAACTGATACATACTTCATCCACAGAAATACAATCACAGAGTGGATTGCTGGGAGGGTAGTCAAAATTTGGGCAAGTATTGCTGGAATTCCTTTGACCAGCTCATTGGAAACTAAGCCAATGCCAGGAGCTTTGATGATACCAAGATTGCAACATAGCTTCGTCAATAAATCCATAGAAACGTTCTGTTTAACTTCAGTTTCATACTTCAACTTGCTGCCAGAATTCCATATGTTCATAATAAAAACTAAAAGTGCTGGAAGAACCAGCAAGATGCAGCTTCCATCACCAACGCTACCTAAAACAGAAGAGAAGAAGACAAATTCCAACCCCAGGAAAAAAAACCAGAAAGCAAATCACAAGAACAATATTCATCTGCCATATCAGAAGCATTATCATGGGCACCAAGATTGTGGTCAACATCATCACACTGATGCTAGGCAGTGCCTGCAGAAAATATTCTAAGATCGCAAATTGGAGGGACATGCAGGGTAACTGAATAAAGAGCTCATAAAGTCTAAACGCTTAATATTAGGAAATGTATGAATTAATTAGCTTTTTGAAAAGAAATGTATATGCTGGAAATGACATTAATAAAAAGAATGTATGTTCAACAGTTTCTGCTTCTTGAGAAATCTGAAAGTTCTTTGAAATGAGTACTTATCAATTGCAGTAAAGATTTTCCATAATCATAGGTATGAAAATTTGTCAATAGGTCGGAACACAATCAGAGATGAAGGAAAGGACATGATTCTCTTTAGCTTACTAGGAATGGATGAAAAGAAACTGCTCAGTAGTAGTTTGATTTGCAATAAGAAATGCAGCCTGACCAAGGTATCCCAGTAGAAGACAAGGCAGAACCAGAAAAACAAAGGTTAACTGTTGACATAATAGGGAGATCTAAGTGCAGATTGTAAAGACTAAGGTTCAGAAATATTTGTGAACATGAGGAGCTAGAAAAGCCAGGCTATTGTCTGCAATTAAATGATGATTTACCTGAACAGACCTAACAGAGAAGTAGCAAAGATCAGCAAACATTGCCTCAGAACCTGAAATGCAATAAATCATATCTTACATACAAAAATTATCACATCTGTAACATCAAAAATTATCACATCAGTAGTAGTTTGATTCCAAAATTATTGATCCGGACTTCCAATACAGTTAAGTTATAAAATTTGAGACAGAATCAACACACGAATGTTGAAGTACAATGCTGATTGTCCGTCTTTGACGTCCTTTCCCCTTCATCATTGCCCAAAGCACAATCAACGCGTACTCCACAAGTGGAATGAGAATCAATGTCTATATAAACAGAGAAAGTGCTCCAAGGACATTCTCCGTCGAACTAATTGGATATTTATTGAGAATAACATCAAAAGTGTACAGAGGACCACTCTGACTGCCTGAATCATAAGCACAAGGTTCCTGCCCAAATCAAATCACTGCAATTTTTCATTCTTCTGACTCATTCTGAGCGAAAATGAATATCCACAACAAATAATCGCGAGAATTTCAATCAGAACACTTACAACGATGAACTGGCGTACCTGGTGCTCGTCGGGGAGGGCATCGGGGAGGTTGAGGGCATCAATGTAGAAGGAATCCATCCGAGGTCCCGTATGGACCAGGAGCTGATCGCCATCCTCGTTGTCGCCGGATTCGTAGCCCATCTGGGACCCGGAGGCCTCCTGGTCGGCGAAGGAATCGCCCCGATCCCGAGCAGCCCATTTGGATTCCGTGGAGTCGGAATTCAGCAGGATCCTGCCATTCTACATCTCGGATCCCTTCGCCACTATCCCGTGAGAATGCCGGGAGCGAGAGCTCAGACCATGGACGCCGGAGAGAAGGATCGAAGGCAGGAGTAAAACGAGATGATCGTAAATGAGTCACGTGGGAAAGGTTTTTCATTTTTCTTCTAAAAATTTGACAATACCGCATTTTATTACGAGTTGGAAATATTTTAAATATTGTTAGCTGTTTGTAAGGTAAAAATATATTAATAAAAATTTTCTTACTTACACTCTCTTAAAAAATAATTAAATTATATATAATTATCTAAAATTTTCATAATTATTTATAATAAATTTTTTACTTTTCAATAAGGTTTCAAATTTTTCGATATCAACTAGCTCAAAGAAAAGAACTATAATTGAGTTGAGAGTAAAAATATCTATTTTCAATAAACTTTTTCTTGAAATGACATTTAGCATGCGAAAAAAAAAAAATTTCTTGTTTGAATTATAAAAATAGGGGGGAAAAGGTTTTGGATTTAAGTGTAAAATTTACTAATTTAGAGGATTTTTTGTAAATTTGTATCTTTATATAACTCTGATTCTTTTTTCTTTTGGCTTTGTTTTGGCGGTGAGAACAGAGAAAAATTAGGATTTATTACAAGACGGATCAACGATGAGTTCTTGGCCAAAAAATTCACAAGGATTTGAGAGGAGAAGACTACCATTACGTTTAAGTAATCTAATACTCCTCTTTTTTGGTCAAAGTGAGATTTAATATTAATTTTTTATTATTTTTCTTTTTTTTCTAGAATATAGATTTTCTTTTTTTTCCATTACCTTTAGGATCTAATTAGCATCCAATTATTCACAAATCGAGTTACAATTTGATAAAATGATATTGGAATATGTTAAACATATTGTAAATTTAGTTAGTATAGTATCTTTTCATTTAGTTTGCCTTGGGGTTATTGATTTCTATTGGGGATATATATTTATTATTAAGTGTTAACAACTCTTTAAATTTTATTATGGTTATAATTTAAAATCTCAATTCCTTTCATCTTGTTAATTCTAAAACTTGAGAATAGAATTGCATAGTAAATTAATGTTTTGATATGATGAGTGAACTTTACTTAAGTTTGGTTCAATACTCAAACATGATTAAATTAAGGTCAATGTAAGTTATTAGACTTGGTGTTAAGTTAACTTTATTTAGAAGCATGTTTGGATAATTATGGACTGTAATTGAGATTTTGTTTAGTAATTTAGGTTTGAACGAGGCTTAAAATTTCTATTTGTGATCTATCTTGTATTCTTCTCATCAGGTAAAAGAATGAGAGACTCCCATTATTGCTAAGTGATATCTTAATATGCTAAAATAGTTTTTTTTTAAAATAATCATGTTTTAATATGTCTTGTTCATTTAAAATAAATTTTCATCTAATTGATATGATGTGATATTATATCGTGACTTATGAAATGTGTGTGACTCCAAGATTTGAGATCAAGAAAATCATGCTTATGAATATATATATATATAATTAATGAGTTTTGTCATATATTCATATTGAACTATATTGTGCTTCAAGAAGTTATGTATATATTTTTAAATTATAATATCTTCTATGTAAGTGGTTTATGGTATATTTTATTCTATTAGCTTTGATTGTATTATTTTCTATCATGATTCGTGTTATTATCCTACCATTGGGGGTTAAACAATGGTCATATCAATATACATATAATTGTGAGAAATCGGTATCGCTGACACTCACAGACATCAAAGTAGTGGTATACTCATATTGTGGTCCCTTCTATAACATCATGTATTTTGTGAAAAGGTCACTGGATTTAAATATGCGAATGTGTTTGTGACTCAAGATACCTATTATCTGTGTACCTGATTTGTAAAGGAGACACCAGTCGATATTTACTTATATATTATTATTAATATCTTTACTATTATTATTGTTATTATTTTCCTCATCCAGAATTTTTTTTTTAAGGTCATATGAGTTTATTGCTTGATTTTGAACATGACTCCATAAAAGATTGATATTTTATGAAAAAAACTTTGAAATTTTATTTTGTATCAAATTGTTAAATTAATATGGGATCGCTTATTTTCTTATAGGTTCTAATCTTATAGACTAGTTTAAAAAGAGGAATGTGTGGCACTCTACAATATTATTTTTAGACGTTATTTCTTATTAAAAAGAAAAAGTGATTATTTAGGATATTATTTATTAATTATTTGAGTTCTAGAGTTTAGCTACAAATTACATTATTTGATTATTTGGACTATTGTGATTTAATTACATTCTTAACTTGTGATTTTATTACTCTTGATTTTAGGTGTGCTTTTTATTGGTTTGTTATGTTATGTTATGTTAGATGTTAGTAGTAAATGCTAATTATGTTGTTATAGGTTAAAAAATTATTAGAAAAATTTATGCTTTATAATTGTACAGGATGAGTCTTGTATACATGTTATGTAAGCAGGTATATGACACCCGTTACGTCTCTATTATGGGGTGTGACATGAACTTTCAATTTTGAAGCTTATGTTTTAACTGTAATTGCTACTGAAAATTTTTTCTCAAAATTTATCTTATTATTCCCTAATTTTACATTATTTATATAAAAATTTTTAATGACTATAATAAGGATATTTTTGAACTTTTGATTATAGCTGTTGAAAAATATATTGGGTATATCTTTTGTAAAAAATAAAATTTTTTAAATAGGGAATTGAATCCTCATTAAATAAGAAGGGGTTATATGTAATTATCAAAACATCAGGAGTTATACATAATTTAATTATTTTTTAGGAGGTTATACATAAAAAACTAAATTAAATATAACCTCTTGACTTCTTCATAAATAATTATAACCTCCTCTTTTAATTTTCAATGAGGTTTCGGATCTTTTAGGACCAATTAGTTAGAAAGAAAGCCAATTATAATTGAATTAAAAAATAAAAATATTTATTAGCATCAAAAGCAATATTTTGCACATAAAAAAATAAAATTTTTATTTAAATCCTCAAAATTAAAGCTTATTTTTTAACTGTAAATATTTTTGAAAAAAATTTCTCAAATTTTGTCTTATATTTTCCTATTTTTACAATATTTATATAAATTTCAACGACTAATAATAAGGATATTTAAGTATCTTGATTATAGTTATAAAAATTTTTTTGAGTATATTTTTGTAAAAAGTAATTTTTTTAACCCAAAAACCTGAAACATTATTGAAAATTAAAGGAAGAAATTATAAATAATTATGAAAAAAATTAGAAATTACACATAATTTGGCAATTTTTTAGAAGTTATATGTAAAAAATTCTTTAACAAATATCAATAACTCTGCTAAAAAAAGACATACATGACAACTTAATGAATTAACCAAAAATAAGAGGATAAATGCATACTCAGCTTTTACTAAGATATATGGATAATTTTCCAAATTTCTAAATTTCTTTTAAAAAAGGAACAATTTATAGATTGCAATAATTTAAACTCAATTGGATTTCAATTTTTGGACACAAATGGAATTATTTCTATAACAAATAAGATGATAAATCCCAGTCCAATAACAAACCAGAAAGTAGACTCAATGTTAATCATCAATGTCATCCCTCACGTGCAGTGGATTGCGTGATGCAACATAATCTTGACCATGGGTTTAAATTTTGGCCGAAATCGAACCGTTTTGACCGGCGTCGCAATAGATCATATCTGTTGCGGTTTAGGATTTTCGGCTAAGGCGCATGGTAAGCGTAGCACGCACAGTGAGCTCGCGCGGGGAGCTCGCCCGGCTTCGTGCTTGAGCTCGCGCCCTCGCCGAATTGGCCCCGCGCATTTGCCAGCTGACCGCGACTCCCTCGATCGCCTCACGCCCTCGCCGGCCTTGCCCCTTCTCCCGCAAGTTGGGGCCGGCCTTACACGCAGGCCAGCACCGTCGCCAGCCTGGTTCCGACGCCCTTGTCTGTTTTTGTTAGATACTGTTCATATACATGAGATTATTCACATAACTGTTTATTATTTTTAAATTTTTTAAACATATTATATTTTTTAATTTGAAGTTAAAAAATAATTAAAATAAAGTTAAATTTTAGTTAAAATATAATTAATAATAATAAAAAAATCTTAGTTGAAACTGAAATGAAAATAATTTTAATCGAAACATGTTGATTTTTTTGTTAATGTGCATGCGTGCATTACCATTCCACCGAAAGCAAAGCCAAAAAAAATTTGTGTCAGTCTTACCCCCATGTGAATCGCTGTCACGAGATTGCGCAAAACTAGTTGTTCTAGTTCATATATTTATAAATGTTCATCTGGATTGTTCAGATACTGAATTCATAATTTCAAATCCAGATATCTCAAACTCAACTGATGATGATGATGATTAGTTGTATTACATTATAATTTATAAATTATATATGTGTCAAGTATATTTTAATAATAAGTTAAATTTTCTTATATTAATTTTTAACTTTTTAATCATATTCATATTATTTCTTATATATTTTTTTATATAGTAATATATAAAAACAGTGGTTAACTATCAAATTTAATTTTAATTAATTAAAATAATATTTAATATTTTGGTAAAATTAATTATAAATTTTTTCATAATTTTTAAATTTTTATAAAAAATTTCAAAATTTTATCGTATTTTTAATTCAAAGTCTAAGTATAGTCAAAATATACTAAAACTCTGATCAACACATAATTAATAAATAAAAAAAAAATTTGCTAAAATTGAAACGGTCAAAACGACCAAAACGTATCAGCTTCGCTAAGTGCTGTAACCGAAACCGAAATCGAAACCGAAATTAAAAACCTTTTGTCCTGATCTCTGCGAACGGCCAAGTTCACACTGTAGCATCAAGCCAAGTAGTCCATTGCATGCGATGCCCAGCGTGGCAAGCATGTCCCACAACAAACGCCTCAGAGGCTCAAAACTAGCTAATCCATGAAGTTTCAGGAGTGTTCCAAAATGTTCCACAACCCCATAAATCCACTCTCTGGTTTGTCCCTCGGTCAAAAATCTCACATCAAGTTCAACAATTCCTGAAATTTTGAGAACTTGACATCTAATTCACAGCTTTGCAGAAGTTTGTCACGGTCAGATCGTTTGGAGCAATCAATGATACGAAGGAGATGATAAAGGGGTTGCTGAGAAAGGCAGTGGAAAGGGGGAAGGAGAGTGCCGACCGAGTGGCGGAGACTGGCGAGAACTTCTCGGAGAAGACGAGACGGATGGTGCTGGGCGCATGGGAGTTGGCAAGGGAAGCCAAGCAGGGAGTGAGAGAGGGAGCCCGCCGCAAGCCGGAGGAGACCGGCGACGGCTCGGCGAGTAGAGACCATGTTTGGAGGAGATGGCGAGACGACCAGAAGAAAGGTGAACAGTAAGGATCATCCCAGTAGTTTCAATGAATCTCGGCCGGTAGCATGTTGAGATTCACTCTGTACTGTGATGTACTTCTAATATAAATATAAAAGATTCCTTATATGTTCTGATAATGAAAACATTGCACAAGTATCAATAATTGTCTCATAAACACTGCCAGACGACATAATCAACACAAAGCTATTCTCATAATATCAGAATGACAAATTTAATGGAACTCATAAAGAGTAACTCTATTCATGATATAATTTAAGAGAGATTTCCGATTCTTGCAGCAGGTTCAGGCCTCCGTTTCTTTTGCCTTCAACTCGAGCCCTTCATCCCCTGCTAGAAAAATTCGGGAATCAGATCGCAGAAAACATCTTTTCTATCTTTTTCCTAACACTATTACAAGAAGTTTCAATTTATAAGTTCTACTTGTTTGAGGAAGGATTTCAGAAAATTTTACTTCTCTGCGCCAAATTCATCAAAGATATTTAAAGATTACCTTTCACAGAAGCACATTTGTTTTCTTCCTCTGAACTCTTGTCGAGGTCAGGACAACCTTCTACGGGACTAGTGTGTGGGGGCTCTTCAGTAGGGCTTTGCTTTGAATCAGAAGAAGGAGCAGCATTCTCGTTCTTTTCCTTCTTCTCCCCATCAGGAAACAGCAAATCATCCACACGATCTTCCAAGGCCACATCATTCAGATCAATCAAGTCATCCTGCAACATCGAACACAACTGATCATTAGCAAATGCATTACATACAAGTTCCCCACATAAGCTTATCAGAGGAGAAGAAACGTTACAAGTGACTTGGTCCCTTCAGAAAGCTTTCTGTTCTTATCAGCACCGAAGAAGTCTCTGCCCTGACCGTATTCAAAGGTTTCCGACAGAGGAGCTTGCAAAGATGGGAAGTAGGGTGTGTTTCCTGGACTCTGAGGATTAGTATTGGAAGAACCTGCAATATGTTTCACTGGAATGTTGTTTTCACTCTCAGGATAGGAGGGCTCCTTCCTTTTTCC
Source organism: Trichopus zeylanicus subsp. travancoricus (assembly GCA_005019695.1). Lineage (NCBI taxonomy): Eukaryota > Viridiplantae > Streptophyta > Magnoliopsida > Dioscoreales > Dioscoreaceae > Trichopus > Trichopus zeylanicus. The sequence goes on along the minus strand of RXID01014461.1, from coordinate 187,526 downwards.
AGTAATCTAGAGTTCAAAACTTTTATCAGTTAAACATAATACAATCTAGTTGTGGAATGATAGAAGAAGACATAATGAGATTTTCATGATGATAATCTTGCCTCTGCCATCACTTGCTTTCCTTTGGGCTGATCCTTGTGTTGCAGGACTCCTAACTGCAGTTGAGGAATCATCTGCCAAGAAAAATTTGCTGGTTGTTCTCATGTCATATGAATCATCAGAAGAAGCAATGCAAGAGACGCGTTTAATATCAAATTTTGGTTTATGAAATCATCTTTAGGCATATCATTTCATGAGTAAAATCACCTCCACAGTAATTTCTTTTATGGGCATTCCAACATCCACCTGATTAAAGGACCCAAGTTGCAGCGAGGAGCCAGCATCAACCTTTCTCGTGTCCCCGATGTTGATCCCGACCCTTGCATTGGCGAGTAACATTTGATCAAAGTAATTGTTGCTAAGTTGCCCATTATTGCCCAGCATGGACACCGGAACTGTTTGGGGCAGCATCTGCTGCTGTTCTTGATGGTTCAATAGTTGATATTGTGGAGCTTGGCTCGGCTGCAGAAATAATTGGCCCAAAGTCTGCTTGTCCATGTTGCCAAATGGCTAATCAATGAATTGAGAATGTTACCATAAAAGCTCTTACAAGAAAGATCAAGCAAGAATGGGACGGTTTAATTCCGCAATCAAACACAGTTACTTACATTAGGCAGCCAAGCATCTGGTGCTGGACCTGTTGGTGGTCTGCTTTGAACTGCATAACATTGCATTGAAGAAACAACAATGACAAGCGAGAAATAGATCAATTTAATGCCGTAAAAATTGCTATAAAAATCAGATAAATTATGTAGGAATTGTGGATAGACGTAACCTTGTTCAGGCAGTCCCATGACTGGTACGTTCATCTTGGGAGGTCGGTATAACTGAGGACAAATAGGATCAACCATTTTTGGGCGCTTAAAATCCTGCGAAAGGAGATAAAACTCTTGTACATCACGTGCTCAAAATTGATTCACATGAATAAACAAAAGTAAAGATTATCGCAAATTCTACAAAATATTCTTCAAGAACAGCAAATGTAGGTTAGAAATCAGAAAGAGGAAAGTCCATTCAACAACATCTTTTTCTTTAAAGATCTAATAACAAACAAATTAAATTCATTCAAATCTGCAAGTAATAGCATATAATTGAAAGAGCATAATCCACAGATTCAGCAAGTTTGAGCATCACCGACCATTTGCTGCATCCTCTGCAATCCAGCATTCTGAAAATTCCTGCAGCGCCAAATTCACCATCAAAGTTCCATTCTCCAAACCTCGAAAACAAGATCAAAATTGAACAGAACATTGAGAGTACCCGAGAAAATTGTTAGCTGAATTAGAGGCATCGTTTCTCCAAATGCTGGTGCCCTGGAAGTCCTGGTGCATGCGCCTGATATAGTCCGGCTGCCCGGCCCACCTCTCATCCACTATGCCGAATGGCAGCTGTAGCGTGCTCTCCTCTTTAGGCCTGAGCAGACGGCCAGAAACACCCGAACTACTGCCAATGTTTAAAGGCGGTGGCCTCTGCATAGCCCTATTGATTCCCCGGCGCTGAGATAGAGTCGGCTGCAAAGCATCCCGGCTAACCGAGCCTCGCTCCACAGCTCTCTGACTCTGGCTTTGCACCAGCGGTTGCAGCGACGGTTGCACCATGGGGTGCACTGCCGGCTGCACGACCGGCTGCTCCATCGGAGCCTTAGAGATAGAAAAAGGAAGTTGCTCCAACGGAGCCTTCGAGATCGAAAAAGAACATACATATTACACATAATTCAACAAAAAACGGGTAAACTAAAGCTCACGGCTTTATGCTCACCAGATCAGGAAGAGGGTGGGACACCTTTGAGAAGTACATATCAGTGAAGATCTGCCACCATTCCAGCAAGAACCCGCCTTCGGAATCATCAATCACTGCAAAGTACACGAAGTAAGAAATCCAACCATCAGATACTTCAAGGGGGAAATCTCTGGACTTCGATGAAAAAGCTTCCATAAACATCAAGAACTGCATTACCGACAGGGCCCAGCGGTGTGTCGACCTCGCTCCTGAAGGCCTGCGCGGTTGCGTGGAGGTTCCTCCTGATCAGATAATCGTAGATGTAGCGCTTCAGCCTGAAACAAGATAAAATAATTAGAAGATCTGAAGAGGAAGGAGGAGGAGGATGTTAAGCTCACATCATGTCGGCATCCCAGGGATGGGGATCCATGGAGGCGCTCAAGAGATGTATGACAGTCACAGACAGATGAATATGAAAGAGGAGGAGAATGAGGAGGATAGGAGATTATATAGAGGATGAAGATGATAAGAATGGAAAGAAAGGAAAAGAAAAGAGGGGAGGAGAGAGAAGGTAAGTGTTTTGGTGGCGCAGGCGACGTTGGGAGGCCATGCAGGGGTGGTGTGTGGCGTAGTGCGAGTGAATTTGGTGAGTAATGGACGGAGAGATAGAGAAGAAAAAGGTGGGGGCCAGGTTTGGAAAGTGCTTAGGTTCGGACACTCGTTCGGTACCGCGGGGGCATCTTTGTCTTTTTGATAATTTTCTTTTGGTTTTTATGAATTTTAAATTTGTTTTTTGGCTCACCGACGGTAGACGCCGTGAGTGGCTCGGTTTAACCACTAAACCGAAAAATTGAGCCGAACCGCACTGAACCAGATTAGATCACCATTTGAAAATGACATTTAGTGATATTTCATATGCAAGATAACTTCATGTGAGTATTGAAGATTCAATTGACAAATTACTCTTTAAACAATGCTAAAATATGTAAAAATTTATTAAATCGGTTTATTTTTTCCGGAGAAAATCTAATTTGATCCGATAACATACAAAAAATAGTTCCGTTAGAATATAATAAAAATTATGAAAAATATCTATTGAGGACTCATAATTCGCACTATATCCTTTACAGCATATCGACAAAAACTCTATATCTGTCAATTGTCAGATATAACAATATTCTAACGTTACATTCTTACAAAAAACTGTGCATGTTAAGATTCACTGTATCTAAAGATATTCGGTAATTTAATAGTACTTACTAGCACCATGCCACGTAAAATAATTCCAATAAACATTTAAATTATATATTATATTTTAAAGAAAATAAAAATATTTGTTATTTTTATTAAATTGTGTTAATATTCAAGTACATTTTAGATGAATGGTATGAATGTATGTGGAAATTTACCACACAAGTAATGAAGATACAAATTTGGTATATTGTTGCAAGTGAAAATTACTTCAAATTTATCCTTGATGGCAAAAAAGACCATCAAGGCCATGGTTATATTGTGAGTTGAATTTCAAATTTTTAATACCCACCATTTCTTTTCTTAATTTGAGTATAATATTTATCTAAGTAGACATGATAATTTGGATTTACATGTTGAATTCGATTCGAATCAAACATATATATATTAAATAGTTAATTTTTTGAACTTGAATTTGACTCGATTTTTAAATAGGTAATTTGATCCAATTTAAATTGACCAATTTATTAAACGGGTCAGGCTCGGGTCATGACCCAATTTGATGCGAATTAACCTATTTAATTAAATAAATTATAATTTAATTTGATCTGAATTAATTTAATTGGACTAAATCAACTAGAATTGATCCAAATTGACCCACTCAATTTCACATGTTTAATTGACATTAATAAATTTAATATATTTCAAATAATTAAAATAGAAAAATTATTAAAATCAATTATAATAATAAAATATTTAATTTACAAATAATAACCTAAAAATAATAAAAATATATTATAAAATAAAAATATTAAATAATTTTAATTAACTTAATTGATAAATTAAGTGATCCGATCTAACCTAACTCATTTATGACTCAATAAATAAATAAATAAATCGAGTCATAAATGAGTTGAATAAATTTAAATCCATTTAATACAAATTGAATTTGAATATTAAGTCATATATTATCAAGTCTATTAGGAAATAATAGACTCGAGTGCGACTCTCACATACGCATTTTTATTATTTTATTCATTTTATTTTCTACTGCTTAAGAGAAAATATTTATAAAACTAACATTCTAAATGATGGGGAGGTAACAAGTTGATTTTCCTCGCAGGAGCATTTTGCATATAAGTATCTAAAATTTCTTAAATGACATGTTCATTTACAATAAAATTTTTTGTAAGTAACACCATTTATTCTGAAAAATTAAAACATTTCCAAATACCTCATAAGAATATCATATATTTTTTTATTTACAATCACTTATTTTTCTAAGGATTTTTTGATAAACTACCTTTTTACTATTATGCAAATATAATAACATTTGAACGACATGCAATCTTTTATTGTAATTACATATATAAAATCTCTAAAAAGTAAATTAAATATTGAAAGGCTGAACATAATAATATTTATAAGAATTTAAAAAACCAATCGTTTATCATATATCTAAGATCATTAATGGATATTATGGCTACTTTTTTATAAGTAAATAAAAATATAAATATTGCATCTCAAATATTGTATCTATCTTTTATATGTAATTATTTCAATAATAAGTTAGTAAGCATAAAATTTTGATTTGAAATAAATTTCTGAAATTTCAAGACATTTTGGAGATTTTTTATGCAAAAATACTTATTGAAAACAACTAACTGTGTGGCATTATTTTAATTTTTATAAATACTTTTCTTAAACATTATTCTTTTATTTTTAAAAAAATAAATTTATTCTAAAAAATAGTCTTCTGGAAAATTAAAGGCTTTTACAAAATTTAATTTTTAAAAAAATCTTAAGGCTTGTTACATAATTTTTTTTTTGTTTTTCATCTCTAATTTTCATCTTTGTTTCTATATTTTTAATTCTACAAAAAAAACTCTAAAAAAATAGAAAATATATTTATTTTAGTAAAATATGAAACTAATTTTTAGTAAAATTTGTAAATCTTATCTGCAAGTTTTTTTTTAAAATCTTTCTCTCTATTCTAATAGATGAATATAAATAACATTCGAGAGACGTGAACTCTAATTATTGTAGAAGGATGCTTAAAAAAGAAAAAGATGATTATGGATCTCAACAACGACGGAGAGGAAATACTCAAAGTAAAAAAAAAAAGACATTTAGCTAGGAGAATAAATAAAAAATTGAATATAAATAAAATAATAATTTATAATAAAAAAGTAATAAGGAGATTCGAAAGGTGAAAAAAAGTGAAAAACATGAGAAACATGTGTTTTCTTGTGCTAATAAGCTATAAAGAAAATTTCAGCAAAAAAAGTTAAAACATTTTTTTAAATTTAATATAATTTTAGAAAAACTAAAAGTTATTTTTATTTTCTAAATTAGCAAAGAATTATTTTTGAACAATAACTTTAATTTTTTTATTTTTACAAAAATATTTTTTATAAAATTAGAATAGTTTTCTGAATAAACCCTTAATTTTTAGGGATTTTATGTACAATCCTATCGTTTTTTATGTTGACAAAAAATACTCCTTGATTTTAATATTTACTTATAATTTTTTCTAAAAAAATTATTACCTATCTTCCTGATTATTTAATTAAAATTTTACCTAAAAATTTCTCTTTTATTTTTTATAATTTTACAAGAAAATCTCTCAAAAATTGTATATTTACTTTTTTATAGTTTTTTTTTTGAGAAAATTATATTTAAACTTGGAATAAATACTTGCAGTCCCATGTAATTGGCCTTAATTACCTACAACCCCCATAATTTCCGGAATTACCTACACTCCCTCTTTTCTCAACATATTTATCTACACCCCTGATTGTTATTTAATCAAATTTTTCCCAAAAAATTCTGATTTTACCCTCGGTTATTTTACAACTAAACCCCTAAAAACTTATTTTTTACTATTTAACACCCCGAAATTTAGTTTTTTGCAAATAACATCCCAAAATTATTTCGATTTACAAAAAAGTCTCCGAAATTCGGATTTTTGCAAATACCACTCTGAAATTATTCCGATTTACAGAAAAGTCCCTGAAATTATTGTGACGGCAGCGAGAGTGGCGGCGCACAAGCGGCGACGCTGGAGGCTGGCGGCGGGAGCGGAGGCCGTTGTCGGCGGGCCGGCCTTGGGCTCGGGCTCCGCACGCAGGCGCGGACTGCCCGGCCTTGGCCGTCCGTGCCAGCGTGCCGGCGCACCGACCTTGACCTCCATCCCCAGCACAAGGGCACAGACAGCCAAGGCCGAGGCCGTCCGCGCCGGCGCGCTAGCCTCGGCCTCCGTCCCGCGTGCCGAGGCCATCCGCGCCTGCGTGCCGGTGCACCGGCCTTGGACTCCATCCCCGACACACGGGCACGGACAGCCACGCCTTGGCCTCCGTCCCCGGCACGCGGATGCGCCGGCGAGCCCGCCTCGGCCTCCGCTCCCACTGCCGGCCTCCAGTGTCGCTGCCCGCGCGCCACCACCCTTGCCGCCATCACAATAATTTCGAGGTGATATTTGCAAAAATCCAAATTTCAAAGACTTTTCTGTAAATCGAAATAATTTTGGGGTGTTATTTATAAAAAATCGAATTTCGGGACGTTAAATAATAAAAAATAAGTTTTTAGGAGTTTAATTGTAAAATAATCTAGAGTAAAATCAGAATTTTTTGAAAAAAATTTGATTAAATAATAATAAGGGGTGTAGATAAATATTTTGAAAAAAAAAAAAAGGCAGCTCGGCTAATTTGGATAATTATGGGAGATAGTAGATAATTAAAACTAATTACAGCCGCTACACGTAATTATCCCTTAAAACTTCTCTCTCTCTCCCCCTCGAACCCCTAACCCGACTCCGTCCTGGCCTTCGTCCCCCACCTCCGCACCCCATGCGCCGGCCCCGCCCTCCTCCTTTCTTCTCCTCCCGTCTTCTCTGCCAGAAGCAGCCGGTCGAATTCGGCCGGTGGCCTACTCCGGCGCCGCCCTGTCTTCTCCCGCCGCGGACCATACCTCGGACCAAGACGCAGAAGGGTTTCCTTAGCACAGCAAAATACATACCGGAGCTGCTGCTGGGGTTTAAGAAGTACACGACGATCGTGTGGGGTGCATCATGGCGGAACTGCTGACGAAGGAAGTCTTGTTCCGGGGGACGAGGGAGGTGGACCAGATGCACAGGATACTCTCATTGCTCGGTACCCCGGACCCAAATGGAGCGCCGGAGATGGCGAAGGTAGTGGTAGAAGTCAGGGCTCCCTATGAGGAAAGACAGCGCAGCAAGCTTCGAGCCCAGTTCTCCCCCCGGCCGCTGCTCGGGAGGCCGTCGCTGTCGGAGAATGGCTTTGATCTCCTCAGGAGGATGCTGAAGTATGATCCCGAGAGGCGCATCACGGCAAAAGATGCTCTGGAGCATGCATGGTTCGATAAGCTCCGTTCCAGTCGATGTGAACTTCAATTGAACTGTAATTATTAGAAGTTCTTGAGTAATTCTTTGTGAGTAATGTATGTATCAAGAACTTTAATTGAACTGTAATTATTACAATTTCTCGTGAGATTCTTTGCAAGTAATACAAGTATGTGCCAAGAAATTTACTGCATGAAAGTAATGTATGTGTCAAGAATTTTAGTGGACCTGTGGTTACATTTCTACGATCATGTGCACTACAGGAAAGTTTGTATTTTGCTGTGGCTGTCTTAAAGAAGTCCATTGTTCGGTTGGATAAATTATAAACAACACTTCCTCAGTTCATCAGTGAACGAGAACTCATCAGACTCGAAAGTTCAAATGCAGAAGTTTTTAGAAAAAGTAGAGCTCAGATTAGTTCCCAATGCAACAGCCTGGAAATTGTCATATATTGCACGAAATTCGAGCAACTACTTGGAACTGCAACTACAAAGACGAAATGGCCACTTTCTCAGATTTCCCTTCCTTCTCCTTCATCTTCCTATCTTTCTTCTTCTCCACCTGCATGCTTAAAATGCTCAGTTAATGTTACACTCAGCGGAAAATAGCACAGAACGAAGATACACAATCATGGCAACATTACCACGGAAACTATATCCTTGAAATCCTCCTTTTAGTTCTGCAGTTTGTCCTCTTCTCTTGCGTCTTCATACATGTGATATAAGCAACAAAACTTGTTAAAATCATCTTAGTTAGAATAGTAAACAAAATACAATAAGACTTGTTAAAATCATCTTAGTTTGGTCCCTGCTGGGGACCAAACTAGGCGGCCTGCGGCTTGGTCAGAGGTATGGTCAGCGGTTTGGTCCACGGCGGGAGAAGACAGGACGGCGCCGGAGTAGGGCACCAGCCGAAGTCGACCGGCTGCTTCCGGCGGAGAAGGCGGGAGGAAGAGAAAGGAGGAGGGCAGGGCCGGAGCGGGGGTGTTGGGGACGCGGGCAGGAGGGAGTCGGGTTAGAAATTTGAGCAGGGGGGGTGGGGGGGGCGAGAGAGAGGCGTAACGTTTTGTACTATAAATTTCTAAAAAAAATATAATATAAAAAAGAAACTATATAAACTTTCGCGCAGATTATCTTGTCAAAATTATTATTAAAAGAATTTTTGGAGTAATAAATTTTTTGTGAGTAATAATTTTTTTAAAAAATTATACATAAATATTAAAATTATGAAGAATTTTTCGTAAATATAGAAAATATGAGAAATTGTACATAAAATATCCCTAATTTTTATCATTTCCAAATATGTTTTCCCACCAAACTGTGACTTTAAATTTCAAATTACCTTTGTCGTCCATCTTCCCCAACCTTCAACCCGCCATGTCATTCTCTCCCGCGCTTCCAGTCACAGCTCCACCCAAACTATCTCTGCCGCCGCCCTGGCACCCGACGCCGGAGCTCCTTTCCCAGTACCCGACCCTCCGCCACCTTCACTCCTGCTCCTTTCCCCATCAACCTCTCGTAGGCCGATGTCTCCTCTCCGTCGAGTGACGTCATCAACGCGTGCCATGCCCCCGCCCAGTGCTCGTTCAGTTGCAGTATAGCATATGGCGCAAGGCTCTTCTCATCGTCCTTTAGAAGGAAACGAGCGGCCGAGCCGAGGCCGTAGGATCCGTCAGCGTCGACGTTGAGAAGGCGCGTGTGCACCAAGTAGCGGAGGAGGCGGCGGAGGGCGTCGAGGTTGGTGCATGGTTTGGAGAGGGAGGAACCGAGCTGAGAGATGGTGATTGGGCGGCCGTGGCGGTGGATGATGTCGGGGATGTCGAGGAGGATGGCGGCCTTGAGGACCACGGCGTTGACGTGCCCGAAAATGTGGTTCCATACCAGAGCTTGGTCTTCCAGCTTCGGCTCTTTGTTTGGCGTCCATGTTAAGCTGGGTAGAGTTTCAGCTCGACTCCAAAAATCACAAAGATGGAAACGACAGAAATAGATCCCAAAGCCAAAAATATTTGACGAAGAATTTTACAAATCTTTACAAATATGAGATCTAAAATATTGGACATCCGTGACCGGCACCCGGTGTCGGGCGTCCGCGCTCGCATGCCCTGCCGATCTCGGACCCACCCACCACCCCCCGGCCCGACGGCCTCCGATCCCAACTGCTTGTCCCCAGCGGAAAAAAAAGTGTGTCCTTTACTTGATTTTTTTGGTTTTTCCGGGGCTTTTTTGATGTAGCTTGAAAATAAGGCGGAGAAATGATGGGCTTCGATGGAGGTGAGTGATTTATTTGATTTTTGTTTGAACTTATTCCAGTTTTTCTCAATCGGGCGTGATCTTTTCCTGTGTTCTTATATTTTTCTTTTTTCGATTTAGGTTGTATTTTGGGGATGAAACGATGCAGATCTGGAAGCGGTGGAGCGATTTCCTTATCTTCTCTGCATCCCGCACTGTCTTCCACCACAATAATGATGCTGTTGTGTAGCTCCTCAAAAGTTGCTTCACAGCTACACTTGGTCTTTCCACCACCCCAATCTCCGCTAACAGTGGTGTTGGCAGCTTGCTTGGCCATGAATTTGGTTCTCATTTTACTGGTGGGCTCTCTCCAGTTTCCCCTGACATTCTCTATTTCTGTGTTTACAGGTGCATCAAAGACATTATGATCCTAGCAGATGAGATCCTTTCTCTTTTGATGCTATCAGTCAAAGAAATAGCAGAGAGGACTCTGTCAAAAGAAAGAGCAGAAAAACTTCAGAAAACCAAGAATGGTACCAGATATGGGCACGTTTCTCTTGCAGCAGCAATCACATAGGTAAGAGTTGCCGCGGCACTTGGTGCAACTCTTGTCTGGTTGACCGGGGGTTCGGCTCTGGCAATGCCTGCAGTTGAGCTAATTTGCCGTGATTATTGTATCGGTTATAGATTGTTGTTATCCGGGAACAAACTGTTTGGATGGTATGTGAAATCCTTCTTCATTGTATTTCCTATAAAAAATGGCATCCTTTTATACAGAACGCACACGCAAAAAAGATTTATTTTTTCATTCTTTTCTGTGTAAAACAAACCAAATTAGACAATTAATTAAGTAATTATTAATCAAGTTATGCCACTATAACCAGGTTTCTTGTTGAATCTCGGCCCTCTCTCCAATCCCTACACAGCCATGAGGGCAGCCAACAAACTCCCCCATATCACTACATCCGGTTCCATTCGCATTGCATTGATGTAATTGTGGATCCACCTCTCTTGTTCCAGTGAACTAGAATTTGCAATGACAGAGAGAACACTAACTAATATGATCTCATTTGGGCTGACTCCAGCCATCTGTATTTTTTCAAACAGGTCCAGTGCTATCCTAGACTGTCCATGGTGTATATCACCAGCAATCAGAGTACTCCATGAGACATCTCTTTCTGCCATAATCACCAAACAACTCTTTTGCTTCCTCCAACATCTTGTTGTTTACAAGCTCTGCCATCAGCACATTCCAAGAAGAAATGCTTGGCTCATTCACCAAACTGAATTGCAAGCAAGCAAGCTTAATCTGTTGGCAGGAAACATAAAAGTGAATAATAATAGATTGCACAAATGCATGAGCATCCAAACCAATCTTGACTATTAGACCATGCAACTCTTGCCCTTCTCTGCATGCTGCGCAGCGGCCACAAGCAGAGAGCAAACTAACAAGCATCAATTCGTTGGGCGTTGCTTGTAAATCTTGCCCCATTTCTTGATATGTTAATAAAGCTTCCCTCAAATGATCCACTCGAAGGTACCCATCAATCATTGTACTCCAAGAAACAAAATCTCTTTCAGGCATTTGGTCGAACAGATCTCGTTAGTGCAACTATGAAAATGACGAGGATATTTAATTGTAAATTTTGGAGCTTTTTATAAATTTTACTAATTTTAAGATGTTATTTATAAATATTTCAAAATTAAATAATAAATAATAAAATTTTAAGAATTTAATTGTAAAAATTATGGAGAGTAAAATCGAAATATTTGCAAAAATTTTTAATTAAATAATAATTAAAAAATATAATTAAATATTTTGAAAAAAGATGATATAAATAATTATGAAAATTATGGAGAATTTTTCGTAATTATTGAAAATTATGGGGTGCACGTAATTAGTCTTAATTTTAATCATTTCCAAATATGTTTTCCCACCAAACTGTGGCTTTAAATTTCAAATTACCGTTGTCGTCCATCCTCCCCAACCTTCAACCCGCCATGTCATTCTCTCCCGCGCTTCCAGTCACAGCTCCACCCAAACTATCTCTGCCGCCGCCCTGGCACCCGACGCCGGAGCTCCTCTCCCAGTACCGGACCCTCCGCCACCTTCACTCCTGCTCCTCCATGGACCAACTCCGCCAGTTCTACGCCCAGGCCATCCTCTCCGGCTCCATCCGCGACCGCTTCGTCGCCTCCCGCCTCGTCTCTTTCGCCGCTCTCTCCTCCGTCTGCTCCCTCCCGTATGCCCGCCTCCTCTTCTCCCGCCTCGCCGACCCCGATGTCTTCACCTTCGACACCCTTTTCCGCGCTTACGTCTCCGGTCCCCACCCAGACCACCTTGCCGCCATGCTTTTTTATGTTGACGCAAAATCCTTTGCTCTCTGTGAGCCGGACAAGCGTACTTTCACTTTGCTCTTCAGGGCATGCGCCAAGATCCCGTCTTTGGCCCTGGGCAGGATGGTGCACGTGCAGCGGTGAAGTATGCGTTTTCACTTGTTTCTGTGCGGAATTTCTTGTGCATATGTATGGTTCTTGCGGCGAGATTGCAACAGCGAAGCTTTCTTTTGACGGGATTTCGATACACGATGAGGATTCGAGGAACATGATGCTAATTGCTTTTCGAAAGTGCGGGTCTTCAGAGGATGCAGTGAAGATGTTTGACAAAATGATTGAAAGAGATGTGATCAGTTGGAATGTGATGATTAATGGTCTTGTTCAGAGTAGCCGGTTTGTTGAAGGGTTGGAGATCTTCGAGGATGTTGGAGGAGTAGGTGGAGCTGAACAAGGGGACACTAGTGAATGCTCTGAATGCTTGTGATCATCTGGGAGCTGTTGAGCAGGGGAAGTGGGTGGAGGGATATTTGAGCAGAAAGAATGCCAGATTGACTGTTCGACTCGGTATTGCACTCATCGACATGTACTTGAAGTGTGGGTGCGTGGAGGAGGCAAATGAGATCTTTAAGATGATGAAAGACGAGAATGTCTTGGCTTGGAGTGCAATGATCAGGGGCTTGCCATCAATGGGTGCGGTAAGGATGCATTGCAGATGTTTTCACAGATGGAAATAGAAGGAGTGTTGCCAAATGAGGTTACTTTCATGGGAGTTCTGAATGCCTGTAGCCAGTCAGGGCTGATGGCTGGTGGATGATGGATTGAACTACTTCAACAGAATGACTTAAGTTTATGGGATTAAACCGGATATTCTGCATTATTGTTGTTTGGTTGATCTCTACAGTCGATCAGGATTGCTAGAAAAGGTGGAGAAGGTAATTGAGCAGATGCCCATAAAGACGAATAGTGCAGTCTGGGAAGCACTTCTCAATGCTTGCAGAATCCATGGCAATACCTTGTTAGGTGAAGCAGTAGGGAAGAAGCTTCTTGAGCTTGAGCCGAATAATAGCGGGCGATATGTTCTGTTATTGAACATATATGCTGCAACCGGAAGATGGGAATATGTTGCAGAGCTCAGGAGAGTAATGAAGGGGCGGGGCATGTCAAAAATGCCGGGCAGCAGCTTTTTGGACCTTAATGTGAGTTCAGTGGAGGAGATAGTACTCATCCGCAGTGCAAAGAGATCTATGCAAAGCTGGAGGAGATGACGGATAAGCTGAAGCTGGCCGGATACAAACCTATTGCAAATCAAGCATTGATTGGTATGGATGAGGAAGAGAAGGAGACGGCCATTAAAAACCACAGTGAGAAATTGGCAATTGCTTTTGGGTTGATCAACAGTGAGCCTGGCAGTACTATTCGAATTACGAAGAACCTCCGTGTTTGGGCTGATTGCCACTCAGCAACAAAGCTCTTATAGAAGATTTATGATAGGGAATTTGTTGTAAGAGGTGGAGGCCGCTTCCAGCTTTTCAAGGATGGCTTTTGTTCTTGCAATGACTTCTGGTGATCAATCTACGGTGAGCTTTTACAGGAAAATCTAACGCCACAGAGTTTTCCTAATCAATTCAAGAGGGAAAGCAAAATACAGCTTTATTAAAGCTAGCAATGAAGAAATGAAGGGGTGATAGAGGAATCATCCTTGCCTGGTCCGAAGGCTTTTATAAACAGAACACTACAACTGCAATAGTTTTCTCCTTGGAAAGGAGTGGTCTCAAGAGGCGAACTCCTTCCTCATAAATTATGAGCTATATCAAACAACAAGCTAAGAGTTCAGCTTCTAACGAACTTGTATACAAAATGAATCTTGCAGAGCACCTGATACTGGCTTCAAGTTTATCGGAGAGCATTGATGAAGGCCAAGAGTGAATCCACATCTCTCTTCTGAGACGGATACTTGATGGGCTTGGATGTGTGCTTGGGGAAGAATAGAATGGTAGGGACGCTGCCTAACTGAAGCTCTTGCTGAGCGAATGGTTTCTGGTCCCCATCAGCCTGAAACTTCGCCACCTTAATGCCCGACCCATATAGCTTCTCAGCCAGTTCCATATAGGATGCCTCCATTCCGTGAAACAAGATATAAAGCCTAGTTAAGTTAAATCTGACGTACAGAATTCCTCGAGAAAGAAGAATTCCTGGAAGATATTTACCTGGCAAAACTGGCACCATGGAGCATAAAGGACAACAGCCCATGGTTGTCTCCTGTTATCCAGCCTGAGCAAGTTCTCAATACCAGGTCTGCTAAGGTTAACAATATGCTTGGTCTCAAAGATGTCTGGTACGCCATTTACAGAGTAAGCACGCGCAACTCCGTTCCCATTTAGGCTGGCTTTCTGTGCCTCATCATCTTTGATGTTGCCCTTGTGAAGGCCGCATTCCTTAGCCTTGGCATCCTCCCACCACCATCTGCCTTCCCGCTCATGCTGCCCCGGCAAAACCGGCCTCGTGCAAGGTCCGCAACCAATAGACACATAGCCCTATTTACAGAGAAAATTATGGATGAGACGTTAATAATTGCAGAAATGCAGATGGAACTTCATGACTAGGTGAATTATTGAGGTTGCACTTCTGCATACCTGCAAGTGTATGGAGTTGACAGGGACATTCATGGTCCGGAGAAAGTTCCATATATCTTTGCCTTCAACACCAGCCACTGGATTCCACTTCCACCAAGCTCCCAATTCCACCATCCATTCCTTCAAAAGAAGAATCCACCTACAATTCCAACACAAGATTATCAGCAACCCATGACGGTGAGCAATAAAATCTAATAGAAAAAAGATGGTGAAATTAGTTACCTGAACAACAGGGATATGGGCTCTAGTTCCTGGGGACTGATCCTTCCTCTGTCCAGTGGTCCAAGCCCTAAGGCATTTAAGGGCCCTCTTCAGAGGTCTCACCTTTCTAACACTGCAGCAGTCCTGGTGCCCATCCTCATAGAACGAGAATAACCCCTTGCTCCGCACAAGGGCCTGCACTTCAACCGCATCTGGGAACATATACTCGATGTGTATGCCATGATGCTTCTCTACTTCATCAAAAAATCTGTATGTCTCTGGGTTCAACCGTCCAGTGTCAAGGCTGAACACCCTGAAAGACCGACCTGTTAACCTAGCATATTCTATCAAAGCAACATCCTCTGCTCCACTGCACAAAGAGAACAGAAATCAATCTACAAAAACAAATAAAAGACAATTCTGAGATTTAATCAAGTATCATACGAAAGCTAACATCATAAAATTTAGCTAGACAACTGGTTCATGGATTTCCTCAACCAAATCAATTAGTTTTAACTACCAGAAAGATACAAAGACTGCGTTTTTGAAAAAAAAATAAAAAAAATTTAAAGACAACCCTTACTTGTTGACTTCAAATCAACCACTAGTCCTACATTACATTACATACTTGATGAACCATAAAAAAGGTCCTTTTTTTATTTCAAAATGAGGAAACTTCGCAATCAATTGATTCACTGTCAAGAAATAAAGAATGATTCCATATATATTCATATCAAAATCTGTTCATCTCGTGTGTTTCTGGTGGCTCAATTAGCTTAAATATATGAATTGCTTTTAGAGTAAATTAAAAATATCCCGTCTGAAATATTTGGAATTACAGATGCGTCCCCAGATTAAAGCGAACCACATGGAAGCCAGTCAACGTCATCGGGTCGCTGAAATCAGCTCCAAACAACAAGTTGCAATAAAGCAGCCAATCAACGTTCACCACAGCGCACCCGCTTCAATTTTTTTTAATATTTTTGGCACAAAAATATTGGGGTTGCCGACCAGGCCACGTTACCGACTCTCTATCCAATAATTGAGGGCTGTAAGCCGGCCGGTCTCGGGCCTTCCTTGCCATTTCCATCCTTTCTGCACCTCTGCTGCATCTCGCTCTGCTTGGAGGAAGAACAAGTGCTCTGCTCTGGCGATGTAGACCGCACTGACGATCGGAGGATGGTTTGCGACCGCAAGCATTCAGTCGGCGTTCGACCATCTGAGCTCCTACGGCGTTGGCCAGCTCGGGAGGCTGTCCGGACTCGAAAAAGAAGTCGGCAAGCTGCAGAATTCGATCAGAAATGTCCGCGTGATCCTGATCGCCGTCGAGAAGATGATGAAGAAGAAGATGGAGGACGAGAACTTGATTGAGCTGCTGATGGAACTCAACGATGCTGCTCATGATGCTGACGACGTGCTGGACGAACTCCAATACGAAGATCTGCGGCGCAAGGCGGAGAGAGAAAACAGCCAGGCAAGTGACCCGCTTACTTCTCCTCTCCGATTCGTGAATGAATTTTTGTCTAATGCTGATGACTTTTGGGCCGATATAAGAAAAAAATACGAATTCTCAGAAAAAATAAGACAAGTCCAAGAGAGGGTGGATTCTATTGCCGCTCATATGCAGTCACTCTTCAGTCTGCTAAGGCCAGCTATGGAAGCCGAGGGGACTGAGATCGAGGCGAACCGGGAGACTACTTCACTGCTAACTGAAACAAAAGTTTTTGGCCGTGATAAAGAGATGAAGAAGATTGTAGATGTGTTGCTCGAGTCAGGTGATGGAGCCCAATCTGGTGGCATGAATATTGACATTCTTCCTATAGTTGGCATCGGAGGGATGGGCAAAACTACTCTCGCTCAGTATGTCTACGGAGATAGCAGAGTGACGGAATTCTTTCCAACAAGAATGTGGGTTTGTGTGTCCGAGAATTTCGATGTGAAAAGGCTCACCAAGGAGATGCTACAACATACAAGCCACAGCGGAAGAAATGATGTCTCCAACTTGAATGTTCTTCAAAAGAATTTGAAGGAGAATCTAATGGGAAAGAGGTTTCTGCTGGTCCTTGATGACATATGGGAAGATGCAGATTACAGCAAATGGGAGAAGTTGCGTAGTCCGTTGTTATCTGGCGCTCCAGGTTGCAAGATTTTAGTAACAACAAGACTCCAGAAGGTTGCAGACATGATGCGCACAGTGGATGCAATGCATTTGAAAGGCTTGCATGGTGATGTGTATTGGTTGTTCTTTAAGAAGTGTGCATTTGGTGATATGAACAGTGATGAGCACCCAAAATTGGAATCAATTGGTCGGGAAATAGCCCAAAAGTTAGGGGGTTCACCACTGGCAGCAAAAACAGTTGGGAGCCTTTTGAAATCCAAGTTAGATGAGAGACATTGGAGAAGTATCATGGAAAACGAAATATGGGAGTTACAGCAAAACGACAGTGACATTATGCCTATTTTGAGATTAAGCTATCAACATCTTCCGAGTCATTTGAAGCCTTGCTTTGCATATTGTTCGCTATTCCCCAAGGATCATAAATTCCAGAAAAATGAAATGGTTCTAATGTGGATGTCACAGGGGTTTATCATTGGCCGTAACAATAAGAGAGCAGAAGATGTGGGGAGTGAATACATTGATGAGTTACTAAATTGGTCATTCTTTCAGCCGCACTTGGATTGGTCAGGTGGATTTGTGATTCATGACTTAATTCACGATTTGGCTGAGAATGTATCTGCAAGACGATGTTTGAGAATAGAACACGATAAGCCACCGAAGATATCTAACATGATTCGTCATGTCTCAGTGTGCACTAAAGACCTGGATCTAAGTGAGTTCCGAAATTTATGCATTCCGAAACTGCGTACCCTTATTTTTCACTCTCCAAGGAATGAAAAACTGCTTTTTGGCAACCAATTGCACGAGTTATTATCAGAATTGAAAAACATTAGGGTGCTTATTTTGAAATATTGTGTCATGGAGGAATTGCCAGAAAGCATTTGTAATCTAAAGCACTTGTGTTATCTGGATTTCTCATATTCTAAAATTCCGAGTTTGCCAGATTCATTTTGTAGCCTTTACAACCTACAAGTTCTTGTGATGTATTCCACTGCGTTGTCACATTCTAAATTGCCAGAAGGTTGTTCCAACATGATTAACCTAAGGCATATTCTAACTCACGAGCATACATTTCCAGTTGTACATGGTATTGGCAAACAAACTTCTCTTCAGGAGCTAAGGGTGTTTAAAGTTGAGCAAGAGAATGGACGTAGGATTACAGAGCTACGGAATTTGGTGGAGCTCCATGGGAGTCTGAAGATAGAAAATTTGGAAAACGTCGTCAGCAAAGAAGAGGCTAGTGAGGCAAGATTGGACAACAAAAGACACCTTGAGAACTTGACCCTTTGTTGGTCTGCGAATCGGGTGGTTGGTCCGAGAAGCAATGATACACATGATATGGAGATACTTGAAGGGCTAAAACCACATGCCAACCTCAAATATCTAGAAATTGGATCCTACGGAGCTGCTGCATTTCCGAGTTGGTTAGCGGAAGCGCGATCTCTCTCAAATCTGGAGGGCATTCACCTCTCTAATTGTACAAACTTGGAGTACATTCCTTTTCTTGCCCAGCTGCCTTTCCTCGAGTTTCTCTCGATCAAGGGATGCCCTAAACTTGAAGAACTATTGCTGCCACAAAATCTGCTTGCTATCGAAACAATTCAGATCTCGAGATGTGAAAAACTTGAAAAATTATTGCTGCCACAAAATCTGTCAGCTGTCCGCACAATTCAGATCTGGAAATGTAAACAACTTAGAGAATTATTACTGCCACAAAATCTGCCAGCTGTCCATACAATTCACATCTGGGAATGTGAAAAACTCATAGAATTATTGCTGCCACAAAATCTGCCAGCTGTCCATACAATTGAGATCCGGGAATGTGAAGAACTGGTTTCCTTGTCAGTGGAAAGCTTTAAAAACTACGCATCTCTAAAGGTGTTGAGTTTGACTGTCTGCCCCAAAATTATTTCTCCGGCGGAAGAGGAGCAGATATCTCTTCCATCCTCAATCGAATATTTTACATTTAGGTCTTTTGGTGCGGATTTTGACAGATCACTGCCTAGGTTACTACAAAACCTTGCCTCCCTTCGCCATTTGAGCATAGCTGCTTGTCCGCACTCAGAGGTCCTTCGTCTTGCTCATCTGACAGCTCTTTGGAATCTGGAGATTGAGGAATGCGAGCAGTTGAGGGCTTTGACAGGGCTTCACGCTCTCACGTCCCTCCAATATCTGACAATTGTAAAGTGCCCGCAGTTGAGGGCTTTGACAGGGCTTCACGCTCTCACGTCCCTCATTTCTCTGACAATTGTGAACTGCCCTGTCCTAACAGCAGCTCCACAACCTGACGAGGAGCAGCAGCAGCAGCAGGAGGCGGGCGGCTTGTCGTCTCTTTCTAAGATTTACACCGATGAGACTTCCATTCTGTTGAACTGGAGACTTCTGAAACACAGGCTCTCAAATCTCGTGGAATTGGGGATCCGAGATTCTCTGGCACAAGCTTTGTTTACAGGTGCAGAGGGGCAGGAGTTGTTGCGGAGCGTCACTTCCCTTCGTGAACTACGGTTCGCAAATTGCATCAATCTTCAGGCTTTGCCCGCTGAGTTGCATTTCCTTTCCTCCCTCGAGAAGCTATTTGCATTTCACTGTCCAGAGCTGAAGTCATTGCCAGAGAATGGCCTGCCCTGCTCCGTGAAGACCTCTTTTTTCATAACTGTCATCCGCTGTTGAAGGAACGATGCAAGAAGGAGACTGGTGCGGATTGGCACAAAGTTGCCAATATTCATGTTACGTTTGTAGAATGAGAGTGGCTCTAGTTGACCCAAAACTGTTTGTCCATATTCCTGCTATCATTTTCACTTATTGACAAACTCCTCTTACGCCGTTTGTGCATAGCCATTCAACTCTACAGGTTCTATTTCCTTGCATTTTTTATAGAGTTTCTTATCTATATTTCATTTTTTAATATTCTTTCTTTAAAGTCTGAGATTCAATAAGTTGATGATTATTCACCTCTTTATGTTTCGTCTTTAATTGTTATTGGGTTGCTATCTGATAGTTTTCGTTTCAAAAGATGAAAATTTAGGATTATATTTTGGGAAGATGTCATTTTACTTTCATATTTTGTTATAAACACACTGAATTGACTAGTATTTTTATAATTTTTAAAAGAAAAATTTTTGTCATAAATAATGAAATTAACAATTCACAAGTTTATTATGACTGTTTTTTTTTTTTGTCAGTTTAAGAGTAAATGTTCAAATTACAAGTGTCAATATAGAAAACTTCAATGTTCATGTGTCAGGAGTCCTTTTTTTTTTTTGGAGTAAAATTGTAAACTAAACTTTGATGTGTAATGTATGCATGATAATAAGGAATAAGGGTTACTTGAACTAGTTAAGTTTGCTATTCCATCTATTTTATATCTAACATTTTTTCTATATTCTGCAGCAAAAATAAATACAGGAAATGGATTATTGATCAGTTTACAATTCTTTAATTGAAATTATTTAGAATGCTTGCTACATTGGCCTTAATAACACACAATACCATTAAGAATTATTTTCCAGATTTATCTATAATATTGTTCTTTTTCTAAGATTTTTGTTCTAATAACTTGCATTTCTTACACAGACAAAAAAAGAAAGAAATAGAAGAAGCAAATAAAAGTGATCGCTTTTCCTTCAGAGATGATTTCTCAAGTAAATTTTTCACCTTGATTCAGTCAAGGTTGTCTTATTTGGTCGAACTATTTGCTGAAGCCTTAATTTTAAAATGTTGATGTCTTATTTTTTTCTTGACATTCTAATATGTTTCACAACAAAATAGCATGGGTTTGGTGTATTTGCCGATACAGCATGGCAAGAACCTAAGCTTATTGCATTCAGTGGCTTACAGGACGAAATGGTGGACTCATAATGTCCTTCACTTGGACTACAGTAGATTGGAGTTTTGCACCGACAACTGTTCTGATTATCAACAATGCTTCACAGATTGATTGCTTATCAATTAAGATTGCGGTAGTTCTTGCAAAGACGCACTTGAATGAATATTAACACAACATATCTATTAGATTACGGTATGGTGCTGACTTTTATTCTTTTGCAATTAATATGTTCATCAAAGAATTTTCTATTGATGTTTTTCCTCATCAACAGCGAGTGGCATGTTCTTCATATGACATGTTTGAGAACTACATAGGTGTTTGCAATGATCCAATTGTATGCTCAGGTATACTGTACTTCGTATTGTAAGTCTCGCTTTTAAGTAATGAAATGTATTTTCATAAGATACATGACACTTTTGGCTCTACCAAGTTACTCAAAACCTATTCGCCCCTGAAAAACAGGATGCTGTCCAGCCTCCTGCTCCTCTTCCTCACTGCACTTGCTTTTACCTCAAAAGCTCAACACCTTGCTTATACTGGCTTTCATGCCGGTGACGGATCACATGGCGGAGCTGTCCCTGAAGCTGTTGGAGGCAGTAGAGACCATGGCTTTGGCGTGGTGGCTCATTCATTGGCTGTGTTGCTGCTGGTAGTGAAGGTTCATTGGCTAGCGTTGCTGCTGGTAGTGAAGGGACAACGCCCGGTGAACTACAGGTAGTTCATGAGAGCTGTCATAGGTCCCTGTGATTTTGCTGCATGATGCAAATAAAATCTTGCTATTTTGTTTCCCTGTGATGCAAGGGACTATGTTCTTATACAAGCAGTTAGGAGTTTGTGTAGGCTATGAACACTCATAAGAATACCTATTATGATTCATTTTCTGGACAATCTCAGTTCATTGAATTGAAAGGTATCCCGCTTTAACTTGTATCTGATTTATTCAAGTGCAATTAAATATGTTTTTATTCAGCAAAAAAAAAAAAATGAACTCAAGCAGAGACGGAGAATAATGTGTACTCTTTTATGAGAAATCTGTACCTCGACTGAGTTGTTTGTATGTTCTCTCTTGACCTTTTCCACATCTTCTACACAACATCTGGTCCGGCAAGCTCTTGTATTAGACCTCTTCACAATCTCTTTATTTCATTGTATATTTACATTTTACCCTGCATCAAGTTGCAGAGGCATACAATAGAAAATATATTAGCCTCACTCACTGTCTTACGTGCCAAAAGACCAAGCAAGTTGACAGATACTTTGTACATATTTAACAGGCAACCAACTTAATTTTTCAGCAGATAGCATTATTTCCAAATTCTCGGGGAATAGCTTCTGTTATATAAAATTTTTTATTAAACAAAAGGCATCAGTAAGCGATCCTGTAGTATAACTGTTAACTAAATGCTTAATTAGTTTAATCGAACAAACGGAAAGGTACAAAGAGATTGGTCTCTGTTTTTGTCTGTGTGAATATACACATATTCATGTGAGTGGCAAATAATACTTCAATCAACCAAAAAAAAATGATAAATCAAGTAGGCTTGCAAACACCAAAATACATACCGGAAATGGATTGAAGATTTGCTTAATCATCTAATAATGATGTCTCTTGCTAGTACAGTCAATAAACTTTCAATTGTAGCTATGCTTCAGGTCGCTTGTGTCAATGTGATAGTTCGAGTGAATAGCCAGCTTCCATCATCCCCATTTGTAATGCGTCCAGTATTACATAGACATCCTCCATCTCAATGTGTGATATGTCTTCTACTATGAAGACCCTGACTTCTCCCTTTACCTCAATCCAACTCTTCCCAGGACTATTGCTTCTCATTGACTTTCTTAACCTAGCAAAATCATCCCAACAACCAGCAGATGCATAGATGTTGCACATTAGAACATAAGCAGCAGGGTTGAAAGGATCAATTTTTAGAATTCTTTCTGCAGCTCTCTCCCCAATTTCAACATTATTATGGACCCTGCATGCAGCAAGCAAAGTCTTCCACATCACAACATCAGGTTCAAATGGCATCTGACCAATAAATCTTTCAGCCTCAGCCAGCCTCCCAGCACGGGCAAGCAAATCAATAATGCATGAACACTGCTCCCTTGTAGGTGTAATTCCATGTTCAGCTTCATCGTGTCATAATAATGCAACCCTTCGTCCAGTAAGCCTACATGCCTACAAGCTGTGAGAACCCCAACAAAAGCAACGGGATTTGGCTTAATTCCTGTCTTTTGCATGGACGCAAATAGCTCAAGGGATTCCTTTCCAAACCCAAACTTAGCATAGCCAACAATCAAACAGCTCCATGAAAAAACATCATGATCATCTCCCATCATTGGAAATAATTTTCTAGCATCAGCTAAGCAGCTGCATTTTGCATAGGTGTCATTTATTTTAGCATAAATTATTACTATATCTGCATGATATGCCCCAAATTTATTATTTATTTCAGCATATACCATTACCATATCGGCATAATATTGACCAAGTTTACTATTTATTTCAATATTACTATATATTTCACCGTGGTTATTGTGCCTATAAAAGCCAAGGAAAGCACCGCCATTGTGCAACATTCATTCTCGCAAAAGTAGCAGCAGCAACTTATACAAGTGCAACAACAAAGCAATGGCTCCTGTTCACTCCGCGAAGCTCCTCTTGCTCACGTTGTTTCTCTTCCTTGCGCTCTCTACTTGTCTCGCATGTGAGTTCTCTATCTCTCTCTGCAGGGTTTGCAATATCAGTTTGATATCTTACCGTATGCACCACTGCATCGACCGAAGTTAACGTGAGATGGATGTTGATCTTAATTTGTGCAGCACCCGGATCACGCATGCTTGCGGCTTTTCAACCAAACCGAGACGAAAACAGCTGCTCCCTCGAGTGCCTCCCGACTTGCAAAGCTGAATGCATCGAGGCTGGCTTTAACGATGGCTTTTGTAACTTTATAAGCAATCGGTTCTGGTGCTGCTGCAAATAACTTTTTGACTGGCTGAGATGAAACACACGTTATGATCCAGAATAATTTGTCATCTCGGGTTTAATTTGAGATTTAATAATAACTACAAGTGTTTCTTCAAGCACTTCGATTGCCATTTTTTGTAGGTGTAGATTCCATTCTTAAAACCCAACAATCTTAGCGGATTGGATCTGAATCGTGATGGATCCAACCCGACCCCATCCGTTTGCAGAGACAAATCTTAGCTCCCGCGCAGTAGTTCTTATAAAGACTCACTTGAATGAATATTAACACAACGGATCCATTAGATTATAGGATGTTCATATAATTTGATTTTATTTCCTTAATTGAAGGAATAAGCTAATGTTATGTGCAAGTTCGACTAGCATGGCGCCCAAAAAGATGAAAATATCTAGCAATTTGTTGGGCAATAACACCATGATTATTCCTCAAGAAAATCTTTAGCTTCTAACCAGCTTTCTCTGGTCTAAAACACGAGCACAAGAAATTCGGAAAAAGGCTCCATGGTGCAGTCCTGTAAATGGGAATATGCGATCAGGCATTTGCAGCTGGGCTTATTGTATTTCCTGACAAAACAATGATAATAGAATGTATAGCTAAACAAACCACAAAATGAGAAAAACAAGTAAGAACTTCAGCATAGAGAATAAGATCTAAGAAACAAAAAAGTTTACAATGGAATGCTAATCTGAATTGAGAAAAAGGAGAATCCCAAGGTGAGCTAACAGGATTGCTGCAGAAAGATATCGCTGCTTTGCGGCTCGAACTGGGAAAACATGTGACTAGAGTGGCCTGGTCCTCCGGCCTGCTGCACGGCCGCACAGAAGGGCGTTCTTGGGGATAGGATACTCATCCCTAAATGACATCGACGGGGTGTAGACTCGGAGGTAAAACTGCTGCCCCAAGTACTGCCTCGCCCAGTTCTCCGATCTTATGTTCCACATGCCCACATTGTCCAAGGGCATGTATATTGCAGTCCATGACTTGGGATAGACCTTATCGTGCACAAATGGAACAACAGGAATCAGATCCTAGTCCGTGGAATCAAATATAACTCAACAAATATATGTTTATCAATATTTATGCAACAACAAAAGCCACCCGATTCATTCACCATATATATGCAAAGTCGCCGCTCATTATCTGACAAGATTTAAGCGTTAGTACCTGAACAGTACAACGGGCAACAGTGTCTCTCAGGTTGTAGCCATCTCTGCTGGACGATGACCATTGTCCTCCATCCATTCTGCAGATTTCCAAATTGACATTAGTTATGCTAACTTGCCGTTGATAAGAACATTAGACCAATGAGGTTCTGAACACTTACTTACCCAACCACGAAGAAGGAATAGCCATCAATATGCCAAGACTGGACGGTAGCTTCATAATTCTCAAATACGATTTCAATGTAATCACGGTAATTAGCTCCCATCACAGAGGTCTGCAGATAACCACCACCAAATGTTGGGTTGTCAGGAATGCTTCCAACTGAGAACACTCCGGAGATTTTGTAGTAGTCAGCAACTTTGAGGGGAGTGTCAGCCGGAATGAAGGATACACTGTTGACAGCGTATCTCTGCTTGCCATTGATGATGGGAGCAGAGTTTGCAAGCCTGATGGTACGGGTGGTGTTGATTAGTCCGTAATGATACGAACCTTGTGGATTCGGTCTTGGACCACTTGCAGTCAGGTTCCATCTGGTTTTGGATTAAAAGGCAATCAGCAGGGAACAAACATTTTCCTTCAATAAAATCTCAACAAATGCAAAGCATCGGATTATCTACTGAATAATTAGCAAACTTTAGAAATTGATTCAAATTCAACCACAAGAAGCATAAGAATGATACACAACGATTACGTGCAAGAATCTGGGTGTCAAATGTCTTGATATAATTAGGAAGCTCATAGATGGTCCTCAACTGAAGTACTGACAGTAGTCTGCTGTATGGCATGACTTTGACCAACAGGTTTTGCAGCAGCAATGTACTATCCAACACTAATGTAGCTACAAAACTAAGGATCCAAATCAATTCCTCATTTCTGCCCAATGAAATAACCAAATATTGCAAAGCAGACGGAGTGAATACTAGCATTCGCGTGGCAGAAATTTACTTGACTAGTAAATGCGTCAAGTAAATGCGACACCTCAAAAATATATGCATGGATGATCTGCATCCATGTATGGATGTCAACTAAATGAAAAGGCCAAAGTCCAGCATCGTACCTGATAGATCTGGCTTGATTAAGGGACAAGTCGATCTCATCAGTAGGACCACCCGGTGGGGGACCCACGGTCTTTCCAACAGAGCTGCTATAGTGGAGGATCGCAGTGGTGGTCAGCACAGGATTCGTGAATCGGGTGGAAAGTGCAATGTAATAGTCAAGTGGTGGCTGATCAGCTGTGACAAGCACCGAGTAGGACTGCCCCAAGCAGACATCAAGAGAAGAATATTGGTTTTGCAATGTGTGAGACCCTTCTACTTCAACCAACGACATCAAGTGCCCTTGAAATCTTATGTTTAGACATGTTGTTAAACCCACATTCGATATCCTAAACCTGTATGTTTTACCTGCAGGAAAGGAAACATTTTGCTGTTTAAACTACCTTGTAGTACATCACAAGAAAATAAGAGTACAGGACGCCGAATACCTTGCTCAACGGTGAAGGTGTTCCCATTCCACCCACGCCCATTGATGAGAACACCATCAGGAAAAGGCAGATCATGTCCACCGTCTAATATTGCTTTCAGGTCCTGCAACAGGATTAAAATGTCAGTGATAATATCAGAGAAGGATAAGACAAAAATGCGGTGCAAAACAGCTGAGAGAGCTTACAGTGTGATTAGCCTTGTACCAATCACCGGCCAAGATGGTGTAATCTGCAGCTGGGGGAGGGAAGGGCACAGGAATCATCGGGCGGCTTAAAATCTTAAAGCCGCCGAAGCCTCCTGCAGCCTTGTGCATGTTAAGGGAGGGAAAGTAGAAGTAGGAGCCTATCTGGTCCTTGACTTGCAGTATGTATGTGAAATTCTGTCCTGGCGGGATTGGGCAGTTGGTGCCATACACACCATCCTGCCATGAGTTCCTCCTCTGTTGTATGCCATTCCTGTAAAATTAAAAATCATAAGAAAGCCCACATTCCAGATCAAATACCTAAAAAAAACATGAGAGATTAGTATACTTATCTCCGTGAATCGAACGAGATTAACGAAGTTCACATGAAAATTACAAGTAAATGTACAGCTTCATAAAAGAACATTTGACTTTTCACTTCAAACAAGAGATAAAGAATCAAGTAGAAATCGTTCGATATAAGCACAAGTGATAGAATTGTTACTCAGAAGATTGTTTGTGCTTGTCAAGATGTAGGTATATCCAAAGGATACCAAAATTTCAGGGGAATACAATCAAAATTTTGGACCATAAACGAGACTTAAATGGCAATCTGGAATATAATCCAACAAGATTAAGATGAACAACTGCAGCTTCTTTCCATATACCGACGCGGTTATGTGAATTGCACATTTTGCATATAGGACCCTATAAAACCAGATTTTTGTACGGATTTCCTACACTTGTTTTCAGCAATGGCTATTGAAAAGGTTGATAGAATGACGCAAGAAAGATCTCGTTGGATGGAGGTCATGAGTTCAATCCCATAGTACTCACCCATGAGCTAGTTGGACTTGTTATGAATAATCACAACTTATTATGAAACAACAAGATCTATAATTCTATATCTTTACACTCCAAATCTCACTTCAATTTTTTACTCCAAAAAAATGTAATATAAAAAAAAAAAAATAAAAACCTGACTTCAATCAATCATAAAAATATGCGGGCCCCTATGAGTCCACCTTTAATAAGGCTGCGCTCAACTGGCTCATAGCTTTCGTTCTGACACTCAATTCATCGAGTCATCTCCCCAACAAGCAGCACATGATGTTGATCCCGCTGCTTAAAAGCCCAACACTTCGTCGTATCCATCACAAGCATTTTTGTCGGCCCGGCCCGCTTCCAAACCAATATTCCAATCAAACGAATCCAAGTCACGCACAGCAACCATCAAAATAATAATAATAAAAAAGAAGCGCACAGATTCCCGCCTTTTCTTCGAGATGCTTTTGAATAAAATGAATAATTTATCGACTTCTTTTAACTACGCGCAACAAGACAGAGATTGACAAGCTTGCCCTCGACCCCGTCAACTGCCAGCGTCATCCTCAGGGGTGGCGTTATCGTTATTACCGCCGATCCGAGGGGTTATTTCCTAGCTAAATTAGATCTACCGTTTTTCAGTATTCTGGCATAAAAATTGGGAAAAAAATATACTGCGAAAACAGGATTTCATGAGAGTTAAACACGAAAAAAATCAATTGAAACAAACTCGAAAGAGATAAAAAAAAAAAAAAAAAAAAGAAGAAAGAAATTACCATGAGAGGAGGAAGGGCTCGTCGAGGCTGTTGAAGACGTTGATGATGAGGTTGTCGTTGGTAACCGATTCGATCTGGGGGCCTGGAAATAGCCCGTTTATCAAAATCCCCTGCAGTTCCCCCAAAAATAAAGATAATCGAAAACGAAATAAATGGAGAGGAAATTTGAAAAGAAAAATTACTTGTTGCTTGACGCCGAGGGGGTAGATGTCGCCGTAGGTGACGTTCCAGGTAAAGAAGCGGTACGGATCGTCACCTCGGGCGGAAACGAATAAGAGTACGAGGAGGTGGAAGAAGAGCGAGGTGCTCTTCACCGACATTGCGGCGCGAGATGTAGAACGGAGGAGACGACGGAGTGGGATTGAGAAATGTGAGAGAGGAGTGAGGGGCCGCCCCTTTTAAAAGAAGAGAGATAAGAGAGACAGAGATGCTGACCTGTCACGCGGGAGTGTTCAGACTTAAAGAGGACTCCGGCCCGATTAAATTTTCGGTTTCGATTCGCCAGCTGAAACCGCTCTATTTCGATAATTCGAATTATTTTAAATTATTAAAATAAATTCAAAAGTTATTTCAATCGAAACCGATACATTTTAATCGAATATTTTAATTTTAATCGAAATTTAAAAGTTATTATTGTAACTATATAAATATTTAAAAAATCAAAAAAATGTTGATAATTAAAATTTTCAAATTTTTTGCATAAATTTTCGGTAAATTTCTTCGTGCAGTGAAAAGTTCCCGGTAAAAGATGTCGGTGGCATTAATATCTGAAGAGAAATCGAACCCCGAGGACAGAATTGACCAAACAACTACAGAGCAGGACATGTGCCGGATTCTGACGCGGTTGGTGCGCAGCATTTGCTCGTTGATGTGCCCATTTTTCGGTTATTAAATTGTTTTAAGAAAAATGCTCTTTTGCAGGCAACGAGCCTGCCTCGGGATTAATCAGAAGATACCGTGTTTAGAGATAATTAATTTGATTACTAGTTCTAAGCAACATCTTTCTTTCGTTAACTATGTTGAATGCAATGCCGCTTGTCCTACGTGACCTTGATCAAATCATTCAAGAGACAACAGATAGTTGCAGGACAAGCCGACCCAGCGAATTGCTCCATTCAAAAAATTATAATTACTTTTATATCCTACAAATTCGATTTATTTAGATAAATTCTCTTACTTTATTTTTATTATTATTTGTTTAGATTAAAGTGAAATTGATATAACATAAATGGGAAGATATAATCAGTAATTTAAAAGAAATTTATCGAAAAATAATTCATATGAACACTAACAAAAATTAATAATAAAGATATTAATCTAAATAAATTGAATTGTAAATGCATATGAATAATTATAATTTTTCGAAAAATATATATGTAATTGAAAATTTTCTAATTACATATAGTCAAAGTTTTTTTTAAAATTAAACTAGATCTACTATTTTAAAATGAAATTATCTTATTTTTTTAGGCCCAAGTTAAATGGTTCTAAGACTATTTTGATTTTTTTTTTTTTCAACTTAAATAGAAAATGGAGAGTGGAGACCATTGTCGTGTGTAACAAGGCCCTACTTTTTGCCCTAAATCAAGATTTTAAGTTTAGTTTTAGGATCGATTTCGAAACCCAACGAAATTGATTCGTTTCGATCTTATTTTAATTTTTAGTTAAAATTTTGATTTTTAATTTAAAAATTTAAAAATAAGAAATATATATATATAATATTAAATAATTTTTTGGATAAAAAAATGAAAAATATGTAAGAACCAAAAATTTGTAAATGCTTGGAGCAAGGTATCGAGCGCACTTCTTAGCTAAATCAAAATTTCAAGTTTCAATTTTTGAATCGATTTGGGCACCCATCCAAATCGATTTATTTCGATTATTTTGTTCCAATCTCGATTTCAAGCAAATTATTTTTAAATTTTTTAACTAAAATTTGGTTTTCAATTTAAAAATATTTAAAAATTTGTAAAACGAGAAAAAAATTTATATATTTTTAAAAAGTATTAAATAAAATTTTTTTTGGGTAGAAAAACGAAAAATATGTAAGAACCAAAAAATTGTAAATGCTTGGATTCGAACCTAGGTCAATTGAAATCCAAATTAAAGATTTTACCACTAAATTAATAATAATTTATAATATAATCATAAACATATAAATATAAATAAGATAGTTTTGAAATCTGAAATCAAAATTTAAGGTGAACGTTTCGTCCATGGCCAATTTCGGCAGAAAACTGAAAACCATGGTCTAAATGTTCTCTGAAGGATGTCATGTGCTTGAACATGCCATGCCCACCTTAAGCAATGCACATGGATTTGAAGCAAGGTAGCTATCTGTAATGCTTAACATGCCAGGGAGTTTTTTGTAAATTAGCCACCATGCTTAACACGTTGGATTTTTTTTTGACTAATCAAGTTGGATTTTTTTTTGACCAGTTCCCTAAGATCATTGAGCATAACTTCTTCAACAAATACCAGTTTTGGTTTGAATTGTATCACACCCAAACTAGGAAGTTTTAATGGCATTGTTCATACGTTCTCCTACAAACAATGTGCTCAACACCGGTGCAACAAAAGAAAATTTCGAGCCACATGTAGAAACAGCAAATGGGAGCAAGCTGCATCTGTTGGCTGGGATGAGGAAGATAATCAAAGCGAGGCATCATCTGTTGCTCCTGAAGATACAGAGTCGAGAGAGCCTGTAGCGGATTGGAACTGGTAGAGGAAATTTTGCTGAAGCATTTTAAGATCAAATACTTTGGGATTGCAGTCTGCCGAACACCGATTCCTCTTGGATGAATTCCCACATTTCCAATCAAGAAATTGTGACTTGAACAATATACAAATGTTCCAGCGCTCACTTATCTGCAGAATAAAGAAAAAGAGAGAGATGTAACATAGTTGGAAGAGATGCAGAAGCTGGCGTGACGAGGAAGGATGTATCTTATGAAAAATGCATTTCATTACTTAAAAGTGAAGCTTACAATACAAAGTACAGGATACCTGAACATGCAATTGGATCATTGCAAACACCTATACAGTTCACAAAAATGTCATATGAAGAATATAGCGCTCGCTCTTGACGAGTAAAAACGTCAATAAAAAAGTCTTTAATGAACATATTAATTGCAAAAGAATAAAAGCCAGTACTATACCATAATCTAATAGATCAGTTGTGTTAATATTCATTCAAGTGAGTTTTTGCAAGAACTACCGCAGCCTCACTTGACAAGCAATCAATCTATCAAGCATTGCCGATAATCAGAACAGCCCTTGCAACAAGTAGAATTTCAGGCACATCTTCTATTTAATTTCAGAAAGATGTTGAACGCTCATTGCAATCAATAGTTGTCGGTGCAAAACTCAACACGAATATTGGCAACTTTGTGTCAATCCGCACCAGTCTCCTTCTTGCATCGTTCCTTCAACAATGGATGACAGTTATGAAAAGAGAGGGCTTTTATGGAGCAGGGTAGGCCATTCTCTGGCAATGACTTCAGCTCTGGGCAGTCTGAACATGCAATTGAATTATTGCAAACACCTATATAGTTCACAAAAATGTCATATGAAGAACATGGCGCTCGCTGTTGATGAGGAAAAACATCAATAGAAAAATTTTTGATGAACATATTAATTGCAAAAGAATAAAAGTCAGCACCATACCATAATGTAATAGATCTGTCAAGCATTGCCAATAATCATAATAGCCCTTGCAATAAGTAGAATTTCAGGTACATTTTTTTATTTAACTTCAGAAAGATGTTGAGGGCTCATTGCAATCAATAGTTATCTGTGCAAAACTCGAATCTACTATAGTCCAAGTCAAGGACATTATGAGTCCACCATTTCATCCTACAAGCCATTAAATACAATAAGCCTAGGTCCTTGCCATGCTGTATTAGCAAATACACCAAACCCATGCTATTTTGTTGTGAAACAAATTAGAATGTAGAGAAGAGAATAAAGCATCATATTTTTAAAATTAAGCTTCAACAAACAATTCGACCAAATAAGACAACCTTGACTGAATCAAGGTGAAAAATCTGCTTGAGAAATCATCTCCAAAGGAAAAGTGATCACTTTCATTTGCTTCTTTTCTTCCTCTCTTTCTCTGACTATGTAAAAAATCCAAGTTGTTAGAACATATGTATTAAAAAAGAAAGACCAATACACTAAAACAACAAAACACAACATTATAGACAAATCTGAAAAATAATTTCTGATGGTGTTGTGTGTTATTAAAGCCAATGTAGCAAGTATTCTAAATAATTTCAATCAAAGAATTGTAAAATGATCAATAATCCATTTCCTGTATTTGTTTTTGTTGCAGAATATAGAAAAAATATTAGATATAAAATAGATGGAATAACATACTTAACTAGTACAAGTAACCCCTATTCCTTATTATCATGCATATATTGCATATTAAAGTTCAGTTTACAATTTTAGTCCAGAAAAAAAATAGCTCCTAGCACATGAACGTTGAAATTTTCTACATTGACACTTTAATTTGAACATGTACTTTTAAACTAACAAAAAAAAAACAACCATAATAAACTTGTGAATTCTTAATATCATTATTTATGACAAAATTTTTCTTTTGAAAATTATAAAAATACTAGTCAATTCAGTGTGTTTATAACAAAACATGAAGGTAAAATGACATCTTCCGAAAATATAATCCCAAATATCTATTTTTTGAAACGGAAACCACCATATAGCAATCCAATAACAATTAAAGATGAAATATAAAAAAGTGAATAACCATCAACCTATTGAATCGCAGACTTTGAAGAAAGAATATTTAAAAATGAAATATAGGTAAGGAACTCTATAAAAATGCAAGGAAATAGAACTTGTAGAGTTGAATGGCTATGCACAAACGGTGTGGGAGGAGTTTATCAATAAGTGAAAATGATAGCAAGAATATAGACAAACAATTTTGTGCCAACCAAAGCCACTCTCATACTACAAAGGCAACAAATACTAGTTGAAATGAACACGACTATTGGCAACTTTGTGCCAATCCGCACCAGTCTCCTCCTTGCATCATTCCTTCAACAGTGGATGACAGTTATCAAAAGAGAGGTTTTGAGTAATTTGGTAGAGCCAAACGTGTCATGTATCTTATAGTTCAAAAATACCTGAACATACAATTGGATCATTGCAAACACCTATATAGTTCAAAAACATGTCATATGAAGAACATGCCACTCGTTGTTGATGAGGAAAAACATCAATAGAAAATTCTTTGATGAACATATTAATTGCAAAAGAATAAAAGTCAGCGTAATATAATAGATATGTTGTGTTAATATGCATTCAAGTGCATCTTTGCAAGAACTACCACAACCTTAATTGACAAGCAATCAATCTGTGAAGTATTATTGATAATCAGAACAGTTGTCGATGCAAAACTCCAATCTACTGTAGTCCAAGTGAAGGACATTATGAGTCCACCATTTCGTCCTGCAAGCTACTAAATGCAATAAGCTTCGGTTCTTGCCATGCTGTATCGGCAAATACACCAAACCTATGCTATTTTGTTGTGAAACATATTAGAATGTCAAGAAGAGAATAAGGCCTCGTTTGGTACGGGGTCAGGGCTAAGTTGACCCCGTTCAGACCAGGTTATTTTCCAAACACCAAATAGTTGACCGCACTAATATTATTTTATTCATTTAAATTTTAACCATGTTTTGACTAAAATACCCTCACTTGATCTGAACCGTCGGATCTCGATCCAACGGCTCAGATCGGGTAACAGTCGAATACCGTCACTTGATCTGAACCGTTGGATCTCGATCCGACGGCTCAGATCGATGAACAATAATATCTCGCCAACTGTTCATCTTCTCCGTCCGCGAGCTCCGCGGCGGAGCTGCCCCCCGAGCTCGGCCGGCGAGCTCCGCGGGCGAGCTCGGGCGCACCGACTCCGCCGGCGATCTCAGGCGGCGAGCCTCCGCGGCGACTCGGGCGGCCGGGTTCCCGCGCGCGAGCTCGGTCGAGCTCGGCGCCGGCTCCGCGGGCGAGCTCGGGCGGCCGGCTCCGCTGTGACCTCGGCCGAGCTCGGGCGCCCGACTCAAGGGGCGAGCTCTCACGGCGGGCTCTGCGGGCAGGCTCGGCGTCCGGCGGGCTCCCTCGGGTGACCCCGGGCGAGCTGGGGCCGACCCGCCTCCTGGGCGCGCTGCGCGCGGCGGCTCCGCGGGCGAGCTCGGGCGGCCGGCTCCGCGTGCGAGCTCGGGCGGCGGGCGAGCTCGGCCGCCCGGGCTTCGCGGCCGAGATCGGCCGGTCGGCTCCGCGCCCCTTCCCCGCCGGAGAGGAAGATGAACAGTAATACGAAGAGGGCATTTTAGTCAATACAAAAATTTAACCATCTGTTGACCAGATCAGGGACCAAACGAAATTTAATTGACCGCATTAGTATTTTACATTTTACCCCTTTCTTTAATCTTGACCCTTGACTCCGACCCCGTACCAAACGGGCCCTAAGGCATCAACTTTTTAAAATTAAGACTTAGCAAATAGTTCGACCAAATAAGACAACCTTGATTGAATCAAGATGAAAAATTTACTTGAGAAATCATTTCTGAAGGAAAAGCGATCACTTTTATTTGCTTCTTCTATTTCTTTCTTTTTCTGACTGTGTAAGAAATGCAAGTGATTAAAGCAAAAATCTTAGAAAAAGAAAACCAATACACTAAAGCAACAAAACACAATATTATAGACAAATCTGGAAAATAATTCTTAATGGTGTTGTGTGTTATTAAGGCCAATGTAGTAAGCATTCCAAATGATTTCAATTAAAGAATTGTCAACTGATCAATAATCCATTTCCTGTATTTGTTTTTGCTGCAGAATATAGAAAAGACATTAGATATAAAATAGATGGAATAACATACTTAACTAGTACTAATAACCCCTATTTCTTATTATCATGCATACATTGTACATTAAAATTCAGTTTACAATTTCATGCCAGGAAAAAAATGACTCCTTGAACGTTGAAATTTTCTACATTGACACTTTAATTTGAACATGTATTTTTAAACTAACAAAAAAAAAAAACCATAATAAACTTGTGAATTCTTAATATCATTATTTATGACAAAAATTTTTCTTTTGAAAATTATAAAAATACTAGTCAATTCAGTCTGTTTATTGAAAGTAAAATGACATCTTCCGAAAATATAATCCTAAATATTCATCTTTCGAAACGAAAACCACCAGATAGCAATCCAATAACAATTAAAGACGAAACATAAAAAGGTGAATAATCATCAACTTATTGAATCTTAGACTTTGAAAAAAAAATTAAAAAATAAAATATAGGTAAGGAACTCTATAAAAATGCAAGGAAATAGAACCTGCAGAGTTGAATGGCTATGCACAAACGGCGTGGGAGGAGTTTGTCAATTCTCTCCATTCTTTCGATTCCGGGTTTCCCTCCATTTCCTCCGTTCCCTCGATTTCGGGTTTCCGAAATCGAACCAAACAAGTCTTAAGTGAAAATGATAGCAGGATTATGGACAAACAGTTTTGTGCCAACCAGAGCCACTCTCATTCTACAAAGGCAACAAATACTAGTCGAACACAACACGAATATTGACAACTTTGTGCCAATCCGCACCAGTCTCCTCCTTGCATCGTTCCTTCAACAGTGGATGACAGTTTTTAAAATTGAGGACTTCCATGGAGCAGGGTAGGCCATTCTCTGGCAATGACTTCAGCTCTGGACAGTTTGATGTGTCTACCCTCTTGAGGGAGGAAAGGAAATGCAACTCAGCGGGCAAAGCCTGAAGATTGATGCAATTTGCGAACCGTAGTTCACGAAGGGAAGTGAGGCTCCGCAACAACTCCTGCCCCTCTGCACCTGTAAACAAAGCTTGTGCCAGAGAATCTCGGATCCCCAATTCCACGAGAGCTGAGAGCCTGTGTTTCAGAAGTCTCCAGTTCAACAGAATGGAAGTCTCATCGGTGTAAATATTAGAAAGAGACGACAAGCCGCCCGCCTCCTGCTGCTGCTGCTGCTCCTCGTCAGGTTGTGGAGCTGCTGTTAGGACAGGGCACTTCACAATTCTCAGAGAAATGAGGGACGTGAGAGCGTGAAGCCCTGTCAAAGCCCTCAACTGCGGGCACTTTACAATTGTCAGATATTTGAGGGACGTGAGAGCGTGAAGCCCTGTCAAAGCCCTCAACTGCTCGCATTCCTTAATATCCAGACCCCAAAGAGCTGTCAGATGAGCAAGACGAAGGACCTCTGAGTGCGGACAAGCAGTTATGCTCAAATAGCGAAGGGAGGCAAGGTTTTGTAGTAACCTAGGCAGTGATCTCTCAAAATCCGCACCAAAAGACCTAAATGTAAATTCTTCGATTGAGGATGGAAGAGATATCTGCTCCTCTTCCGCCGGAGAAATAATTTTGGGGCAGCCAGTCAAAGACAATTTCTCAAGAGATGTGTAGTTTTTAAAGCTTTCCACTGACAAGGAAACCAGTTCTTCACATCCCCGGATCTCAATTGTATGGACAGCTGGCAGATTTTGTGGCAACAATAATTTTATGAGTTTTTCACATTCCCAGATCTGAATTGTATGGACAGCTGGCAGATTTTGTGGCAGTAATAATTCTCTAAGTTGTTTACATTTCCAGATCTCAATTAACTCGACAGCTGGCATATTTTGTGGCAGCAATAATTCTATAAGTTCTTCACATTTTGAGATCTGAATTGTGTGGACAGCTGGCAGATTTTGTGGCAGCAATAATTCTCTAAGTTTTTCACATCTCGAGATCTCAATTGTGTGGACAGCTGGCAGCTTTTGTGGCAGCAATAATTCTATGAGTTTTTCACATTCCGATATCTGAATTGTGTGGACAGCTGACAGATTTTGTGGCAACAATAATTTTTCAAGTTTTTCACATCTCGAGATCTGAATTGTTTCGATAGCAAGCAGATTTTGTGGCAGCAATAGTTCTTCAAGTTTAGGGCATCCCTTGATCGAGAGAAACTCGAGGAAAGGCAGCTGGGCAAGAAAAGGAATGTACTCCAAGTTTGTACAATTAGAGAGGTGAATGCCCTCCAGATTTGAGAGAGACCGCGCTTCCGCTAACCAGCTCGGAAATGCAGCAGCTCCGTAGGATCCAATTTCTAGATATTTGAGGTTGGCATGTGGTTTTAGCCCTTCAAGTATCTCCATATCATGTGCATCATTGCTTCTCGGACCAACCACCCGATTCGCAGACCAACAAAGGGTCAAGTTCTCAAGGTGCCTTTTGTTGTCCAATCTTGCCTCACTAGCCTCTTCTTTGCTGACGACGTTTTCCAAATTTTCTATCTTCAGACTCCCATGGAGCTCCACCAAATTCCGTAGCTCTGTAATCTTACGTCCATTCTCTTGCTCAACTTTAAACACCCTTAGCTCCTGAAGAGAAGTTTGTTTGCCAATACCATGTACAAGTGAAGATATATCATAATCAGTTAGAATATGTCTTAGGTTAATCATGTTGGAAAAACCTTCTGGCAATTTATAATGTGACAACACACTGAAATACTGGAATATCACAAGAATTTGTAGGTTGTAAAGGCTACAAAATGAATTTGGCAAACTCAAAATCTTAGTATATGAGATATCCAGATAACGCAAGTGCTTTAGATTATAAATGCTTTCCGGCAATTCCTCCATGACACAATTATTCAAAATAAACACCCTAATGCTTTTCAATTCTGATAATAACTCGTGCAACTGGTTGCCCAAATTTGAATAGGGAAAAATAAGGGTACGCAGTTTAGGAATGCATAAATTTCGGAACTGACTTAGATCCAGATCTTTACTGTACACTGAGACATGACGAATCATGTTAGATATCTTTGGTGGCTCATTGTCTTCTATTCTCAAACATCGTCTTGCAGATACATTCTCAGCCAAATCGTGAATTAAGTCATGAATCACAAATGCACCTGACCAGCGAGGCTGAAAGAATGACCAATTTAGTAACTCATCAATGTACTCACTCCCCACATCTTCTGCTCTCTTATTGTTACGGCCAATGACAAACCCCTGTGACATCCACATTAGAACCATTCTATTTTTCTGGAATTCATGATCCTTGGGGAATAGCGAACAATATGCAAAACAAGGCTTCAAATGACTCGGAAGATGTTGATAGCTTAATCTCAAAATAGGCATAATGTCACTGTCATTTTGCTGTAACTCCCATATTTCGCTTTCCATGATACTTCTCCAATGTCTCTCATCTAACTTAGATCTCAAAAGGCTACCAACTGTTTTTGCTGCCAGAGGTGAACCTCCTAATTTTTGGGCTATTTCCCGACCAATTGATTCCAATTTTGGCTGCTCATCACTGTTCATATCACCAAATGCACACTTCTTAAAGAACGACCAATACACATCACCTTGCAAGCCTTCCAAATGCATTGCATCCACTGTGCGCATCATGTCTGCAACCTTCTTGAGTCTTGTTGTTACTAAAATCTTGCAACCTGGAGCGCCAGATAACAACGGACTACGCAACTTCTCCCATTTTCTGTAATCTGCATCTTCCCATATGTCATCAAGGACCAGCAGAAACCTCTTTCCCATTAGATTCTCCTTCAAAATCTCTTGAAGAACATTCAAGTTGGAGACATCATTTCTTCGGCCGTCGCCTGTATGTTGTAGCATCTCCTTGGTGAGCCTTTTCACATCGAAATCCTCGGACACACAAACCCACATTCTTGTTGGAAAGAATTCCGTCACTCTGCTATCTCCGTAGACATACTGAGCGAGAGTAGTCTTGCCCATCCCTCCGATGCCAACTATAGGAAGAACGTCAATATTCATGCCACCAGATTGGGCTCCATCACCTGACTCGAGCAAGAAATCTACAATCTTCTTCATCTCTTCATCACGGCCAAAAACTTTTGTTTCAGTTAGCAGTGAAGTAGTCTCCCGGTTCACCTCGATCTCAGTCCCCTCGGCTTCCATAGCTGGCCTTAGCAGACTGAAGAGTGACTGCATATGAGCGGCAATAGAATCCACCCTCTCTTGGACTTGTCTTATTTTTTCTGACAATTCGGATTTTTTTCTTATATCGGCCCAAAAGTCATCAGCATTAGACAAAAATTCATTCACGAATCGGAGAGGAGAAGTAAGCGGGTCACTTGCCTGGCTGTTTTCTCTCTCCGCCTTGCGCCGCAGATCTTCGTATTGGAGTTCGTCCAGCACGTCGTCAGCATCATGAGCAGCATCGTTGAGTTCCATTAGCAGCTCAATCAAGTTCCCGTCCTCCATATTCTTCTTCATCATCTTCTCGACGGCGATCAGGATCACGCGGACATTTCTGATCGAATTCTGCAGCTTGCCGACTTCATTTTCGAGTCCGGACAGCCTCCCGAGCTGGCCAACGCCGTAGGAGCTCAGATGGTCGAACGCCGACTGAATGCTTGCGGTCGCAAACCATCCTCCGATCGTCAGTGCGGTCGACATCGCCAGAGCACTTGTTCTTCCTCCAAGCAGAGCGAGATGCAGCACAGGTGCAGAAAGGATGGAAATGGCAAGGAAGAAGACCTGGTTTCGACTCGAGCTGTCGGCGTCAACGCAGGCCGTCAATGGGCTCTAGAAAGCCCGGGCCAACCCGTCGAATTAATTTTAGGGCTCGGACTCGTCACATTCGGATT
The DNA here is from genome assembly GCA_005019695.1 of Trichopus zeylanicus subsp. travancoricus. Taxonomy (NCBI): domain Eukaryota; kingdom Viridiplantae; phylum Streptophyta; class Magnoliopsida; order Dioscoreales; family Dioscoreaceae; genus Trichopus; species Trichopus zeylanicus. Next base: position 147,719 of record RXID01014461.1, on the reverse strand, counting down.
TCGGGTCGAACACGGACTCAAAAAGTTTCGCAAAAACGAATAAGCTCGAAAGGCCAGCCCAAATATCTAGTGTAAATTTTCAGGTTCGGATCGGGTCGGGACAAGTGTGGAAATTGGGGACGGCCCGAGACCGGCCCGCTTACAGACCTCAATTATAGGATAGAGAGTCGGTAACGTGGCGTGCACGGCAATCCCAAGATTTTTGTGCCAAAAATATTTAAAAAATTGAAGCGGTTGCGCCGTGGCAATCTTATGAAAATACATTTCATTATTTGAAAGTGAGGCTTACAATACAAAGTACAGAATACCTGAACATACAATTGGATCATTACAAACATTTATATAGTTCACAAATATGTCATATGAAGAACATGCTGCTGACTGTTGATGAGGAAAAACATCAATAGAAAATTCTTTCATGAACATATTAATTACAAAAGAATAAAAGTCAGTATCATACCATAATCTAATAGATATGTTGTGTTAATATTCATTTAAGTGCGTCTTTACAAGAACTACCGTAACCTTAATTGACAAGCAACCAATATGTGAAGTATTGTTGATAATCAGAACAATTGTCAGTGCAAAACTCCAATCTACTGTAGTCTAAGTGAAGGACATTATGAGTCCACCATTTCGTCCTGCAAGCCACTGAATGTAATAAGCTTAGATTCTTGCCATGCTGTATCGGTAAATACACCAAACCCATGCTATTTTATTGTGAAATAAATTAAAATGTCAAGAAGAGAATAAGGCATCAACTTTTAAAAATTAAAGCTTCAGTAAATAATTCGATCAAATAAGACAACTTTGACTGAATCAAGGTGAAAAATTTGCTTGAGAAATCATCTCTGAAGGAAAAGCGATCACTTTTATTTGCTTCTTCTATTTCTTTTTTTTTTTTTCTGACTATGTAAGAAATGCAAGTTATTAGAACAAAAATCTTAGAAAAAGAAAGTCAATACACTAAAGCAACAAAACACAATATTATAGACACTGACAGATCCGGAAAATAATTCTTGATGGTGTTGTGTGTTATTAAGGCCAATGTAGCAAGCATTTTAAATAATTTCAATTAAAGAATTGTAAACTGATCAATAATCCATTTCCTGTATTTGTTTTTGCTACAGAATATAGAAAAAATATTAGATATAAAATAGATGGAATAACATATTTAATTGGTACAAGTAACTCTATTCCTTATTATTATGCATCCATTGCACATTAAAGTTTAGTTTACAATTTTACACCAGAAAAAAATGGCTCCTTGAACATTGAAGTTTTCTACATTGACACTTTAATTTGAACATGTACTCTTAAACTGACAAAAAAAAATAGTCATAATAAACTTGTGAATTCTTAATATCATTATTTATGACAAAAAATTTTCTTTTAAAAATTATAAAAATACTAGTCAATTCAGTGTGTTTATAATAAAACATAAAAGTAAAATGATATCTTCTGAAAATATAATTTTAAATATCCATCTTTTGAAACGGAAACCACCAGATAGCAACCCAATAACAATTAAAGATGAAACATAAAGAGATAAATAATCATCAATTTATTGAATCTCATACTTTGAAGAAAAAATATCAAAAAATGAAATATAGGTAAGGAACTCTATAAAAATATAAGGAAATAAAACATGTAGAGTTGAATGGCTATGCACAAACGGCGTGGGAGGAGTTTGTCAATAAGTGAAAATGATAGTAGAAATACAAATTTGAAGCTAATTGAGCCACCAGCGCATAGTTAGGTTTGGTTACATTTCAGAAACACACGAGATGAACAGATTTTGATATGAATATATATGGAATCATTCTTTATTTCTTGACAGTGAATCAATTGATTGCAAAGTTTCCTCATTTTAAAATAAAAAAGGACCTCCTTTTGATGGTTCATCAAGGACTAGTAGTTGATTTGAAGTCAACAAATAAGTGTTGTTTTTTAATTTTTTTTTTTTTTTTGCAAAAACGCAGTCTTCGTATCTTTTCTGGTAGTTAAAACTAATTGATTTGGTTGAGGAAATCCATGAATCAATTGTTTAGCTAAAGAGACTTTTTGAATATTTTTATTTATAAATAAGTTTAAAATTTTATCATTTTTAAAATAAAATTTTATAAAAAAGATATTGAAGGTTTTTAAACTTAAAATTTCAAATTTCAAATTTCATCTATTCTAACATCGACACCTTAAACCGAGTTATTTATAAATAAGTCTAAATTTATTATTTTTAAATTCAAAATTTTACAAGGAGGCTATTGAAGATTTTAAAATTTAAAATTTGAAATTATAAATTTCATATTTGTACATTTATAAATAGACCCCTTGAATATTTTTGTTTATAATTAAGTCTAAATTTTTATCATTTTTAAAAGTAAATTTTATAAAAAAGACATTGGCGGTTTTAAAACTTAAAATTTAAAATTACAAGTTTAATATTATACATTTAAAAATAGACATCTTGAATATTTTTATTTATAAATAAGTCCAAATTTTATTTATTTTAAAATTAAATTTTACGAATAAATTATTGAAGATTTGAAAACTTAAAATTTAAAATTACAAGTTTCATGTTTGTACATATTCAAATAGACCCCTTAAATATTTTTATTTATAAATAAGTCTAAATTTTTTATCATATTTTAAATAAAATTTTATAAAAAAGACATTGAAGGTTTTCAAACTTAAAATTTAAAATTACAAGTTTAACATTTGTACATTTTAAAATAGACCCCTTGAATATTTTTATTTATAAATAAATCTAATTTTTATTTATTTTAAAACTAAATTTTACGGATAAGTCATTGAGGTTTAAAAAGTTAAAATTTTAAATTACAAGTTTCATATTATACATTTACAAATAGACCCCTTGAATATTTTTATTTATAAATAAGTCTAAATTTTTTATCATTTTTTAAATAAAATTTTAAAAAAACACATTGAAGATTTTAAAACTTAAAATTTAAAATTATAAGTTTAATATTTATATATTTAAAAATAGACCATTGAGTATTTTTATTTATAAATAAGTCTAAATTTTATTTATTTTAAAACTAAATTTTACAAATAGATCCCTTGCCTGTAGTGCCTACACCCTCGCCCATGCTTGGCCTCCAGTGTCCGCTCCCGTGCGCTCGCCGCTCGTTTATAAATATTTAGATTTTTTATAAATATAAATATTTCAAGGGTTTATTTGTAAATATTTTGGGAGAAAGAGTGGGAGTGAGAAAATAAGTTTTTAGGGGTTTAATTGTAAAAATTACAGAGGGTAAAATCGAAATTTTTGGAGAAAATTTTGATTAAATAACAGTCAGGGGGTGTAGGTAAATATTTTGAAAAAGAGGGTGGTGTAGGTAATTACGAAAATTTCATAAGTTAAATATTTTGAAAAACCACCCGAAATTTTCATAATTATCGGATATTATGGGGGTGTACGTAATTAGCCCTATTTTTATTCATAAATAGGTTCAAATTTTATTATTTTCAAATAAAATATTACAAAAAAGACATTAAAAGTTGTAAAACTTATAATTTTAAATTACAAATTTAATATTTATAAATTTACAAATAGACCTTTGATTATTTTTATTTATAATAAGTCCATTTTTTATTATTTTTAAAAGAAATTTTTACGAAAAAAGACACTATATTTTTAAAAACTTAAAATTATACATTATAAATTTAATATTAGTACATTTACAAATAGGCCCCTTAAATGTTTTTATAAATAAGTCTAAATTATAAATAAAAAGTTAAGGGTTCTATTTGTAAATATGTAAATATTAAATTTATAATCTAAAATTTTAAATTTGAAAAGCTTCAATATCTTTTTCATAAAATTTTATTTGAAAAATAATAAAATTTGAAGTTATTTATAAATAAAAATATCGAATGAGTCTATTCGAAAATGTACAAATATTAAACTTGTAATTTAAAATTTTGAGTTTTAAAATCGTTAATGTCTTTTTTGTAAAAATTTATTTAAAAAATGATAAAATTTGGACTTTTTATGAATAAAAATATTCAAGGGATCTGTTTGTAAATATACAAATATTAAATGTCTTTTTATAAAATTTTACTTTAAAATTATAAATTTTGGACTTATTTATGAACAAAAATATTCAATAAATTTATTTATAATTGTATAAATATTAAACTTATAATTTGAAATTTTAAGTTAAAAAACCTTCAGAGTGCATTTGATTTAGGATTATCATCAGGATCATCTTATCCTGACCTGTTTACCATCCAAACACCAAGAAGATAGTGAGACTATTTTTATATTACTTTTAAAAAATAAATTATCATACTACCCTTATATTTATTCATTTAAATCTTAATAAATAGTATATCCAAGGGTATAAAGGTTCCAAAAAAATTGAAACAATTCGCTAACCATAATAACATCTAAATACCAAAAATTTGATCAGACTATCTTTTTGTACTTTAGTCTTGATCTTGAGCTTAAACTTGACTTGATCCCGAACCAAACGGTGTCTCAATATCTTTTTTGTGAATTTTTTTTTAAAAATAATAAAAATTTGGACATATTTATGAATAAAAATATTCAAAGGGTTTATTTATAAATGTACAAATATTAAACTTGTAATTTAAAATTTTAAGTTTTAAAACTTTCAATATTTTTTTTGTAAAATTTTATTTTAAAAATAATAAAATTTAAACTTATTTATAAATAAAATATATTTGAGAGGTCTATTTGTAAATGTACAAATATTAAACTTGTAATTTAAAATATTAAGTTTTAAAATGTTCAATGTCTTTTTTGTAAAATTTTATTTTAAAAATGATAACATTTAAACTTATTTATAAATAAAAATATTCAAAGGATCTATTTGTAAATATACAAATATTAAACTTATAATTTTAAATATTAGCTTTTAAAATCTTCAATATTGTGAAATTTTATTAAAAAATTGATAAAATTTGGACTTATTTATAAATAAAAATATTTGAAGGGTGTATTTATAAATATACAAATATTAAACTTGTAATATTTAGATTTTTTTATAAATAAAAATATTTGAATAGTCTATTTGTAAATGTATGAATATTAAACCTATAATTTAAATTTTTATAAAGATTTGTTTGTAAAAAGTTTTAAACATTTAACATTCTCTTTGTAAATTTTTATTTAAAAAATATTAAAATTTAAACTTATTTATAAATAAAAATATATCAGACGTATATATATATATGTAAATTATAATTTAAAATTTAATTAGGAGTTTATTTGTAAATATTTGAGTGAAAACGTAAAGTATAAAAAAAATTAAAAAATTTAGTTGTAAAATTATAGAGGATAAAAGTAAACTTTTGAAAAAAAAAATTGATTAAATAACAATGAAAAAGTTATAAGTAATAAATTTTTTTTTAAAAAAATATAGGTAAATACTGAAATTACAGAAAATTATTGATAAATAAAATAAAATTTAAAAAATTATAGATAAATACTCCAATAAATAACTAGGTAATAATTGGAGTAATACATGTGAAAAGCTTCATCTCCAATCACATTTCTCTCAGAAATGAAATCTGATAACACTTGTAATTCCAAATAATCCCGAACGAAATAAAACAATATCACAAAGGAACCGAAGCATCTAAAATCATCGTTTATTTCATATAACCAAGAAATCGCAATACGGAGAACCCTAGCTAGCATTGCTCTCCTCCACCTGCAGCAGAGGCACTCGAGCTTGTAGCACACTCCCGCCGCTCCTTCTCCACCTACCCTCCAAGCCTCTCGACCCCAAACCCCTCGGCGAGCAGGGCTTATCCCCAGGACCAGCGAGTCGGGCGCCATCTATCCATCCTTCGCGCTAGAATGCTCCGATCTCCGCTCCATCTGTCCCGCCTAGCCGATCCCCGAAACCCTAACCAAGATCGGTCCAATATTGGGTCAGGCTTAAGGTTTCGAAGAGGAAAACAGGCGAAAAATGTAGCATCCGGCGCCGGCGGCGGTAGGGCCGGAGGATCGGAGGATGGAGGAGCAAGCGTCGATGTGCGGGATGGGATCAAAGAAGGATGCCGGGGAGAAGGAGGAGGAGGAGGAGCGACGGAAGGCGCTGATGGAGATGAGGGCGAGGGAGGAGGAGGGACCGTGAGTGGGATTGCGAGGCGGCGAGATCGCCCGCAAAGGAGGAGGAGGAGGAGGAGAAGAAGAATGAGGGGTGGGAGGCGCTGACGGCGGCGAGGGCGAGGGAGGAGGAGAGGTCGTGGGTGGGATCGCGAGGCAGCGAGTTCGCCAACGGAGGAGGTGCTGCGGCCACGACGACGTACGCGAGATCGACAGATCAGCGCAGGGGGTCTGACTCTATAGCCCAACGTGTCTAGGAACGACGGCACACGACAGCACGTTAGATCCAAATCAGGCTGAACACGAATCTGGATGCATTGGCTGTCATCGTTAAGGTGTTCACGGATCTGAATGTGTGTCCTCGTGGACAAGTCAACTGAATACTACAGCATTTCTTTCTTTAAGGAAATTTTCAAAAAATTAAAATCTCTCCCATAAGATGGAAAAGCAGTAATTTTACTTATTTGACCCTGCAATCAGTATTGGTTAACTACCATTAATCAAATTAAGTATCATTAAATCTCAACTGGTCTGTGAATTTATTCAAATCTCCTTCAATAGAAACATAATAAATGACCCAAAATTTCTGAAAAAATACCCCTATAATATTTACTATATTTTTTTTTAAAAAAATAAATTAACCATTTTAAGTGTGCCACATCAATGCTAATATCTTATCTTTGAAAAGAAAAAAATGCTAGAGTTTGTAGGCTGAATCAGAGGAGCCCTATTCATAGTATACCTACAGAGAACTGACAGGCTGGATCAGGAAAGAGATACAAATATTTAATTTTCCAGGGGGTAACGTGCTAACAGTAGGACATCAATATCGATATAAACTGTCCATTTCCTGCGTCCTTCTTCTGCCGTTTTTCTTTTTTATTTTTTACTGGTTCTTTAAATCCCCATTTGCCCTCGAATTCTCATCCCTTGTCTTCGTCTTCCCCTTCGATATTCGTAGCTCGCTTGCTCTCCGATCCGATTGATGGACTCTCACCATCATCATCACCTCTCCTTCGTCTCCAGGGCCAGGACCGCCCTCCACTCCGCGGCGGCCAAGGCCGAGAAGGTCCTCACCGACATCAAAGCCGATCTCAGGAGCGATCGAGGTGAACTTCTTCGTCTTCTTCTTCCCATTTCGCGATCAAAATCGCCTCTGTTTGCTTCACTGGTTGCTGCTTCTTGCTTGATTTGGTGTAGAAACCGATGGACAATATCACAAGGGTGTGAAGACACCTGCGGATCAGGCGGCGGGCGGAGCTGACGCATCTGACAAAGCCCAAGTAGAGGTGAAAATGCGATTTCTTTTGTCTTTGTACACAATTTGCGTTTCTAGCTGGTTGTAGTTGTTGAATTTCGCGACATTAGAATGGAATTGTGATTCCGGAAGATGTACTTTGGAGTTTTGCATAGTGAATGAATCGTGAAAAGTTGAAGTTTTTAAGATTCAGTTAATATTGTCAGGTGTTATTGGGACATCTGTTCGTTCATATATGTCTTCCTTTTCGTCTCGTGCAGACCATTTCCAAGTTATCCTACTGTTTCTGATTGTTGTTTGAATATGCCTCTAGATTAGAGAAAGGGAATCCACTGGAGTGGAGCAGTCGAGCAACTGTATTAAGCACACAGTCATTCCAGTTTCTGTTTTAAGACAGCTGGCGGCAGCTATTGTGTAAGTATGTTTTGTTGACAGGTTCTTGCTTTTTGATTGTTTTTCTTTTGTAACTTGGCTGTAACCGTGTTTTGTGGATGCGGACAGTGGAGTTGGATGCAGATGTGTGTCCTGTGGTCCAACACAGCAAGGGAAAAGAGGAAAAGAGGATACAGAGATTCATGTGAATATAAAGTTTAGTTAATCTAAAATATGTAATTTTCTATGGCCGTAAATGCACTTAAATGTCTGTAATATAGTACCTAATAGGTATAGTACCTAATAGGAATTATGTAAAAGTAAAAACGTAGAAATTATACAAAAGCATTTTGTAGTTCAATTAGGGTGATATTTGAACATCTCTTCCTATCTTGCAATGTTTTGTATGAGAACACCATGGTGATCTTCTGTTTTTCCTTCTTACAGGTGTGGTAGGAATTACAAGTCCATCAAAGATCTATTGACATTAGTTGTTGATCCTTCCTCTGTCAAAGAGAAGACAGGCTTGAAATTTTCTACCGTCAAGGCATTAGTGCTTCGTGAAAAAGATGATAAGTCAAATCCTGACTATGGTGGTGATGAGGAGTTCCACTCAGTTATACATTTTTTGTTTCATTCAGGCATGACTGCTACAACAAGTGTTCTATTGTTTTGTATCAGAAGTATTTCAGTGTTTTCCTTTGTGGATTTTCCATGAATTTTACTTCTGCAAATCTTGCATTATCTAATAGTGGCTTTCACATTCACTTTCACATCCTTTTGCAAGATGTTCGCAGAAGAACCTACTCACTCAGTGGAAATAAGATCTTCTCCAGTGGCACTTCCCATGATGTATTTGTCGAAGGATATTCATAGTGCACCTCCTGAAAGTTTTATTGTCAGACTCTCAGAGGTTATTGGAGGCTTCAAATCCCTTCAAAAGATGGCATCATTTTGGCTCCATGTTGTTGGAGAAGTAAGTATATGGTTTTTAACATTGTTTGATTTGACGTCTTGGTCATTTGTTCCTTTTAGGCAGCTATGTTGGATTTCACTGTTTGTTTCTTGTTGTCAACAAACAGCCTCGTACATGTGTCCCAAAAAGTTCTTTGTTGTATCATTGCTTTGTGCAGTTTAGCTTCTAAATTATTAATTTTTTAATTGTCATTCTACTTCTTCTTCTCACTGCCATTGCAGCTCCTAATGTTTTTAGATTCTTCTCACCATCCTTTCTAGTGTATATTCATCATTATATGTTCGAAGTCAATTACAATGAGCTCTACTTGCACCAATTCTGTTGCCTTATGAGCAAAATTAGAGCTACAACAAAAAAAGTAGAAATTCCATCAACAGAATGGTTGCAAGAACTTAAAACTTATGCATTGAGGATTCTTTTTCCCTTAGATATTCCTTTCAGAAGTAAAGCGATTCTTCTGACACACACTTGACAATTTTGTAACACCTGCAGCTTAGGAGACTATGGTCTGAGGGGCAGCCTATTTCTCATGTTCCATTGGAGGCAAATCCTGACTTAAATTCTTGCCTTCTTCATCAACAGCTGCAGGTCATAAATTGTTGTATTGCCAGGAAAAGGCGTCGAATTCTTGCAACCGAGTCATTAGATTCCACACTGAAAGAAGCCACTTTAGACAATGAGGGGTCAAATAATATTCCAGGGACTAACTGCGTGGTTTATGCTAGAACTAATTCTGGACATAATGTTCTTAGACTTGGTGCTGATCATCCCTCTGAAAATTTAACCATGTTAGAAACAGGTGAACCTATATATTCTCCAGTTACCCAGGTACGTGATACTGGTTTGTAAATGCTATTCTCTATATTAGGCCTTTGCCAATAATATTTGGATAATATGCCTTCACTTATGAGCAGGAAGGAGCAGTTTTAACGGAAGAACTCATCAAAGAAACTGAGGAGTTTGTTCTTCGTACTGGGAGGTAGGTGTAGTCAGTTTCATTTTGTGATATTGTGATGGCTAATAAGGTCTCATCTATCTCTATATTAACACAAGTTTTATCTAAATGGCAAATAGTACATGTCTTGAATTAGTTGAATCAGCCGTTATTGACTGAGAACTTATATGAGGATCATCTTTATTAACTTGGGATATAGATTAATTTAATTGTAACGTTATGATGTCAAACTTGTCACCTCTTTTGTGATTTTGGATGTCAGTTGAATGATGCTTGTTCTGAAGATGGAAAAGTTTGAATGAAACAAGTGGCCTAGGTTTAGAATTTTGTAATATTTTTCAGTGTGTCATAATCATTGAGTTTCTTTTACCCTAGCCTGTAAATATGCTGCTGGCCATATACCTAGCTGAGAGGCCTTCCCTGGTCCTCTATTGCCTGAATTGAGGAAGGCCCATCAGAGCCTTGTGCAGTTGATCCTCAGGATTGTTTTGGGTCAGCTATGAGGTCAGGACTAAGGCCTGGATATTCATGTTTTCTTTGTGTCTCTGTACACATTATCACTTGTGGTAATTCCAGGCCTAAACACAGCCCACATTACATTTTGAGTCTGATCGTAGACCTGCTTCAATATCTGTTAGATATTATAAAACTTCCACTAGAACTACTAGGCTTTGTGATTTCCATATGCATATCTGATGTTGTTTTCCTTTAATTTTACGATCAAGTTGACAATCTATAGTTTTTCTAATGCCTAGCCTTGGTGCTGGATGTTCTCAACTCCTGTCTGACATGCAAGCGTTCAAGGCAAGTCTAGAATTGCTCTGAGCAATGTCAACTCTGTTATTCATGTCATTCTGATTGGACTTGAGGGTTACCATTCTATGTAAATGACCACATTAAATGTAACTCCAAAAAAATCATTTAATAGGCTGCAAACCCTGGATGTGTTCTAGAGGATTTTATCAGATGGCACTCCCCGCCAGATTGGAGGGAAAGAGATTTGGGTGATGAGATGAATTTTTCATCTGATGCAGAAGGCTCATCATCAAGAAGAGGTCAATTAAGTAGACGCATGCAGAAAGAAGGTGATTACAATTATATTTTCCAACTTATTGGCAACTTTCATTACCAAAAAAAAAAAACACTTACTGGCAACATTCTAGCAAGCCATTCTGCCTTTTGTTTCCAAATATCATAGATTATGCTGTGATGTAGTATTGCAAGTAACCTTTGGATTGGTGTGCCCTTAGAGAATTAAGTTACCATATGCTGCAAGAGAGTTGTATGAATTCCAACTCCTTTTATTCTTGTCAGGTAATTTGTGGCGTGAACTATGGGGAACTGCGAAACCATTGCCGGCTGTTAGACAAACTCCTCTGTTTGATGAAGACTTAGTTGTGTAAGTAGACATCAGGTCTTTATTTAAGTGCTTGCAAATTGTTTGGGAATTGGGAATATAAGAAATTTAATGTGTAGTGAAGGTATCTTAAACACCTTGGAGGACATTGCACCATGCAAGTTCTTTGAGCAGCTCTTTTTATCTGTGGTATGTATTCCCTTGACTTGGTTTTCTTGGTAGCAGGCATAACTTCCATTTTTCAATCTATGTTTATGAATATTGACATCAAAAGAAGGATCTGTAGTATCACAATAATATCAACCTTAGTTCCTTTGACATCTTCAACCCTGATGTATGATACCATCTGTTGGCTGCATGCATCAACTTGTACATTGTTTTGTTTGGATTTTACATGAGAAGTTCAAAGAAATTTTGAGAATATTGATTTCCTAGTTGATAAAAATGCTAAACCTAGGAATACTGATCATCAACAATCAGAGCAACACAACTTCTAATATCCTTCAGATCATGCAGAGATAGTTTTTCCTTTCACTTCCCAGAATTTAGTGACCTTATGTTTCTGGATGCAACTTTTGTCATTATGAGGATAATTTCTGTCTGAATCTGAGTAAGGTTTGGGGATGGCTCACAATATAATTTGATCTTTATTGTCATTCATTCATTCGAACTAATACCCTCTTGCCATATTTGATTTTCCAGCTTTCCTCAGGCTTTCTAATAGCAGAGGCTGCACTTCCTGCGGATACCAACTTGTCCAAACTATTCTATGACTGCAGAGATTATATTATTGCAATTTATCAGAATGGCACCCCTAATGAAAACTTAGCCAATATCTGTAATGTATGTTCTACAATTCATGAAAAAATATCCATGCTTATATTTCTTTGTTTGGTATCTGCAGTTCTTTGTCCTTATGTAGATTGAGTGCTTACCAAGTTCAAATGTATCTTTAGGTCTATGAAACAGTAGAAAAGATCATGACACATCCAGAAGAGGTCATTCAGATTGTGGATCAACAACAAGAAACAGCATCAGAACACAAGAACCGTTTCAAGAAAATTAGCCTGCATTTTCTGGGCAAAGACAGACAAGCATCACATAAAAAGACAACAAAGGATGAAAGGGATCCAGAGGAGAAACAGTGGCATGTATTCTCTCATTTATTTGATAAAAGGACATCTTTATTTTCTAAAAAGCATCCTAAACCCAGTGCAACTCTGCCTGCTGCTGTGCCCTCTGGTCTGGATGAATGTGAATGGACTGTAGTTTAAATAAAATAATGATTGCAGAGAAAATTGTTGCGTCCCTGTTTCAAGAAAAAATTGTTTCAATCATGTAACATTAAACTTATATTCTGTAACATGTATATAGACATTGAGCGGATTGATTGAATCATTTATAAAAATCTGTTATGAATTCCAGACATGCCATCATAAAACATTGGACGTGTATATCAAAGCTGTTGCAATGGGAACAAATCATAATATTTCAAAGAGGTGAAGCATATGAAATTAATTCATTATGGTACAAAATGAAAAATAGCCATTTTTTTCTTCTGCAGATTACGAATCTGCTGCAACTTCAGCAGCTGCAATCTCTGAATCCAATAAAGACAGCAGGTTCTCACTTACATGCTTTGCAACAGATATCATGTCCAGTATATGGTACAAAATGAAAAATAGCCTTTTTTTTTCCTTCTGCAGATTAGGAATCTGCTGCAGCTTCAGCAGCTGCAATCTCTGAATCCAATAAAGACAGCAGGTTCTCGCTTACATGCTTTGCAACAGATATCATGTCCAGTATATGGTACAAAATGAAAAATAGCCATTTTTTTTCTTCTGCAGATTAGGAATCTGCTGCAGCTTCAGCAGCAGCAATCTCTGAATCCAATAAAGACAGCAGGTTCTCGCTTACATGCTTTGCAACAGATATCATGTCCAGTATAACACTCGCATCCAAGCCTGCACCTCCCCGTTTTGTCAAGCCACAGATGTGCCCGTGTCTGTTCACCGAGACTGAAACTGCCGAGCTCATTTGGGACTCCTCTTCAGAAGTTGCATCCACAATGTAATGCCTGCCGACCTGTTTGATCAAAATGACATTTGGTAGAAGTGAAAGTAATTAATGGACGAGGGAGATGAATGACAAAAGAAGGGTGGGTTATGAAGCTGTTTAAAGTGGTTTGGCATAGTTAAAAGATTGAGTGCATCCCAGATGGTAATCTACGAAAGCAAGATATTCTTCAGTTAATAACATTTGCAACCATTCTTTTTATCAGTTTGCCTTCAAATGACAAACAGTTAAAAAACCTCAGTCACAAATCAAAAGCTTCTCTCACCTTAGTCACGGTCACTATGACAGGAACTCTGGAAGTGTCAAACTGCAAGAACTCTTCATCACTGACATCAACTTCAGGTTGCTCATCTGATGAAGTTCCAGGATCAACAGTGACTTTGGGGATGCCAGTGTTGCTCAGTGCAGCCTATCAGGAAAATATAGCAATTTCAGAACCAGAAGCATGAAACATGAAGTTTTCAACCAAAGGTTTCTATCTGCCTATTACCAGGTAAAAGGGTGAAAAAAAAAGGCTTTAGTTTCTCTTAAAACAGTTAAGTTTATCTATTAAGATGTACTGCTAACAGCATATTAGACTGATTAGGACAAGTACAGGAAAAATAATGCCACTTTGTTATTTTTTTTTGCAAGGATTGATGCAAATCCAAAATTGTCAAATCAGCTCTTGTGAAGTATATAGCACTACTAGTCTTGCAGGTGGATCACCTTGATGGCAGAAGCAATTGCATCCAGTAGATTACCATCTGAGCTCACAACAAGTGCATCAATGTAGAGGTCCCAGCAAACCTTACCCTCAACAACCATAAGAGATGAGAGATCAATTCCAGCCCCTGAATATTAATAAAATGCATTGTGAAACCATAACTAGTTACCCACTACATAAGATAAAACAAATGATCATTACTGGTGGCAGAAAAACCACACAGCAACATGACAGCGCAGCAAAGATAATACAGATAACAATATTTAGGTTCTAAAACTCTTGGATAGGTTTGACAACTGAGAACTGGGAACATCAAAGCAAAAGTTATATTTAATGTTCCCCAGGGGGTATTTCATTGACTTAGCCACCAAATTAATACTTGCATCCGATTGACTACTCCAAGTAAGAAAACTGTAAAGTTGCAGGCTCCCATACTTCCATTTATCCAGCAAGGATTGAACTGTAGAGTTTCCCAAGGATTGAACTTTCATTTCCACAAGCAATTTACAGCATGACAGCTGAGATACAGATTCCAAATGATTGACCCTCTTTGACCAAAAAGACATACCTGCTCCACTCTTACCACCCAATAGGCATCTTTGTAGCGCAACTGACAGCTCAGTAGCCAACTCTTCACCACCCCTTCCCTAAGATATTGAATCAAATATAACATGTTAAGAGTATTGAATGAGGATTTAACAGGCTAATAGCTATCAATACCTTCCATAGTCAAATTAGAAAAGGCAAGTACTGTGGTCTCTTAGATGTATGATTATACATTTCATTAGCTACTATTTGCAGCATCAGTATTCTTTTTCTGCCTTTTTCTTTTCCTATTTTCTAGCAAAACAAAAAGAGAGGCCAATAGGACTTACCTAGATCTCTTTCCTTATCATTGAAATAAAAGAAACAAAAAAATCTTTATTCAAATTTAGATGCCATCCCACTTTCCGGCAACGTTTGTAACCCTATGACTCCTACTTCTACCAGGACATCAAACTTCAGTACTTTAATGTTAGCGAGCCAGTGCCCCTTGACATTAATTAAGGGAAGCCAGCACTTGGGCATTTTGGAAACAAACATTTTTGGATGCATAAGAGATTGGTTTTTGTCTTGACTTTGTATGGGATATATGAAGATTATGGGATTTCAAATAAATAATTCTCGTTGAAGTATGACAGGCGATAAACACCAACCTCAAACATTGGAGTTGCTGTTGGACTGCAATCAACAAAAATAGAAACTTTCCCTTTGTCAGGAAGTAGCGGGTTTGGCCTCCCAAGTTCAGCCTGCAGAACACATTATCACATCCATATATGAGAGGCTTTACTATCACCATTAATCATCGTCATTAGCATAATATTAATAATACAGAGTTCAACAACAGCATAATTAGGATGACACATTTTAACATATTCACGAAAATTCATCAAAATTTTCTTTTGTTGATAACTCCGAGCTGCAGAACTGAGATCAGACATTTATCGGTTCCCTAAAACCAACGCATTCAAATTGAAACAAAACAGCAAGCAATGCTTTATGAGCACAGAACAACTATATCACCATCATTATGCAGCACAAAGTTCAAATCAAAAAGAAAGACCAGCATCAATTACACCTTGATGCTGGCGATCACATCCGTTGCGCCCAATCGGACCCTAGCAGAGCCACTTGCCTGAAAGAAAAAATTACACCAAATGCTTCAACAAATTCCTAAATAAAAAAGAGATTGAGAAGCATAATGAATCGCCGACCTGAGGGATGACGCCAATCTCGACGGAGATAGGCCGGTAGTGGAGCCTCTGGCGGCCGTCCGAACGGAGATCCTGCGCGATCCCGCCGCGTATGAAATGTTTCTCTCCCGACGATAACCCCACCATCGCCTCCAAAGCCGACTATGCTTTGGATCTTGGATTTCGGTCTCGAACACCCTCTATGGCGAACAAGGAGGTGGTAGAGGTGCGGATTCCGGCGAGGAGCACCGGCGGCGAGGCTGATGAGAGTCGAAGGAGGTATTAGAAGAGGAAGCCAGGTTTTGGGGAGAGCGTGACCTGAGTCTTGAGATAAGGACCCAGATACCTCGAGATTGGTAACCGATGGTGATTTAGAGTAATTATCCTATCTGGAACATACAGCACATGGAATTTGTAGGACTACATCCCGACCGTCAGTTTTGCCTTGGTGCTTTAGTATAATACACAAATCCCGCGGCAACGAGGTGAGAGATCTTACCCCGAGCAAAATTATTTATAAAATAAGCGAAATTTCAGGATATTTGTTATACTTAAAAAAAAAAACCGACAGAGGACCCGTTTATTTTGGATCAAGGTCAAGGTTAAAGTTAAAAGAAGAATTAAAATATAAAATAATAATTTGATCAAAATTTTAATATTTAATTATTTGTTATTGATTATCGAACGATTCAATTTTTTTTTGACCGTCTTACTCTCAATTTTTGTTGTGAATTAGGGTTTTCGTATGCAATGCACGATCAATTTGCACAGAGAGCTTGCATGGGAAGCTAATGGGGAGCTCGCACCGGTCTTTGACTGAGAATATTTTAATTATTTTTCACTTAAAATTTAATTAAATTATATAATATTAATTTAATCAAAATTTTAATATTTAAATGGTAGATTCATCGACCGAAGATGATGCTGATTTTGGTACGAAAAAGAACGACCCCGAACTGAGCAAAGACAACCCCAGAGAAGCTTAAAGGTGAATCAGTCGAGGGATAGCAGTAGCAGCTGCTCCAGCCGCACCGGCCCCGGAGCAAAGAGCACCATCGATGGCGGCGGCTTCTCCAGCAGCATTCCCAGCTCCTCCAACTGCGCCGTCGGCCTCGTTGAGCGCGCTGTTGCTGGGGGCGGCTTCTCCACCATTGCTTGCAGATACGTCACTGCTGCCACCATCCACTTGTTCATCTAAATTGCCCTCTGCTGCAGTTCCATTGACACCGTCAGTAGCCGAAGGTGCAGCTTCTCCGGCTTGTCCAATTGTTGTCGTTGCCCCAACGGCTGCTTTGTTCCTGTGGCAGCTTTCCAGAAGCAAAGCCACAAGTTGTGCGGACGACGAGGGCGAGGAGGAAGTTTTTCCTCTGTTTAAGGAATGTTGACTTTGTGTTCTGCCGTGGAGTGGAATGACAATGGATTTTCACATATGGACCCCTACAAAATCAACGACTTACATATATCCCTAAATTTATATAATTTTCACATATATACCTTTATCAACTTGTGAAATTATGTATATACCGTCAAATTTTGTACATTTTTTTTTTGCATATATATCGTTATAAAATCATGAAATTATTTATAAATCCTCCATATATATAAACTTTTGCACATGAGCCCCTTAACTCTTGAAATTACATTTAAATCCCTAAACTTATCAATTTAATATTATTTAAAATTGCATGTGATTTTCTAATTTTTACAAAACACTAACCGCTTTTAACGACGGCATTCTGAAAAAGAAAAGAAAATATAAATGATTTTAACAATTTATATTTTGTTACATACTTTGAGGAAGGCATGTTTTAAGTTTTAACTTCGACCGTTGATCCCTCTGTCTATGCCGATGGACGTTTACGATTCACTCTCCTGCTCATATTCAACGGGGTTAGGGATGGAAGATGTTGCCTGGAGAGAGTGCTACAATGGCGGCGGCCGTGGGGGAGACCGACACGGCGGGCGAGGACTTCTCGCCGTCGTCCACCGTCGTGCCCTTCAACCCGCCACTCCCCCTACTCCGAGGCGCTGTACCGGCAGGTCCCGCGGACGACCTCTCCAACGGCCCCTTCGTGCTCGCCTTCAGGAACGCTGCGAGCTGGAGGCGCGCCTTCCGAGCCACCGAGTCCAAGCTCATCGAACAATGCGAGGTATCCTTCGTGCAAATTCCCCTTTTATGTCATAAAAATGATCGGTAGATTTGTTTTTGTCGTAAAAAATGTCTATCTTTTGATTTCATTGTTGTGATTTTTCATGAAAAAGAAGAACAGCATCGATAGGGTTTGTGATCAGTTTGATATTTTTTGCCAATTTTGTGAAGATGCAACAAATGGTGATTTTAATCCGGTTGCTGTTGCTGGAATTTTTGTTGGCTTTGTTGCTGCAGCTGGCCGAGGTACCTGGCTTGAGTGTTGCCAGGTAGTAAGTAATCAGCTGCATAAATCAAAATAGGGTGCACAAACCAGCTCTTGGCTGCTGAGCTTGAGTGGCTAGGATTGACAAGTGCTCCAAAGTTATAAAGCTTAGCCTCACCCTACCTATGGATAACTGTTTTAGAGCCCAGACAAGGGCTAAATTAGGAGAGTCTTGATGTCTTTGTTATTTGTTGGGCTGTTTTCTGATTGCAATATCATTTTGGCATAATGTGTAAGTGTTCCTCTCAATTTCATAGCAAATTTGGAGCATCTCCTCTTCTAATTGATTCTTTTTGTAAAAAAAAAATTGTGTGGAGCATATGATAGAAAATATTGTTTCTCACTGAGATTATAGCTAAGTATGACTCTTCTCATTAATGTATTAGTATAAGCTGCATGTAAAACTATTCATGCTTCTACTGAACAAGCTTATTTTTGTAAAATATAAAGTTCTTTTGGAGTTTCATTAATCCTGATTATATGGATTGATTTTTTGTCAGACATGCAATTCTTTCAACAGCATGATAACATTATGTTTTGGTTCATCTTGAGTTGGGATCTATATTTTGTCTTAGTAGGATTATGTGGCTCTATTTGTATTATTGGTGCTTAGGCATATTAATTCCTTGTGCATTCTGAGCAACTTGGACAGTTGTTTACAATCTGAAATATGCAAAAAGAAAAAAAAAAGTTTGATTTTTGAGAAATAATGGATGTGCTGAACTATTTTTTTAGTATTACTGAACCACGGAAATAATTGTGTTTAACTTGTATTTGCATTTCATTTCCATGAAATAGCATACCTTGCAAGAGTTGCAAACAAATCAGATGTGGGCCTTTCTTGATCTAAAAACCAGAACATTTAACCTTCTGTTTTCTGTTTTAAGTTGTGTAATTGTTGTCCAATTGAGTAGAATATAGAAGGAATCCCTGTGATTGAAAATGCTTCTAAAACCAGAATATCCAATCAGCCAGTGCAAATAGATCCTTTTAGTTTGAATTGTTCTGTCCATTCACCTAGAATACCGGGCAATCTTCTTACTGGGTAATCATCTTCTTCAGGACTCTGGAGTTGAACAAACTTCCAACCTTAGTGATGAGTCTGCAAGTACTTGATATGGCTGAGAATCCTGTCCCAAAATATTTTTGTTAACTGGTGAATACAGCATATTGTGATGTACTCAGTTTACTGCGGCTGTTCCTTTGCATTCATTTACTGTTGTTGGTCATACTTTGCAGTATTAAGATCTGAGGACTTATGTTATAGCAGGGAACTGTAGGCAAAAAAGTTTGATACTTATATTCCATAGTTCCATGACCTATTTGATTTTAACTGCCACTGATAACATTCTGTTATTTTGATTTTCATTCACTGTTGATGACAGGTGGCAGGTTTGGTCTTCTTGATTTGATTTTTCACATGTTGTTTGAGTTTGTTATGGTTTTTCTTATCAATGCAATAACAGAAGCATATATTTTGAAAGGCTGGTGCACGCGTCGGATGTTCAATTAGTGCTTCAAACAAGTGCAAGCCCCCATGGTGGAGAAGTCTATTTGGGCCTACAGCTGCAGATTTTGAAGAGAGGGAGCGATGCGAAGAGCGGGAGATGGCTTCTTGCCTGGCAGCTTCCAGAGAATCATGCATCCAGTTTGCAAAGGATAAATGTCTTCCACCATTTCGAGACGCCAGGATTGCCTTGATCAGTTCAAAAGTGGTTCCCCCTGTCTTTCCTTCAAATGAAGACATGGATTTCGAAGAAGAACATTCTTCTGGTTTATCTCAATTTGATCCTCAAGTCACAAATTACAGAGGACATGTGGTGATGGTGAAGAAGTGCAGTGTTGCAAAGTGATATACATGTACAGAACCATAGCAGCATTAGTTTTCATCAGAATCTGTCCATGTTCATTGAATTCTGATTGCTGCTACTAAAAACTGCAGAATGACAAATGATAATCATCTGATTTATGTGACCAGTTTTGATTTGTAAAGTGGATAAAAATTTGTACGTCTGAAAATAAGGAATTTGACTGTGGAGTCATTCCAATTGTTTCTTTTTCTACAAGTCTTAAGTAGAAATACCCCTGTAGTTTCAACTTAATCACACAAACCAAAAGATTTAAAACTTATTAGCAGTAATCTCTCAATTAATACATAAACAAATGTCTATTCATTATCCCTTTGTTTGATAAAAAATATTTAATTAGGTAAGGAGTAAGTATTAGTTAATCAATTTTAATTTTTTTTTTCTAGTATAAATCAGGGGGTTATCTGTAATTAAGGTAAATCTCAAGGGGTAAAGGTTAAATATCTTATAACTCCACGTTAACACTTAAATGCACAAAAGTATATTTAGGGGTTGTTTATTTTATTAAATTTTGGGATTTCAAAATACAAGGATTTTTAAATCCAAATAATGCATTCCTTCTGATTGACTTTTAAATTTGTGATTTCAAAATCTGGCATTTGTTTGGTGAAACTTTTTCATTCAATTAAATTCCGAATATTTTTTTAGAATTATTAAAAATTAGGATTTTTTTGTAAATTTATTAAATTTTAGGGATCTGTTTGTAATTTAGTATAAAAATAGGAAAAATCTTAGAGCCTTTAGGAGACGTATTCAAAAATTAGAGAAAAAATAATTAGCTACGATATTTTTATCTTTTCTTATTTTTAAGATAATAAGCTCCATTATTGCTTTTTAAACCTAAAATTTTGTTTGACATTAAGAAATGTTGAACACCCATAACTCTAGTTTAAATACCAAATGCACAAAAATGTATTTTGCAGAATTATTCCAAAATTAAAGAAAAAAATAATTAATCCTATTTTATTTTTTGTTCTGGATTAATAAATTTCATTCGATGTAGAAATAATTATCCCACACAACATTCACAACGCCGAATTAAATGGAACCTAAGGGGATATCTGTAAAATTCCCTTCCCAAAACGGAAGGCGTGATCCAGGGGCGATTCAAATTGCAGAGATAAGCGCACCGAGGCGTCGAAGTGCTCGTTCGTCTTCTTCCTCTTCGTATTTATCCGGTTTTTTCCCATTCGAAAAGCACGAAAAACAAAGCTGTAACCGAAGAAAATGATCCCAAAACGCTTCTTTTTGTTCTTCATTTTCTTTTTGCAGGTTTTCGTTTTTATGAGAAAGAAAAAAAGTCGCAGAAATGAGACTGAAAGCTGATTCAGATTAGCGCTGAAAGCCTGAAACTATTCACGACGAGAAAACCACACTCTTCTCAGGTTCAAAACAAAACCAAAACCAAAACGAAGCCATCAACTCCACAGCCGCAATGAACCCAAGAAAAGATGCCAAAACCTATATACTTGGGGCTTCAGAACTCGCCGGCGAAGAGCCTCCGGCCGACCTCGAAGGAGACGAAGGCGTCGACGGCGGCGTACTTGATCTGCTCCCACGACAGGTCCCTCCGATCCCACGGCCCTGTCCTCACCCACCTCGCCTTCCGCATCTCCACCCCCATCACCGCCCTTGCAAGACCCGCTAGCCCCATCTGTCCCATATCCGTCCTCCTCGTCTTCTCCACTGCTAGCTCCCTCAGATCCATCATTTTCCTGATCCTCAGATTCTGCTCGTGTAAGATCCGATCCGCGTCGGCGCCGATCCCCACGCCGACGAAGGTGAAGCGGTCGTCAAGAAGGAAGTTGGAGAGGGCTTCCGGGATGTAGTCGGCGTGGAGGAGCTGGAAGAGGAGGCAACGGCGGCCGACGCAGAGCTGGAGGAGGGCCGTGGGGTTTTGGTAGTTGCTGGAGTTGGAGGGCTTCCACTCGGCGTCGAGGCCCACCACGAGGCTATGAAGCCGAACGGTGTGGGTGAGCTGGACCTCGTCCAACCAGACCTCCACGACGGCGCCGGAGGAGGTCACCGTGGTCATGAGGCGGTCGACGCCGTTGAACGTCACCGTGAAGATCGTGTCCGAGTGCTGCTCAATGGAGATCGACATCTTCCCGGAGATAAGAGAGAGGGGGGATGAAATTGGAGAAAGTTTGGTTTTGGCGGGAGATTTATAGGGAGGAGAGGAGTTTCCCACGCAAATGGGAGGGAAAGGTTGGCGAGGTGGGCCAGGTGTTGGTACTGTTCCTTCTCCGGGAAGGAAGCAAAATTTCTGCGATTTTCCATATTTACCCTCTAAAGAAAAAAAAAAAAGGGAAATTAGGTGAATATCTCAATAAATCCATATTATATATCCGTATTTCATTTTTATTTAATTTTTTCAGCATAAGCCAACGAAATTAACGTTCTTGTTAAATTGAAATAATCACATTTTTAATTAGTCTAACTTTAGATTATAGCACGTGTTTTTAACATAAGCCCAATGGGCGTCAGGCCCAGCAGAAGCCCATCCGCAGATCGGCACGCAGTTCAATCCGCAGCCTGCATGCAGTCTAGAACGTGAAACTACATGCAAGAGTCACTTGCCCTGATCCCTGACCTGAAATTCTGGGGTCCATTGACCCAATCAACCCCAAATTATTGCCAGAATCTGTGTCGACCGTACACTACAAAGCTGATCCAATACACATCGTCGGCATCTCTTGAGTCAAACGAAATTACACTGTTGGGATGAAAATCAAAATCAGCTGATTTCAAAATTATTTTTTTATAAATTTTATTTATTTATTTTATATTGTTATTAAATTAAATTATTATAAAAAATTAAATAATTTTTTGAATTTTAAATTATTAAATTATTAATTTTAATAAAAATATTAGTTTATAAACGTGATCTACTAATTTTGATTCTGATCCGAAACTAAATAGTATTTTGGAGCCGAAGATGGTGATACGAGTTCATTTGAAATTGAGCATTAATAATATACATATTATATCTGTCGTTTATATATTAAAATTTAAAAATTAATATATTTTATTTATTATGAATTGTGGGTTTATATTTTGATACGAGTAAATCGAAATTGGGCGATCTCGCTTCTATACAAAATTAAATAAAGTTTATTTGTGAAATAAATGGGTCTTAATATTAGAAAAATGCAAATAATACAATAAATTTCATAAAATGCTAGAGATATAACTTTTTTTATTATGTTTTCAAGTTTATGTTTTTCATAATTAGATATACAGCAATAGTGCATGAAGATAAAATAAAATGCTTGTGAAGCACCGTCCATAGTTCAGAGTCTTCAGACCACGACGTTGCCAAGAGCTAAAGGCAGTCCACCTCCAAGGCCACCACCAGTCCCGCCACCACCAAGTCCACCTCCAAGGCCACCACCAGTCCCGTCACCAAACCCTCCACCAGGTCCCCCACCGAATCCCCCAACGCCGCCACCTCCAAATCCTCCGTCTCCACCTGCGCCACCTCCGAACCCACCTCCAGCCCCGGCTCCACCTCCAAAACCCCCACCAGCACCAGCACCTCCACAAAAACCGCCACCGCCACTCCCACCAAAGCCCCCACCCCCTCCTCCACCAAGCCCGCCGACACCACCGAGCGCCCCTGCTTCGCCATATCCTCCGCCAGCGCCGCCTCAGCGCCGCCACCGAGGTCGCCGCCATGGTGCAGTCACTTCTGCTCTTCAAAGGCAGCGCTGCTAGCTAGCTTCCTGCCATTGGCGGAGCAGACAAGAGCGAAGAGAAGGAAAGGAAGAAGAAGCATAGCCATGTTTAGTGCTGTGGTGTGGGAAACAACGAAGCAGGGGTTAGGTTTTAAAGGTTATAAGTTTCGGATTGGGGATAGATTTGGGTGTTTAGAAAAACTGATACGGTCAAAATTATTTTTGTTTCAGTTTCCATTAAATAATTTTAAAAAAAAAATTTGACTAAAATTTAATTTTAAATTTAAAATATCAAAAATATTTAAAAATATGCGAAAATAACTTACGTACATATATTTCTAAAAAAATATTAAATAAAAATTTTTTAAATTTAAAAAATATTTTAAATATGAAAAAAAATATTTATAATAAAAGAAATTTAAACTCTTGTTTTCTAGAAAGAAATTTAAAATTTTAATCACTTGAATTAAATAAAAATTTTGATATAAAAAGAATATATTATATTTAAATATAAACAGTATTAAAATCGAAATAAAAAAATTCAAAACGTTTTGGCATACGTAGAAATCGAAGCATTTATCTAAAACCATGGGTTTTACGCAGAGGATTGATACTCAACTGCTAGCTAATTCATGCATGACTTTTGAGCACTGAAGTTAGTGCAGCCAACTTGTTGCGGTTCAGATTTGTGACAGCTAAAAATGCACAAGCTCAAAGGTAGACTTCACAAGGGATGAACTTGACTTTATTTGTCGCATTAGTGCAATATTATTGCAATTCCTTTCTTTTTTTATATCCCATACACTTGGTAGATCAACACTTAATTGTTCTAAATTTCCTCCCAAGTTCATCGATCACATCTCAAAAGGATGTTGTCTATCTATGTCTTCGACTTTGGCAATAATGCAAGCTAAAAAGAAAAAGAAAGAAAAGTAACAAACGATCACATGCAGCAGAAGAAAGGATAAGAAGCTGGACAGATGCAGAGTAATGAGCATTCAAGTCACGTAGACCCACCTTCCCTCCATAAATCTTATCTTTTGCTTTATATAACCTTTAATCTCTGCAGTTTACGAAAGATTATCTGATTTAAAGATGGTTTTTTCATGTTTTTAGCATACTTTGGACTTGGTCTTCTTCTTTTCCTGTGTGTTTTAATTTGACTTGGCACCATTCTGCTTCCCATCATCTCCTCACCTGCCCTAACGCGCAGTCCACAACCTTCAATTAATATCACTCTCTTCCTTCCATTGCTTTCATGTATTCAATACTGCTCAAGTTGGCCATTGTGGTATGGCTATTTAAGGAGGTGGAGAAGTTGGCTTTGATCAACTGAACTCAGACCTTCATCATGGGTCTCACCATGAAAGGAACACTCCCAGTATTGCTTCTCGCTCTGGTTCTTGTTGCTCATTGGAGTACATTTGCACTGGCTGACTATGATAATGATGAGCCCCGGTTTGGCCCTGGCAAATTCGGCCGCGGCCCATTCGGTCGTGGCCCGTTCGGAGGTGGCCGATTTGGTGGTGATTGCCGCTACCGGCTCCGAGGTTGTAGAGGTGGGTTTGGCGGCAGGCCTGGTGGTGGTGGAATAGGCGGTGGAGGTGGTTTTGGTGGTGGTGCAGGAGGAGGAGGTGGTGGCGGCATTGGACATGGCGGTGGGTTTGGAGGTGGCGCTGGTGGTGGTGTTGGTGGAGGAGCTGGTGGTGGTGGCGGTGTTGGCGGCGGTGGCGGGTTTGGAGGCGGAGGCGGTGGGGGCCTTGGTGGCGGAGGTGGTCAAGGTGGAGGGTTTGGAGCTGGCGGAGGGGTTGGCAGTGGTGCTGGCGGCGGTGTGGGAGGAGGTGGTGGTCTTGGAGGAGGAGGGGGAGGTGGTCTTGGTGGTGGAGGTGGTCACGGTGGGGGCTTTGGAGCTGGTGGTGGGGTAGGTGGTGGTGCAGGAGGGGGACTTGGAGGTGGTGGAGGTGGAGGTTTTGGTGGCGGCGGCGGTGGCGGGCTTGGCGGTGGGAGTGGTCATGGTGGAGGATTTGGGGCAGGAGGTGGAGTTGGTAGTGGATCAGGAGGCGGTGTAGGAGGTGGTGGGGGGGTGGGTGGTGGCGGAGGAGGGGGGCTTGGCGGTGGTGGTGGTTTGGGCGGCGGTGCCGGCGGTGGTGTCGGTGGGGGTGGAGGTATTGGTGGAGGAGGCGGTGGTGGAGCTGGCGGCGGAGCAGGTGGTGGAGGAGGCTTTGGTGCAGGAGGGGGTGCGGGTGGTGGGCTGGGACACGGCGGAGGTCTTGGAGGTGGAGGTGGTGGAGGGCTTGGAGGGGGGCATGGGATTGGAGGAGGCGTCGGGGTAGGTGTCGGGATTGGCGTTGGTGTTGGGGTTGGCGGCGGCGGCGGCGGCGGCGGCGGACGTTGAGTGGTTCATTCTTTGTTGATGATGATGGGAGTGTCGAGTTGCGAACCTTCAAGTGTGTTTTATTATCTAAAGTATGGTTTTCTTGTATTCCAGTTCTACTTAAAAATTGTAAAAAAAAATAAATCCTCGAGTTTAAATTTAGGGATCCCTCGTAATTAGTCTTAATTACGATTAACTCCCGTAATTTCCGTAATTACCCTCACTTCTCAAATTCGCTCATATTTACCCAGAGTCCTGATTGTTATTTAATCAAAATTTTACCAAAAAAATTTCGATTTTACCCCGTTATTTTTACACATACACTCCTAAAAAATTATTTTTTATAGTTAACACCCCGATTTCGGTATTTTACAAATAACACCCCGAAAGAACTCATATTTACAAAAACGTCCTCCAAATTCGAATTTTTGCAAATAAATTCCCGGAAATTATTTCGATATACAGAAAAGTCCCCGAAATTCGATTTTTGGCCCCGAAATTCGGATTTTTGCAAATAACACCCCGTCGGGCGGGCGGGAGCGGATGAGGAGGCCGGCAGCCGGAGGCGGAGCGGAGGCGGCGGCGGCAGGCGGCGGGAGCGGAGCCGGAGGCCGGCGGGCGGGAGCGGAGCCGGAGGCCGGGGCGCCGGCGCGCCGAAACGCGGGCGCGGACGGCCACGGCCGAGGCCGTTCCGCCCCCGCGTGCCGGGGACGGAGGCCGAGGCCGGCGCGCCCGCACGCGGAGGCCGAGGCCGAGGCCGTTCCGCCCCCGCGTGCCGGGAACGGAGGCCGAGGCCGGCGCGCCCGCACGCGGGGGCGGAACGGTCTCGGCCTTGGCCTTCCGCGCCCGCGTGCCGGCGCGCCGGCCTAGGCCTCCGTCCCCGGCACGCGGGGGTGGAACGGCCTCGGCGTCCGCCTCCGCTCCCGCCGCCGGCTCGCCGGCGCCCCGGCCTCCGCCTCCTTCTCCGGCACGTGGGGGCGGATTTTTGCAAACAACACCCCGAAATATTTAAATTTACAGAAGAGTCCCCAAAATTTTAATTTTTGCAAATAACACCCCGAAGTTAAATTTGTAATTTATAAATATTAAATTTGTAATTATAAATATAAAAAACACTAATGTCTTTTTCGTAAAATTTTATTTAAAATATGATTAAAAATATAGACTTATTTATAAAAAAAATATTGAAGGGGTCTATTTGTAAATGTACAATATGAAACTTGTAATTTTAAAATTAATTTTTAATATTTTTTTCATTTAAAAATAGACCACCTTTAATATTTTTCTCTATAAATATTTCCAAATTTTATTTATTTTATCAATAAATTTTACAAAGAAGTCATCGAAGGTTTTAAAGATTAAAATTTAAAATTACAAGTTTCATATTATACATTTACAAATAGACCCCTTCAATATTTTTTTTATAAATAAATCTATATTTTTAATCATATTTTAAATAAAATTTTACAAAAAAGACATTAGTGTTTTTTATATTTATGATTACAAATTTAATATTTATAAATTACAAAATAGACCCACAGATTTTTTTTTTTAATAATTGTAAAATTATTTTAAAATTAATTTTTAATATTTTTTACATTTAAAAATAGACCACCTTTAATATTTTTTTCTATAAATATGTCCAAATTTTATTTATTTTATCAATAAATTTTACAAATAAGTCATCGAAGGTTTCAAAGATTAAGAATTTAAAATAAAGTTTTCATACGTGTACCATTTCAAATAGACCCCTTCAATAGTTTTTTTATAAATAAGTGATATGTTTTTAATCAGAATATTTAAATAAAATTTTACAAAAAAGACATTAGTGTTTTTTATATTTATAATTACAAATTTAACTTCGGGGTTTTATTTGCAAAAATCAAAATTTCGGGGACTTTTCTGTAAATTTGAATATTTCGGGGTGTTATTTGCAAAAATCCCGCCCCCGCGCGCCGGAGAAGGAGGCGGAGGCCGGGGCGCCGGCGTGCCGGCAGCGGGAGCGGAGGCGGACGCCGAGGCCGTTCCGCCTCCGCGTGCCGGGGACGGAGGCCGAGGCCGGCGCGGACGGCCAAGGCCGAGACCGTTCCGCCCCCGCGTGCAGGCGCGCCGGCCTCGGCCTCCGTCCCCGGCACGCGGGGGCGGAACGGCCTCGGCCTCGGCCTCCGCGTGCGGGCTCGCCGGCCTCGGCCACCGTCCCCGGCACGCGGTGGCGGAACGGCCTCGGCCGTGGCCGTTCGGGCCCGCGTTTCGGCGCGCCGGCGCCCCGGCATCCGGCTCCGCTCCCGCCCGCCCGGCCTCCGGCTCCGCTCCCGCCGCCTGACGCCGCCTCCGCTCCGCCTCCGGCCGGCCGGCCTCCTCCTCCGCTCCCGCCCGCGCGACGGTGTGTTATTTGCAAAAATTCGAATTTTGGGGACTTTTGTGTAAATCAGAATAATTTCGGGGGTTTATTTGCAAAAATTCAAATTTTGATGATTTTTTTGTAAATCGGAGTTCTTTCCGGGTGTTATTTGAAAAATCCGAAATCCGGGGGGTTAAATATAAAAAAAATAAGTTTTAGGGGTGTATGTGTAAAAATAACGGGGTAAAATCGGAATTTTTGGGTAAAATTTTGATTAAATAACAATCAGGGTGCTGTGGATAAATACGGCGAATTTGAGGGGTGGGGGTAATTACGAAAATTACGGGGGATTAGCAGTAATTATCCCAAATTACAGGGGATCACCGGTAATTATCCCTATTAATTATAATATTTATAATTAAATAATTAAAAATATATGTCATATTTCCTAGAAAATATTTTTATATATTAAAAAATAAATGAGTTTTCAAGTTGAAATCGAGTAAGTTGGGTCAAATTTAAACTCAACTTAGTTTGATAAACAAGTCAAAATTTCAAACTTGGGCTCGGTTCATTAAAAATTGAGCTGAGCGGAACTCGAGCTGCTCACGAGCTATAAGTTAAATTGATACTCCTAATTCCAATATATTTTTTTATAATAAATAATTAATTACCTGACTACAATTCATATAGTAAATGCTATTATCACTCTACATGTAAAATTAATTTATTGAGTAATTGCAGGCAATTTAACATTGATATAATATGCTTCTGCCAAACAATATCTGTTCTTCAACATAGAACTTGACCAAGAAATTAAGTTCCTGTATCACAAGTTCCAGAAATGCAACAAAAACTGGAGCATCAATTTGTACCTGGTGATCTGACTATTTCCTTGCTGCAAATGAGATGCATAAATTAGCTGTTACAACAGAAGAAGCAACTACTCATCCAACCAGAAAAAATACTCATCCAACCAGCCGGTAGGTGACATATTTTCCAGCAGTTGGGCTTGGCCGGATGATCTTCACAACTTGGCCACGCTTTAGCCCGTAATATCTTGCTATTGGGTCTGCAACTAGCATTCGTGGTAGCTGGGGAAGAGTAGGGAAAATAAATACATAAAAGTGGAAATTGAATATATTGATTTCGAACTGTAAAAATCAGACAGAATAAATACTGAATTGACAGGAAAATTTGCTTTCTAGCAGACTCATTGGTATTGAATACAATCTTGAGTTAACAGAAAAAAGATAAGCTACTAATTTTTCTCCTTGAGTTGTTTCTTATTACCTTGTTTTCCAAAAAAGACAAAATCAAGGTAGAAGGTTCAGAGAATTCTTACATGTATACGATGTTTAGTAACAAAACTATGCATTTCACACACGGCAGCAGAGTTTATACCTAACATATAGTTTTTCATGTGGTAATACATCTCATTATATGCAACCATTTGTGAAAATTTTGAGAACAAGACTGGTGAATTCTATCTCTGTGTATGTCTGCAAATTCTATAGCTAATGCTATTTGAGCAACAATTGACATGTCAGCAAATAGGACAAAACAGGGCTGGGAGAAATGTTCTCGTTCAGTGTGGCATTTGATTCAAGTTTAGCTAGTTAAAAATTAAGCTCAAACCAAATTAAAGAAAATACATGTGGAAATATCACTTCAGTTAGTAGATCTTTGATCTCCTAGTCAATTGAGAGTTTTCAAGTTATATGTATACAAATGTATATCACTTTCATCTCTGCAATTGTCAAACTTGGTATAATTTCGACCAAACTTAAATACTTTTGAACTACAAATGAACCAAAAGCCAAACTAACCCCCTAAGTTAGAATCAAAATCCAACAAATCTGAAATTTCATGTCAAAACTGTTTTGTGTCAGTTCATTTCATTCACATCTCCGGATTAAAAAGGATGTGAAGTGATCATCTAAAATAATTGCAACTCCTTGCATTCATGAACTCACTTTTCCATTGCCTCTTGCTTTAAGCCTGTCAAACCATCGAATTTAAATACCACAGAAAAAGAAAAATGAATCTGACAGCATTTTTTTAACTCTCAGGAAAAACAGGTCGAGTTGAACAAGGCCGTTGAGCTGATTTAGTTGATATAAACATCATGATACAGTGAAGTCACTACAGAACAATAACACAATATCTTTCCAATGACAAATGCATTGAAAGTACAGATAGGAAAAAGAATTTATGTGCACAATCAAGGCATACCTGAGTTTCTTTCAGAGAGTACTTCTCCAACAATTTTTTCTTTTCAGCATTTGTAAGCACCCGATGCTCTGGAACAAGCTCGTGATCTGTTATGTTCACAAGCAGCTCTGCCTCCTGTATCAGATACAACTCTAGATATTATAGCCACCAAGATTCTGTTGCATTGAAAGCAATGGTCAACAAACTCCAACATAAAAAGGAAAAAGGAGAAGGATTAACCAAGAAAATCTCAATCCGAAATGTCTGCATTCCTTCCAAGACTGATCTTGCCTGTGGGGTCATATTCTGCCGAGCTATGACTATTGCTCTCTTTATATTTTCTGCATTCATTTGGGAGATTACATACTTCATGTCTGCAGCACCAACCTTCACTGCACTCGGAAAGAACACATATATCTGGTGCAATCATATTCAAGCAAAGATTTTTAATATGCAGCAAGCACGATATAGCTGGAAGAAGAAAAGTCCAATCAAGAACGACCTTTGGCAGACAAAAATTTCATCATTTCCTACGCATACTTGCGTACACAGAAATACATGCAACAATGTATAGGAAAACTAAATCAGGTGACAAATTTTACAAGTGAAAACGTATAATATTCTACGATTTGAAAAGGAAAACCATGATCTTAGTATGAGGAAGCGATGAGACCTGATCGGCCGTGTCGTCGCTCTTGGATTTGATGAAATTTAGGCCTTCTCGATTGAATCTAGAGCCAGTTTGAGCGCCAAACTTGTCCAAAAACTGGCGTCTGGTGATGTTGATCTCCGTCTCCGGCGAGACAAGGTACCCGCGGTCCAGCAGCATCTGCATTACATTCTTCCTGATCCGGAACAACCTGCTCGTCTCGTCCTCCGCCTCTGCCATCTCCGCCTGGTTGAAGTGTAGGTCTAGGGTTCCGGCAGCAAGAGGTTGAAGGAGACAGCCTCGATTTCGATTCTATGCGAAAAAGGATGAAAAAATTGGGATTTTTGGCACCGGTTTTGGGAGGAAGAAGAAAAGGTTTCTCCTTCGAAGGGTTGAAGAGCGGAGAGTTGTTTGATTGGGGTTTAAGGGCGATGATGGGATCGGGTACGGCTGGGGTCTATCCAAATACAAAATTAAAGTGGGGTGTATTTACAAATAAGCACGGATGGAGTAACCTGTAACCCGATCTTTCAGGGGGTCATATCGAAAAGTCTCTTTCGTTATTCGATAAAGAGTTAATTTCATACAAGTTTACTATTGCATTAAGTCCTTGTACTTTTCATAATTATATATCACCCCCTGAGACCACTTGTCATTTGTATCTTGGCTCTAAGAATTTATAATTACTTTTGATTTCACATTGATTTAATGGTTAATACCCATCTATTTTCTATAAAATTTTATGAATTTAAGTTACAAATATAATTTAATATGTAAACCGTAAAATTACTTTTGAATAAGATTTAATTATATCTCTTTTTAGTTATAATTTGATTTGATTTTCTTCTTATTTTATACAACAAATTCTACACACCATCAAATATATATTTTAAAAATATACAATAAAAAGAGGTATCATATTTATATCTTACTACACATATTTTTATTATTATCAACAACTATGATGCCTTAGAAAGCTTATATAGTTATATTTCTCATAACTTTTAAATTCCTCTATGAATAAAATGTTTTTCAAGCTAAAAAAGAAAAAAAATCAAATTATTCTTATAAGTTATTTTTTCTCTATTTGGTTGGACTTCAGTGCAACTTGTAAAAGAGAAAAATGAATACATTTAATTTAATCTTCTTCATTTAAACTAATCTAAAGAATCTATTTAGAAATTTTTATTTTGTTTAGAATTTCAAAGAGTGGTAAGTTAAACCAAAATTTGTCAGGGACTTTGATGTAATTATCCCTATAAAATTTACATAAAATTCACCTGCGAAAGCTTCAGTTGTCCTGTTGCTCGCCCGTCTCGACGCGCTCTTCCGCTGCCTCTCGATTCCAACGTCTCTTCCTCGCGATCTCAACCGAACCCTAGCTCTTCGATCTTCACAGCGATCGATCTGCTTCTTCTTTTCATCCAATTTGGTAATCAGATCTCGATCAATCATGGATCCCTTGCCGTTTTTTTCAATCTTTTTGCTGGCTATTTTTGTTGTTAGGTGTAGATGAAAGGGAGCCATGCCATTGTCCAAAAGCTCCAGCAATAGCACCCTCCCTTTGATCCTCGACATCGACGATTTCAAGGTGATTTTTTCTTTGTTTATTTGCGAATTTCGGAGGCTTGTGGATCTGTTATCAATTGGATCTTTTGGGAGAATTGATCGTGAGATCTTCATGTTGTTTTTAGGGTGATTTTTCTTTCGATGCGTTGTTTGGGAGCTTGGTGAACGAGCTCCTGCCGGGGTTTCAAGATGAGGGTGGGGATTCGCAAGACGGAGTTGACGGGCTCCCAAATGGGCAGACGCTGAAGAGCGTGCAGGGGCAGTCGCCGCCGCTTTTCCCGGAGGTGGACGGGCTTCTGGCGCTCTTCAAGGATTCCTGCAAAGAGCTTGTTGATCTCCGGCATCAGGTATGCGATCAGATTTCACGGGTTGGAATGTATTTTGTAGTCTGATTTGATTCTTCTAATGATGTTATTTTTCTGCTAGGTTGATGCTAGATTGCAAAATCTAAAGAAGGATGTTGCCATCCAAGATTCTAAGCATAAGATGACACTTGCGGAGGTTTGTTCATTTCTAATTTCTGAAAACAAGTTATAATCATTTTAATGGGACTATTTTGTAATGCTTTTATTTGAGATTATGGTGAAATATAGTGTACAGTGTGAGTTATAATTACAGTTGATAACTTTATCAATGTTAGATTCTGTTATGATCTTCAGCTCCATCATAAGATTATACTACCGGCAGAAGATATGTATTTTT
This sequence comes from Trichopus zeylanicus subsp. travancoricus, assembly GCA_005019695.1. Classification (NCBI taxonomy): domain Eukaryota; kingdom Viridiplantae; phylum Streptophyta; class Magnoliopsida; order Dioscoreales; family Dioscoreaceae; genus Trichopus; species Trichopus zeylanicus. The sequence continues at coordinate 114,375 of RXID01014461.1, read as the reverse complement.
TATGCTAATTGAGTAAGCTTGAAAGGAATAAAATTGAAACTTACCTTCTTGCTGGATATGGCTATATTGGCTAATTATGTTTGAAAGATAGAAATTTCCAATAATGTATGAAGAGAGTTTTCAGTGGTTGTACAAAAAGGCAAGTGCACGTGTCAATACATTGGGCTTATGGACTTCAACTTCTTTGCTGTTTGTTTATTTAAGGTTGAGCTGTCTGTGAATATCCATTGGGTGCAGTAATTACACAATGAAAATCTTGATTGTGGTGTTATAAAGTTGTAGTGTCGATATACACATCAGGCACAATAACAAGTCTGACATTTGCACTGGTCAAAACCATGTTAAAGCATCAAAAATCAAATTAAACAAATTGCTATGCATTTTATCAAAGAAATATAGTTTCAGGAGCAAACCATTTGGTTTTCATTCACCTCTTCTCACTCAACTTCCTCCTCCTCTCCCTTTATAAGTTATTATTGCTTTTTTGTCATACATGCTGAATGTAGCTTTCATAGTTGTCCTATTAATTTGTTTAATGTACAATTATTTTCCAATTGTTTATCTTCATTTCAGCTTGAAAAAGGAGTGGATGGCCTCTTTGACAGTTTTGCTAGGCTGGATTCTCGAATCTCTAGTGTGGGCCAGACTGCTGCAAAAATTGGGGATCATTTGCAGGTAGAGTGCTTGTTTATTCATTTTTTATTGTGTGGAGTATCTGCCCTGTGTGGTGAAAAATTCAAGGAGTAGTTGTTGTTTAACTCTTAGCTGTTGTTTAATAAGTCGGTCCTTCCTTGTCAGAGTGCAGATTCCCAGAGAGAAACTGCCATACAAACAATAGAGCTGATCAAGGTATAAAGAACTGTCTTAATGTGTACATGGTGTGTCATTGATCTTTGGGTATTGTTACTTACTAAAAGTGCCTCACTGCATTGTCATCAAATGATTCCAGTATTTGATGGAGTTCAATAGCAGTCCTGGTGACCTAATGGAACTCTCACCGCTATTTTCTGATGATAGTCGCGTTGCTGAGGCTGCTTCTGTTGCTCAGAAATTGCGTAAGGAATCATTCTTTTTCAAAATGTAGTGAACTTATCATATTCCATGCTTAAAGCTTGACGCAATTATCTGTATGCTTCAGCACCACACTGTTGCCAGTTGAGCCATTAACATTTGTCATGCCACCTATTGGGATCCGAATTTGCAGTTTTTAGTGCCTCAACTCCATTTAACCGCTTCAGTTTTTGACATATAAGACAAAATAGTTTAATTTCAGTAGTGTGATTCTGTGTAAGATGTTGAGTGTCTCTCAAATCTCCAACCAGCTATCAGATTTCTCTTATCTTGATAGAGAGGAGGTAGGTCCAGAGGTTCAACCACACACAAAATTTGTAGCTCAAAGTATTGTAATTCACTAGCTCCAGTACATGATTTCAACTGCTGATGATTTTGTGCTCTTGAGAGGCGTGATGAGGGTCTCCTTATATTGCTACATCTGTTTGACCCTAATCATAGGAGATTGAAACCTGTTTGGGGGCCGCCTGCCTATTGGTGGTTGCTTTTTGCAAAGTATGAGTAATATGATATTCAGCTGAGAAAGATACAATATAAGACTGTTTTTATTTTCTGTCAGTACTTCCAAGCACATATCCTTTTATTGTTGTCCTCATATTACTTGCTATTTCATTTATCATAGGTGCATTTGCTGAGGAGGATGTTGGAAGGCTTGGCATTAATGTGTCATCCGCAGTAGGTGCTGCAAACCCTAGTAGGGGTTTGGAAGTTGCAGTTGCTAATCTGCAAGACTATTGTAATGGTGGGTTGATTTTGTTTGATTCCCTGTTAGCATATTTTTTGCAATTATTTTTTCCTTCAAAGGTAGTTCCTTTTTTTGACTCTTTCTTTCCTCAAGCCTGCTCACTGCAGGGCTCAAAGTCAGGACCTCTCCTTTGAGATAGGATGTTCTGTTTCTCTCTTTGCGCTACCAGTGGTTTGATATTTTGTCATAATTTTGAAATCTGGTTAATCATCCTCTCTTCAGAATTGGAGAACAGATTGTTAGCGCGTTTTGATGCAGCATCACAGCGGAGAGAGTTATCAACAATGGCAGAATGTGCCAAAATTTTGTCTCAGGTAGATAAATATGGATATTGCCTTCCCTGCAAGAAATGGAATCCAAAACAAAATCGGATGCCAGCTAGAAAATGCCTTCCAGACAAAAGATAATTGTATCTAACAAATATTATGGATTCTGCAACAAATCATATTATGCCTGTAGTCCCTATATCCTTCTTTATCTTTTTACTAATTTGTGGCAAATTGTTACTTTATCTGTTTACTAATTTGTAGCAAATTGTTGTCAAATTTGCTGCCATCTTAATTTTTCTGCAAATGCAGTTTAACAGGGGGACCAGTGCAATGCAACATTATGTGGCATCTAGACCAATGTTCATTGATGTGGAAGTTATGAATGCAGACACCAAGTTGGTTCTTGGTGATCAGGGGTTACCATCTGGCACAGAAAACATTGCACTTGGGCTTTCTACATTATACAAAGAAATTACAGGTTTTGCTTTTTCCTCTAAACTTGGATCTTGTTCACCGACAGTAATAGGTTTCTCTGGCTGAACAAAGTTTTCTTGTAGAAACTGTGCGGAAAGAGGCTGCAACTATAATGGCTGTTTTCCCATCTCCTAATGATGTGATGTCAATCCTAGTCCAGGTATGTTAAACAGAGTTCTGTTAATTCTGCCCCAGTAGTCAGTTAGCTGCGTGGAATGTTGTTTGCTGAATGTCCATTTGGAACCATCATGGTGCAAAAGATCCGTCTTTTTCTTCTACTGATATCATATTAGTCAAGTACAACTTCTTGTACACTCTGATCTGATATCATTTCAAGGGCATAGGTGAATTGGGTGTAAGCACCTTATTACTATGCTGGCACTCTATGTGGATTGTTAGTCTTATGCAAGATAGTTGTTGTAAAATACTAAATGCACTACCGTTGCAGAGAGTTTTAGAGCAAAGAGTAGCTGCCATTCTGGAGAAGCTATTGCTAAAGCCATCCCTTGGGAACTTGCCTCCTGTTGTGGAAGGAGGTGCTTTACTTGTAAGCCACGCTAATTGATGATTTTGCTTTTTGAAGCTACCATATGTATTATGAGAGCTGATATTCTCATGTTGTTTGCGGAGGTTACAGTATCTTAGAAAGCTTGCGGTAGCATATGAGAAAACCCAAGAACTTGCTAAAAATTTGCGGTCTGTGGGCTGTGGTGAACTGGATGTTGAGGGTAAATATTGGAATTTAACACATTTGCTGTGATCTTGATATTGTTTACTTTTGTTTTATTCAACATTTTGAGGACCTTGACTGAAAACATGCAGTGAGATGTGCAAATATAATTTTAAGCCATAAGATCTATAATTAGTATGTTTTAGCTTACAGTGCTTGCAGAAAATAATTTTTCTATTCTGATTTCTTGTTGGATCAAAAAATTTCTGCTGCAGGCCTCACTGAGTCCCTCTTTCTGGCCCATAAAGATGAATATCCTGAATATGAACAAGCATCCCTGCAACAGCTTTTTGAGCTAAAGGTATGTGTCCAAGGCCAAAACAGTTTAACTTGTGGTTAAAGATTGGTCTTAGTGGATGCTGTTTTGGTGCAGAAGGAAGAGTTGCTTGCTGAAGCTCAGCAACAATCTGATTCATATTCCTCACGTTCTAAAGGAACTACGAGTCCTGCTTCCCAGCAACAGATATCTGTTACAATTGTAACAGAGTTTGTGAGGTGGAATGAGGAGGCAATATCTAGATGCACTTTACTTTCATCCCAGGTCTGTATCAAACATTGTTTTCGGGATTAATGCTCTTTAAGTGGTCCATAAACACAGTTTGCTGTTAGCAATTTTATAAGAATTTCCCAAGAAACAAAGTCTCGTCTCAGAGATATTGTCAAATGTTCTTCTTGAAACAAAAACCTTTTCTATTTACTAACTTGTATTTTAGGCATGCAGGTGGTAAGTGTTTAGTAATATGTATTTTAGGCATGCAGGTGGTATTGTTCTAGTGTTTAGTAATATGTTTGCTATGTTCAACTGTTGTAATAACATTTTATGATTAAGCTTTTTTAGATCTTTTGGGGGTGCTGTAAATCATTTCTAAATACCAAAACTTAAGCTCACTGTTTGAAGTGTGTTGCTTTACAGCCTGCTACTCTTCTTGCATCTAATGTGGAGTCAGTTTTCACCTGCTTGCTAGATCAAGTAAGTTCATTTGCTGAATGTATTTGTGTATTTTCTTTCTACTTAGCTGTTTGTGTACGACTGTCAATCGGCTTGGGAGGCCCGAATTCCTGTCCTGACCCAGCCTGAAAATTTCGGGCTCAGGCTCTCTACTTTCAGGCTTCTGGTTGGGCTCAAGCCCAATGGTTTAGCAAAAAATGAATAGGTCGAATGCCTAGCCAGACTCAGCCCGAATTATCTTATATAATTACTTGGCCTCGGGTTGCGTCCAGGCTTAACTGTATAAGATCGGACTCAGGCTCAGGCTTGGTTAGGCTTGAGCCAGCCTGGCCCAATTTCAGCCCTAAAACAGTTTATGTGATCCTTGTGCTGAATACACTTCTGAATCCTTGCAGGTATGCAAGTACTTGACTGAAGGTCTTCAACGAGCCATAGATAGTTTGAATGATGCTGCACATCAAAGAGATAGATATGTGATGGGGGCAACTGTCAGCAGAAGGGTTGCTGCTGCAGCTCTATCTGCAGTAAGATGACCTTTTTAAAGTTCAAACTTTCAATGGTGCCAAGAATTTCCCATATAGTTTAAAATGAACTGAAATGAATTATCCTGTTGCTCATATACTTAGACAAGTAATGCAATATATTTGCAGGCTGAGGCGGCAGCTGCTGCTGGTGAAAATAGTTTTAGATCATTCATGATGGCTGTGCAAAGATGTGCTAGTAGTGTGGCAATACTTCAACAGGTAATCTGAATGGCTATTTTCTTATTACTCATTTTGATTCAAGTACTAACTAAAACTAACCTGCAGTACTTCTCAAATTCTATATCTCGGCCCCTACTTCCTGTGGATGGTGCCCATGCAGCCACCTGTGAGGAGATGTCAACAGCTGTGTCCAGCATTGAAGGAACTGCACACAAGGGTCTTGTAATGTGCATTGACACAGTGATGGCTGAGGTGCCTACAGTTTTTCTTTTAACATACCAGAAGTTCTTTTAATAAAAATATGCATCAAATAGGATTCTTTATGGTGGAAATGGCCGGGCCTACAGCATGCCTTCTTATCTGCATCTCTGTTATAGTCCAAATTAAATTTGATCATAATTCCTAAGATACAGGATTTTTGGAAAACTAAATTATCTGTAAGATTACTTAGTTTTGTTGGAATCAGTAAAGTGTCAATTGTTTTGCTTAACCTTCAGTTTGAGCAGTTTGAACCTTGTTTATTTTAGTGTATATGTTCATGTAGAATCTGCATATTGATGATCACGTAGAAATTTCTTCCTTTCAAACAGGTTTAAGAAATTCTAAAAATGGCCTAATTGATTTGTGCTGGCACCTATCAGTTTTACTTTACCGCTTCTTTCAGGTTGATCGATTGCTTTCGTTGGAGCAGAAGCCAACAGATTATCGTTCTCCTGATGATGGCAATATTCCTGACCATCGACCAACACATGCATGCATAAGGTGTATACATGTTACTTCATTATTTTAATATTTATATTTTGGATGAGCTAAAATGATATGCCATTAATAATTTGTTGGTTATCATTAGGGTTGTAGGTTACCTCTCTCGTGTACTTGATGTTGCATTCACTGCTCTGGAGGGGCTCAACAAACAATCATTTTTGACAGAGCTGGTCAGTTTATGAAGTTTTCAGTTTGCTACAATTATTGTTGCTTATTGGCGCAAGAATTTACACATGAAGTGTATTTTTTTTAATTAGACAATTATTTGGGATAGATTAATTTTAACTTGTTATTGGGTTTAGTTTTGATGAGTAGGAGCTTATATTTATAAGTTACTCCTATTGTAATACATCTTGATTTTTGGCTGGTGGCCTTCTGTTTGCATAGTACCATTCATCTTCCACTTAAGTTTTTAGCTGCCATACTTGGTTGCTTGCCTTCTCTATTTTTTATGAATTGGCTCTTATGGTACAGGGAAATAGGTTTCACAAAGGCCTGCTTACTCATTGGCAAAAGTTCATATTTAATGCTAGGTATATTGTGGTCTTTTTCCCAAATCCTTGTGATATTTCTTTTGAAACTGTATTTAATGGCAATTTTGATCATCTACACCTGCTTGATTTTTGTGCTTTTTTAGATTGCTTTGCTTCAAATTACTAGACTACACATGAATATGTTCTCTTGGATTCATATGCTTATGTGTTTATTCAATGAATATATATGGTCAGTGGAGGGCTGCGGCTGAAGCGCGACATAACAGAATATGGAGATTTTGTCCGGAGTTTTAATGCTCCTTCCGTTGATGAAAAATTTGAATTGTTGGGCATGTACGTGATCAATAACCTTTTTTGTTGTATCTATCCGATGGTCATGGTGGCCCTTCGGCAAAGTGGCTAACACTCGTTGATTCACAGAATGGCAAACGTCTTTGTGGTTGCCCCTGAAAGTCTTGCCTCCTTGTTTGAGGGCACCCCAAACATCAAAAAAGATGCACTAAGGTATGCAGCAGCACAAACTCTCTTTATCCACTAATATTCCGCCAAAGAAATGGTGGAACCACAACTGAGTTGGATTTTGGATGTATTTGTGTCTACTCCAGATTCATTCAGCTCCGAGAGGATTTCAAGTCGGCTAAAATCGCCTCGAAGCTTAGCAGCATTATGTCTGAGGCTTAGTTACAGGCAGGAATTTGGGGCGAAACACAGGCAGAAGATAGGTCATGAATTGCTGTCATGTTGACTTGCAATAGCTCTGACTTTTAGCTTTGACTTTTGGCAAATGATTTTGCAACCGGATGAGTTTGTGTGAACTAGGGAGCTTGAATACTTCCACACCGTCAGTGGTCAAATTTAAATTTTTATTCTTTTACTTTACCTCTCTTGCCAAACGTTCTTTACTGATACTGTCAGTTTTCGTTTAGATGTGTCTTTCTTCATTTTTTGCTGTGTTATTTTTGTAAAATTCATGTTTACAAGCTTCAGTCAGGAGTAATTTAATAATCCACTATAATATGCTACTTTTTAGTTGTTAATCTATTAAGACTGTTAGGGCCCGTTTTGTGAGAGTTAAAATCAAGACTAGTGAATTATTTTTGTAAATTAATATTATTTTATCAAAATTAAGACTTTAATAATTTAAAATTTAAAAAATTATTTATTTATTTTATAATAATTTAATTTAAAATAATATAAAATAATAAATATTAATTTTATAAAAAAAAATAATTCTGAAATGAACTGATCGAAACAACCGATCATGCAAACATCCTTAAAATCAGGCCTGTAAATGGGCCGGGTTCGGTCCTTGGACCACAGGCTTAGTCCGTGCCCAAACTGTGGCCAAACTTAGCCCAACTTTTCTCTTGATCCGTACTCGGAGCCTCGGAGCTAATGAGAGTCCTGGAGCGTTATCGATGTGGTCACGGCTTAATCAAAATTTGGCAACCCAATAGCTGCAAGCCACATCCACAGGTGGGTTCTACATATTTTTCCTTGAAGATCTTTTCCTGAGATTTTTGCATATGAACACTGAAATTGAATTGGGTATTGTCATGGTGATTAACAAAATTCGGGCACGCATCTCCAAAAAAAAAAAAAAATCTAGCCGCGCAATCATGGGAGGACATGTAGTTTTATCGGTCCCACAATACTTTTATTGCACGTGTTCCTTCAGCGCTATGCCACTGAAACAACCTGAAGTCAACTAGTTTACAAATGAATAGAGTTAGAGACGGATCCACATAATCATCAGGTTGTTTCCATGTGTAAAGGCCAAAACTGAAGTCAAAGATTGTGGCGAAAAAGATAGACACCGGAGCAGTTATCAGTAGTCAAACATCTAACTGCACAAAATGCTATATATTTTAGCAACAAGCCTAAAACCTACATGTGGGCCATTCATCCACGAACAGAGGATACACCAAAGAAGCAATTAACCTTCCACAATTTAAAAAAAAAAAAAAATCGACATGAATCTGTCCATGTAGCAAGTAATGTTTCTACCTGATGCATCCCATCAAAATAGTCACATAATTCCCGAAAAGTTTGACTCCCCATGGTAAATTTTTAGGATACAAGATGCCTCCATTTCTTCTGCTACAAAAGAAACTGTCACTATTTTTATCTTGCTTCCAGGGAATAATTCTAACAAAAATGATGATGTCCATGAGTTCATATATACATACTCTTCCGCTACATAAAGCTCTAAATATCTGATCCAAGCAAAACACTTAATCGGAGGAATGTAGGGAAGTACGTCACTGTCAAACAGCAACGAAAGAGACAAAGGACGGCACCCAGCTAAACTCAATTGTAGAACAGCAGGATTTTTTAGGTTGTGGCCTTTCTTTATGGAAAGAGATGCCTTATCAACTGCAATATATGTTGGAGAGAGGTGAACAGACACAATTGTTTGGCATGATTTAGCAGTACATTTGTCTGGGGTCCCATCGCAACAACTAGTGAACAGGAAATAGTTGTCATGAGGAGCTGGAAAGTCCAAGTTTTCACAATATAAAAGCCCAAGGACTATTTTAACTGGATGAAGGATATCATACAAACAAATGAAAAAATAAACGAACAGAGATTATTTTGAAGATATGATTCTGGAGAATCAAAATGAGCACACGAGAAACATCAAGCGAACTACAAGTAAGACTGTACTATGAATGTGGGCTTCTCATTAAAAGGGATGGATGTAAATATAAAACTTCATTACCAAAAAGTATTTAGATAGGTGAACCAATCTATGACCATGCAAGTTGAGAAAATCAAGCCAGATTAGTACTTTTATTGTTGATGTTCAAATGAATGCAAGGGAATATAGAAACACTAGAAAAATAAATGGTGTAACACATCAAGCAGTGGACTTACCATCTTGGAACTGGAGAAATCGGTTTGCGAGGTGCAATGCAATTAGGACTTCCTTGATTTACAGGACCATATTTGACTTAGATGCATGATTTACTGGTCAGCAGGAGACCATTTCCGATTAAAATCTATGAAATTATTTGATAACAAGTAGTCAATAGAAAAGATTGAAGATACTACCTGTTATTTTAATTGAGGAGCAAAAGGAGCAGGACAGGGGGCGACAGTATGATCTGGCAATTGGTCTATGAGTTCAACTGCAGCTTGATGACAAGCATTTAGCATTTTTTTTTCCAATCTCAAAAGCTGGAGTGCAACTCGTTTCTTTGGGTCCAAGTTAGAATCTGCCAACTGATTTCTCATGCAATGAGAAATTGCAAAGCATGTCTAAATATGTTAAACCAGAGATACAAAAACAATAAATAATACCATGGATTCATCCTGGGGCAAAGTTGTTGGATAGCTAGCTAGCCTTGTGTCAAAATAGTCTACTAGCTGATCCAGCACTGCCTGCTCCATACATGGACTCACCTGTTGTCAATAAGGAGATAAATGTTACTTGTTTGACAGAGAATTTTAAGCTTTCAGTCTATGCATCACAGAAAAATATAAGGTCCTAAAATGAGCCAACATGATCCCAGGTAGTTCAAATTAAAATTTGCCAGTGTGAAAACCAACTTACAGGACAAATAGGACCTTCAGAAGAAATAACTGATTGCATTTCAGCTTGGTCGGAGACATAACCAAGGCGCAAGAAAGGAAGCATATCAGAAATAGCTTCCTTCTCTTTTCCTACATATACCTGAAAAAGAACATGCTAAGAATCATTGCAAATGTATGACTAAGCAGCAAATTTCATACGTTAAATGCTTGGACAGCTAGCTTCCCATTTCTTTGGGCAACCAATCTCTTTTCTTGATATTGAGGATCTTCGGTATTTAGAGATATCTGTGAAAAAAATTTATATAAGTTGTCAAAATCAACTACATAAATACTTCATAAAAAATATGAGAGTTCATTTTTTACCTCAACTGAGATGCGATCATATGGATTGTCTTCATCAACAAAACCATAATTCAAAAGCAATCTTGAATTTGGTTGTGGTCCACACCTATAAAATGGAATCAATAACTAAGTTCACAGCAGAGCAATTTGGAACTAATCATTAAATATTTCTATGCAAGTTCAAAGAAATACCATACAACAATTGATTCCCCAGCCTTGTATGGACGATCAACCACCAATTGAACAGCATCATCTACAGCAGTCAGCATTGCCTTGCAGTTGCTCTTGTAAGCCAGCATTGGTGGCCCAAAAGGAACTAAAGCAAACCTTCGCGCTAAACTGACTTTCTGATTTCAAGAGATTAAATCAAAACCTAATCTAAGCAAAGAACTGTTCTATAGAAAACGATAATTTCAAAAGTTACTACAGTGCACTCTCTCCAACATAGAGGAGTAGTAGCAAGTGATTAAATTAAATGCACTTTACAAGTCAAAGATCATGTCACTTTACCTGCAAATGTACGACACATGATTGGACTGCAACAAATGCCTGCTTGAAAATCTCAAACGGAAAGGCTACTGTGGGCATGTCATAAGGGTATTGCTACAAAGTATAAAACCAAATCAGAAGAAACTCTTGGCTTTACCATCCAAATGGAATGCAAAGTCAAGATATACTGAACCGAGAATTTTATCATGAGAGCAACCTTAAACAATGAACCAGCCATGTACCACACTGTGTCAAGCTCTTCATACTCTCTCTTTATACCTTCATACCTTTCAAGAACTTCAGCCTATGTCATTAGAACAATGCCTTAGGACTAATAGCAAAGAATCTTTAAAGATGTATAATCCAACTAGTAGCATTAATCTAGCTTTAGCCACATAGAAAAGTTCTTACCCTTGTAGGGCTACCATCCAGGTAAGCCAGCTCAGTTTTAGACCACAGAAGCGGAGACTCCACAGCTAACTGCCCTCTTCCTCGTTGTCGATCAAGCTCTCTAATAAAAGGATACCAAAATGACTTCTTACCCTGTTTTTTTTCATACATTAGATACAACGCCAAGCAAGCTAGTTCTGAAAGCTTGTTTGTGGTCAACAGTTCCGCTGCATAGCCCAAAAGCTTAGAATAACTCACGAGTAACTCCAAACACTAAAAACTTGAGCATAATCAAAGAATAACATCTCCTCTATGCAATTCAAAACCATACCTAAATTATGAATAAAAAAAATACTCGATAGTAATGTTAACGAGCTCACTAAATAATCCAATGTCCATGCAAATGCAAAACCAAGCAAATGAGAAACAACTCAAACTACAAAAATCCCTCACCAACGGTCTCATCTCCGAGAACCCTCTCCAACGTGACGATCAACGAATTTGGAACCGAGAATGCTACATCCCCAGCCTGCCAAATCGAACAGCAATAACAAGCTCAGAAGGAAGTCAATCCAAATGCCCAGAAGAGGAGAAAAAGAAAAACTCGATTGAGCGCGGTTCCTCGAGGTCGTCGCTGGCTGCGACGTAGTGAATCGGTCGGTGCTTTCCATCATGCGACAGCCGCTCCTTGAGCACAACCTTGCAAGGCGGGAGGCCCTCCTTGTCGAGCCACGACCTGAGATCCACGGCCTCCGGCGACCGGGAGATCCCCGTATCCTTGTGAAATCCAGAGACCAAGGTGTCCGTCGCCTTGCAGGCGAACAGGAGGCTCCGGCGTCGACCGCGGGGGAGGCGAGGAAGGTTACGGAGAGGGCGGAGAATAGGGGAGGAGATGCAGGGGCTTCGGATACAAGCGACCTCCATGGCGACGCCTTTGGTTAGCGTTCGCCGGAGCTTGGAAGTTGGGAGCGGAATTGCTTCGCCGCTAGAGATCTTAGCTTGCGGGTGATAAGGGCCAGGCAGAAGATGAGTGGACTCGAGAGTCGGAGACGCACGTGATTCGCAAGTGACAGGTTTATAAATGTATTTGGCTTTTTTTTTTTTTGCCCGCGCCTTATTAGAAATTTACTAAAAATGACTTATTTTATTATTATTATTAAAATTTTACACATATTATATTAATTGTTATTCTTATTTGGTATTGGTTCATATAATTATTAAATTAATATAAAAATAACTTATCTTATTATAATTTTTATGAAAGATTGGTTGTCTAACCGGCTGAGATTGTAATTTAAATCTAATTTTATCAAACTAAATATCGATAATTATAAACCAAAAATCGAATAAAAATAATTTGTTTTTTTTATATTACATTAATGTATATATATTTTTAAAATTAAAGTAATTTTTTAAAAATTTGCAGTATAATATAAGTGATTTTTTAGCTAATAGCAATAAAATATATAATTTTTTCATAAATTTACCAAAAAAAAGTAATTTTTAATAAATTTATGATATGATAGATGATTATTTACCAAAATCTCATGTCAAAATGGCATGTGAAGTCTAAATGTGTGTATACATACCAAGGTTTTAAAATTCGGTTTCAGTTTTAGTTTCGTTCGAAAGATTTTTTTTAGTTATTAATTATATCTTGACCAGAATTTGACTATATTTTGATTGTACTTTGATTTCAAATTAAAAATATGATAAAATTTTTAATATATATGACTGTATAAAAAAAGAAAATATACGATAAATAATATGAATATGATTAAAATTTAAAATTTAATATAAACAAATTTAACTTATCATTGAAAGGTACTTGACACATACATCATTTATTGATTATAATATAATACAATTGATCGTCGTCGTCGTCGTCATAATCATCATCAGTTGAGTTTAGAACATTTTAGCATGAAATTATAAATTCAGTACTTGAACGATCCGAATAAGCATTTGTAGGCATAAGAAATAAAACAACTAGCTCTACGTGATATCGTATCAGCGATTCTAAAGTATAACCATATATCGAAAGTCCAAAATGAAAATGATAAACATATTCATTGACAACACATAGTAAAAGTGATCCAATAACCCATCGAAAATTCAATAATCCATGAACAGTACTGGTCATGCACGCATGCACACGTGAACAATATTACAGTTCTATTGTTCATTCGGCTACTAGGCGAGTGCGCAAGCACTGGGGCGCGGCCAGCAAGACTGGCCTCGGCGAGGGCACAGGCCCTGGTGCACGCCCAATAAGGGTATGAGCGAGGCTAGCTCGGGCGCAGGCAATGGCACGAGGTGTAAGGCGAGGGCACAGGCATGAGGCCGGCATGCCGGTTTGGGCGCGGGCGCTATCGCAAGGCCGGCTCGGGCGTAGGTGAGGGCGTTGGCGCGAGGCGAGGTGAGGTTGTGAGGCGTGAGGTGCGAATGTGAGGTCGAGGGGGCCAGGCCGGCGCGAGCTCGAGGTCATGGGGGCCAGGCCAGTGAGGCGCGGGTGTCAGGTTGGCGGCTGCGCTCACCCTCACGCTCTGGTGTGGGGGCCAGAGGCTGGCGCAAGCTCACGAGTGTCGGGCCCAGGGCGGCAAGGGTGAGAGTGCGAGTGCAAGGGGCAGGAGGTTGGTGAGGGGGGGTGTAGGCCCCCATGCCTCACCCGCACCTACGCTTGCATCCGCACTCGTACCAGTGCCCGAACCAGCGCCCTCTGGAGCCTACACCCGCGCTTTGGCGCCGACGAGCTCGAGCCCGTACCCTTGTGCCGACCTCTGGCGCCCACGAGCACACGGGCTCCAGAGGTCAACACGAGGGGGTAGGCACGATGCCAGCGAGACTCAGGCGCATGCACAAGGCTGGCGAGGTTGCGAGTATCAGGTTGGGGAGCTCGCTTGTGCCCGCACTGTCACTTGCCTCGCACTCGTGCGCTCTGCTCGCCGTTGTCGCGGAGCTCACTCACTCTACTCGCAATCGCCCGCGATCTCCTCATGCGAGCTCACTTGCACCCTTGCCGTCGTTGGCCTCGCATCCGCTCGCTCTGCTCATCTTCTTCTGCAAAATCCTAATCCTAAATCGAAACTTTTTTCGACAAAACAATTTGCCACGGGCCGAAACCAACTGAAATTAAAAATCTTGATACATACAATAATTCTATTTTTGTAATTGAGACTGAATTGTAAATGCAATGGTTATATATACATTAGTTAACTTGTGGTAGGTAACCTTTTAGCAAATTAAGTAATAGTATTTATATCTGGCAGAATATTAAAATTAATTATATTTTCTGTATTTTCAAAAATATAAGAATTATTTTTTTACCAGAAAATTAAGAGAGTTGGTTTGGATTTTGTTAACATTTTCTAATTAAACTTATAAAATTTAAGTACCAATTATTCCCTAAATCCTTTTAACTTATTTTTATGTTAATGTAACATGATACCAACACGTGACATCTATATATTTCAAACATAATTTTGAAATCAGATTTTTTGTGTAAAATATAAATTATTATCTTATAATACCATGATATTTGAATGTTTTCATTCTAATTTGGAGTTTCAGATTGGTTAAAAGCAGCCGAGTCATTGGATGATAAATCGATACAAATTAATTCGAAGTAAAATCATCCGAAGATAAAATTAATATACAATTAATTTTATTTTTTGCTAAAGTAACATGTTTTAAATTGCAATTTGATGTCTTAGTAATTATGACTCTTGTTTGATTAAAAAAAAAATTTTTAAGCAAATAACCATATCTTATTATAAATTTACGAAAAATTATTTATTTTGTCACTATTAATAAAAAATCACTTGTTTAATATTATAAATTTACAAAAAAATTATTTCAAATAAAATATTTAAAAAATATTTTGATTTAATTTTATCAGTTAAAATAATAAAATATCAAATTATTTTTATTTGATTTTATTTCAAACAATTAGTTCTCAATTATCGGGTAACCAGTCTAAGAATATTGGATTTTTAATTTTCAATTTCATAATTTTGGAAAATCGATTTTTCATAAAGTTGAAGTAAGATAACTTATTTTATATTAATTTTGATATTTATTTATATTAAAATCAAAGGAGAATAATTTAGACTTTTTATATTAATTTTAATTGAAAAATTGAATTCAAATTACATATTTTTAAGTATTTTAATTGAAGTAATTTTTTATAAATTTAAAATATAAGAGAAGTATTTTTTGTTAATTAGGTAATTTTTTATAAATTCGTAATAAAATAGATAATTTTTTAGGGTTGCATTAAGATTAGCATTTTGACATGTTTTAGTTGTCTATTTGACTTCTCACGATTGGCTCGTTTGGGTATTCGGTGTTCCCCTTGGAATAGCCGATCATACCGCGTGCGCACGCGTTTCCAAGACAAGAAAGTAGTCGGTGATGCCGGTAATAAATTGAACCCTAACATCCAATTTTGCGCCTCGCACGAAGGTTCTCCGCTGACACGATTGTCCCCAATTCGAAGCGGGAGGCGGCGTTGGAGGTCAGAGATCCCTTCTATTTCTTCGCTGTTTCCGTCCAATTCCTTGATTGATCTCGATTTCTGGGGTTTGAGTCCTCCGATCGATCTCTAGGGCTTTTTTCTCTTCTAGGGTTTGAGCCTCAAATCGATTCCTAGGTCTTTTTCCTCTTGGTGGAGTTCGTTTTTTTATATTTCTCATTGCTTTTCGCCGATTGTTCACAATAATGGCTTCTGGGCGTCATGGGGGTTACAGATACAGTGAATTCAGGGATCGGGAATTCCATGGTGATTTTTTCAGAAAAAAATATTTTTATCGCGATCAGATTAGGCATGGAGAGAATAAAGAGTTGGGGTTGGAAGAGCGAATATCGACTAGGGTTTCATCGCCTCCGAGCAAGAAAAGGAAATTTTCGCCCGTAATTTGGGATCGTGTTGATAACAAGCCATCTGAAATTGTAGATCCAGGAATCAAGAATGAGGATGTAGCATGTGGTGGTAATCTGGCTGAGCGTGCCCTTGATTTGCCAAAGGAATTGGGTGAGGAGATGGATGGAGACTTCCCTCCTGTGCGGAAAATCTCAAATTCGAGGTGGGCTGATGGTGATGCGGAGGATAGTGAAGCCGGGAAGGAGTCCAGCCCTGAGCTTGGTGAGATAATCACGAGAGGGAGCTCAGAGAGGGTTGGATCCAAGGCATCATCTGATTCCAAGGGAGAAGCTGGAGTTGCAGCTAGGAAAGATGCGATGGATGTTGATGGAAAAGAGTTTGATGATGATGGAAACAGCACCCTCTCAGAATCTGATGTTGAATCTGAGGATGGTGAAATTAGCAATTCACCACCGAGAAACTTTAACATGTTGCAAGGTTGTCGTAGTGTAGATGAGTTTCATAGATTGAACAAGATCAATGAGGGCACTTATGGAATTGTTTATAGGGCGAGGGATAAGAAGACTGGGGAGATAGTGGCTTTGAAGAAGGTGAAGATGGAGAAGGAGAGGGAGGGATTTCCACTGACCTCTTTGAGAGAGATCAATATTTTGCTGTCTTTCCACCACCCTTCAATTATTAATGCGAAGGAGGTTGTTGTTGGCAGCAGTCTCGACAGCATTTTCATGGTTATGGAGTATATGGACCATGATCTCAAAGGGTTGATGGACCAAATGAAGCAACCTTTTAGCCAAAGTGAAGTGAAGTGCTTAATGCTCCAGTTGTTGGAGGGTATCAAGTATCTTCATGATAACTGGGTGCTGCATAGGTACTTTCACATTTTATTAGTTTGCTTTCATTACGATGCTGATATATTAATTCTTAACATGTAATTATCTTGTTCAGGGATCTAAAGACTTCAAATCTGCTTATGAACAATTGTGGTGAGTTAAAAATTTGTGACTTTGGGTTAGCTCGCCAATATGGGAGTCCTTTAAAGCCTTATACTCAGCTGGTTGTGACTTTGTGGTACAGGTAGTTATTCAGTTCGTTTTACTTCGATATGTTGCAATCCTTTTGCCTTTTGCATTGCTATGGATAGCTCACCATATTTTTTTAATTTCAGGGCACCTGAACTGTTGTTAGGAATGAAGAAATATTCAACTGCAATCGATATGTGGTCACTGGGTTGTATAATGGCTGAGTTACTGACCAAGGAGCCACTATTCAATGGAAATACTGAAATCGATCAACTTGGGAAGGTATATTCTGCTTTTGTGTAGTGCGAGAGCTGCATTTATATTTCATTCAACTTTTGGAATATTTGCTGAGTATCTTTTCCTTACAGATATTCAAAATGCTTGGGACTCCAAATGAGGAGATATGGCCTGGATTTAGTAAACTGCCTGGTGCTAATTTTAAATTTGCAAATCACACGTAAGTGACATGTCTTTCACATTCTGTTTTCTTCAGTTCATGTGTATGCTAAATAAAATGCTGTATGTGCTCATATTTACCTTTTATTCTCTTTGCCAATTATAGGGGTGATAAGCTGCGGGAGAAGTTCCGACCCATGTCATTTTCTGGATGTCCAATGCTCTCTTTTTCTGGTTTAGACTTGTTGTACCGGTTTTTGACCTATGATCCGGAGAAGGTAATATATTTAAAGACCAAAGAAATTCCAATTTCTCCTGTGCTATTTGTTTCAATTGTTGAACTTTTTTTTTTTGTTGCAGAGGATAACAGCTGAAGAGGCCCTACAGCATGAATGGTTTCGTGAAGTTCCTTTGCCAAAATTGAAAGAGTTCATGCCAACATTTCCGGCTCCACACGCTTTGCTAAAACCAGAATTCATTCACCATTGATAATACTTATCTTGCACCTCGTCTGTATGCTTAAAGCATCTTTATATGTGGTTCAGGCATCTAAAGGGACTGTCTAGGAGTCAGGATGATCTGAATGAGGAATGAGTCGTGCTGCTAGCCCATTGCACTTTCATCTTCTTATATGAAGTGGGAGAGGAGTTTGTCAGCTGAAGGCAGCAATAGGTTTTCCACAATGTTGCACAGGACATTTTTCGCATGAGGTGAGACATGCTCTACTACAAAGTTGTAAGGTTGTGGTAGAGGAACAAACAAAAGCTGATGCCTTGTATAGCAGGGCCTTACTGATGTGCTGGTTGATTACTTAATTCTTTTCTCAATGGAAAATACTGTTACAGGTTTTTTGTTTGTTCTCCTGCTCCAATAATCTCTATCCAAATTTCTCCTGTAGGAATCTTCTAAAAGGTGCGGCATGTTGGCCCTTTAAACTTGTAAAATATTCCCATTGATATTATGTAAATAACAACTTGGTAGTTTGAAATTTGAACATTTTTCCACTGTGCTTATAATCTTTAGTAAATTTTATTATTTTGTTGTGATCCATGCTTTGTTTGCAAGAGATGAAATGAGGTGAGAGGGGGTATAGTTTGCTTTTTGGTTGTAAGATGGATGGATAATTTTCACTTGGATGGTAATTTATTTTAAAACGTGGTGGTAATTTATTTTAAAACATTGTGGTGATATTTGTGATCTCTCGATTTGAATAGCTTTTGAAGATTTGATACTTGTGGTTTGTTGAGTTGAATTGCTTAACTCATTGCAAGGGTTATATGTCTCTAGGTTGCTTAACTTTTTAACTGCTGCCTTCATTAGTGTAATGCAGAATGAAGTGTAGCAGTTCAAAGTGAGGTTTGTTGAGTACACATCTTCAAGGGTGTAGCAAATAGGTGACATTTCATCCATTGTTCACTTTTTGTATAGGCTACCGTTTATTATTTGTGAAGTACACATCTTCAAGTGTAGCAAATAGGTGACATTTCATCCAATGTTCACTTTTGGTATAGACCACCGGATATTATTCTAATAGTCCTGAATGTATTTCCAGAGTTCCTTCTATACTAGTCTTGCAGGTTGTCTTCCAGGGAATACAATTGGGTTCGAAGTGATCCACTTATCCTGAATCTGTTCAGTGGGTAATATGCCTTGCTTGGATCTGGAATGTTATGCGATGAGTGTCTTGTTGGATGCAGTTTCCTCTCTACAGAGCAAAATGAGTTTCTTGTTGCGCTTACTTTCTTCCTAGAGCTTTTAGATAAAAAACGGCAGCTTTAGGAATTTTTACACCAGTGGATCACATGTAAGTTTACACCAGTGGGTGTTTGATGATTTTCAACAAATACAATGTATTAGGAATTTTTACATTGATATATAACTTTTTTTTTTGTGAAGATTGTCATCATTATTAACCTGTTAGATTTTATTTCTAACTAAATGTTTTTTTAAAATATTTACTTGTGTATTCTAAAGAATACTTGAGTTATATCTATAGCTTTTGAAAAATTGTAATTGCTTTTATATTTTTCCAAATTCAATCTATTTAGATAAATATTTATAATTACTTTTAATTGATGTTTGTTTAAGTTAAAGCGAAATTAACGTATGATAAATTAGAGGATGTCTATCTCAAAATCAATATTTTTTAAAAAAATAGTCAAAACAGCTTAGATGAATACTAACAAAAATTAATCTAAATAAATTAAATTTATAGGGGTAGAGAAATAGTTACGGTTCATTGAAGTATATAGATATAATTTGAATAGTTTTTAGGGGCATATAGCGAAAATTCTTTATTTTTTGAATGTTTTGATAAAAGTCTACTGTTAGGTTTTGTTATTAATTTACTTCAGCATTAATATGATATCGATTACGAGTTAAACATCTTAGAAAATAGAAAGTCATCATATTGTACTATAAAATTATATTTGAGTACTGGGTCGGTGGCTTCTTCGTAGGTGGCGCGGCAAGCTTTGGGCCGTTTTGTTTTTTAGATATGTTCTTGAGGCAAGTGGGGCCAATCTGTTTTTTTACTATCGATGAGGACCCCACGTATCTTGACCAGATCTTTTTTAGTCTGCTGGAGACTACAAAATCTAATGGATTTGGTCGGATCATCTAATCCGAACGACCCCGCAAAGCACAGTACGGTTGAATTTGGATGACAAAACCCGGTTCTTCACTTGACTTCAGAAAAAGAAAAAGACGGTTTTGGTTTTTATCGGATTTTGGCCTGTTCAAAGAACCAAAATCGATTCATTGTTAGTGAAAAAAAGAGGACATCTTTGATAATGGCGCAAAGTCGCATTAAGTCCTCGCCAAACACCATGTTTCTTGTGCTAGAAAAATTATTTATTTATCAAGTAGATGTGACTTTTTTTTTTAAGAAAAAATAAAGAGATTTTTGTTAAATCTTACGTATGGAAATGCCACCAACTGACCCAAAAGCTGACAATTTGGTCAGTCTATATTCGATCCGACGGTCCGCATTCAATGAATCAATGCTACTAACATCGAGTTGAGGTTTCAACAGCGGGATATACTTTAGCATCTGCAATTTGTAGCACATCTTCAAGGGCATTTGCGTAATTTCGCACCCTGCCACTTACTGCCCTTCTGCTTTAAAGCACATTTCTCCGAGCCATAATTCCCGTCAACTCCTCAAGCCCTCAAGTCCTCAAGCCCTCTTTCTCCCTCTCGCCTCGGAGTCAGCTCTCAAACCGATGGCCCGTCCTTCGCCGTCGATCGACCCCCGCTCGGGCTTTTGCCGCAAATCCCGCACGTTTCACAGCCTCCGCCCCACCGTACCCCTCCCGCCCGATTCCCTCCCCCTCTCCTTCACTGCCTTCGCGTTCTCCCGTCTCCGCTCTACGTTTCCCCCCAACCCCGCCTTCGTCGACGGCCACTCCGGCGTTTCCCTCACGTTTCCCGACCTGGTTTCCCAGGTCCATTCCCTCGCCGCCTCCCTCCACACCCATCTGGGCGTCTCCAAGGGCCACGTGGTTTTCATCCTCTGCCCCTCCTGCCTCGAGATCCCCGTTCTCTACCTCTCCCTCTTCTCCCTCGGCGCCGTTGTCGCCCCCGCCAACCCCGCTGCCACCGCCGACGAGCTTTCCCACCAGATCCGCCTCGTAGGCCCCGCCTTTTTCTTCGCCACGTCATCCACCTCCTCGAAGCTTCCGAGCCACGTCAGTTCTATCCTCATCGATTCTGCTCGTTTTCGATCGTTTCTGATGCATAGCTTCCGGCTCGCGGATCCGATCGAGACCCGGCAATCAGATCCGGCAGCGATCCAGTTCTCCTCCGGCACCACGGGGAGGGTCAAGGCGGCTGCGATCGCGCACAGGAGCTTCATCGCGATGGCGGCGGGGTTCGACGAGCTCCGGCCTTCGCCGGAGCCGGATGCGATGCTTTTGCCGGCGCCGATGTTCCACTCAATGGGTTTCTTCGTGGCGCTTAAAGGGGTGGCCCTAGGGGACACGACGGTGGTGCTCGGGAGGGCGACCCCGGGGGAGATGATGGCGGCGGCAGTGAGGTACAAGGTAACGCTAATGATTGCGGCGCCGCCGGTGGTGGTGGCGATGGCGCGGTCGAAGGAGGCGGCGCGGTTCGATCTCTCCAAGCTGAGGCGCGTTTTATCTGGCGGCGCGCCGCTCGCCGAGATGGCGGCTGTCGAGTTCCACTCGCGATTCCCCCACGTGGAGATCGGGCAGGTACGCTGCAGTCTAAGCGTGATTTTGCCTGCAAATCCTTCTACAACAGATCAAATTGGACGGAAATGCTTTAAAATTTCAAAATTGAGGGATAATTGTGCAAAAATATAGACATGATTTATTTTTGCTCGTATACGATCAAAATGTTTTTCTTCCGCACGCACAAAAAAATAAAATCAAGATGTAAAAACATTTACTGACAACGATGCACAGGATCAATCAAAAGTCTACATCAAGATTTTGACGTGTATTTATTGATTTCTTTTACGGGAGAGATTATTGATGTTATGCTGATTGATAGGTAAAACTAAGATTTTATGTATTTCTGTTGCTGGATAATTATTTGTGATATATTAACTTAAATGTTTTAGATTTTGGAGATATGAGTCTCCATATTTGATGATTACCTGATAGGTTTTGGCTTACCGATTGATGAACATTTAGAGACAATTTGGTTGGGGTTAAGTTCAAATTCAAAACTAGTGAATCTAAACTAATATTTTTTTATCAAAATTAAAATTTTATTAATTTAAAATTCAAAAAATTATTTAATTTTTTATAATAATTTAATGTTATAATAATATAAAATAATAAATATTATTTTTTTAAAAAAAATAATTATGAAATAAACTGATACTGGTTCCAAAACAAAGGGTGCCTTAGAAGTTTAGATATGATTAAATTATTCTAATTTTTTAAGTCTAAAATCAAAATCATTGTTGTTTTCAAAGTGGAACAAACTAATGTAATCCAAACAGTCTCTGGTCAAAACTTTGATTTTGGATACTTTTTTTGAGAGTAAAACCTTGATTTTTGAGCGTAGTCCTCCCATTTAATTTCATGATGTACAGCAGATGGATTAGAATACTAAACAATGAAGAGTTTTCTCATAGATTTAGTGTTGAAAGAAAAATTTTGACGTTTTGGATTGATAGGGTTACGGCTTGACAGAGGCCGGGGGAATATCGAGGATGATCGGAGCAGAGGAGCACGGCCGTCTAAAATCCGTCGGGCGGCTCTCAGTCAACGTGGAAGTCAAGATTGTGGATCATGTCACTGGCCAGTCCTTGGCCGTGGGCCAACAAGGCGAGCTCTGGGTCCGGGGTCCTGCTGTCATGCTAGGTAATCTACAGTATTTCCAAACCTCAACAGTATCCAGTAAAGCTTGATGTATCACTGTGTCGATCTACACAGGTTATGTTGGCGATCCTGAGGCAAATGCCGTCACCTTCCACCCAGATGGCTGGCTGAAGACTGGCGATCTCTGTTACTTCGATGAAGACGGCTTCCTCTACGTCGTCGACAGGCTGAAGGAGTTGATCAAATACAAGGCCTACCAGGTACAGTACGAAGACCAGCATGTGTCAGCTCTCATATCATTTGATCTCAGTTGCATTTCATTCACTGTGTTGCTGCAGGTTCCCCCGGCTGAGCTAGAGCAAGTTCTCCAAACCCTCCCAGAAATTATGGATGCTGCAGTTGTTCCGTAAGTCGTGGATTTTGGTGATGCATTTGCAAAAATCTCAAAATATTAACGCATCTGAAGTTCTTATGCTTGGCATGCTTCTTCAGGTATCCTCATGAGGAAGCAGGACAGATACCAATGGCTTTCGTCGTCAGGCAACCAGGAAGCAACCTCAGTGAAGCAGATGTTATGGATTTTGTAGCAAAGCAGGTGCTTCTCTTTAAATCCTCTAACTCTTGTACAGATAGGGATGCATGAGAAACAATGGTCAAATAGTTGCATCTGAAACACTTTGATGTGTGATCGGTGAAGGTTGCGCCATACAAGAAGATAAGAAGAGTGGCATTCATCAACGCGATACCAAAGTCTGCAGCTGGAAAGATACTGCGGAAGGAGCTTGTGAATCATGCGCTTTGTGGCCGTGTCTCCGGATTGTGATTCCAAGTATTTCCGGGTTATACAATGACCAAACCTGAAGTAGAAAGCATTTCATCCGGAAAGCTTTCGTAATTTGGTGAAAACATGTATGTAAAATCTGCTGCAAAAGAGATTATAAATTTAAAATTTCAATACGTTTTACTCGAAAAAATTTTGTGAAAAAAAAAAAAAGGCAATGGCTTTGCTCGACTGCGGTGAGAGGGTGGGACCATTGAAATGTCAGCTAAGCAATTTTTTATAATTTTTTATTTAAAAAATATTCATATTTAAATTTTTTTTATAAATAAAAATATTGAAAGAATTTATTTATAAATATTTTAAAGAAAAAGTGAAAAAGTGAAAAATTAAATTTTTTAAAAATTTAATTATAAAATTACAGAGCATAAAAATAAATTTTTTTAAAAAATATTTAATTAAATAATAATCGAGAGATTATAAATAATAAAGAAAAAAAATATAATTAATTATTAAAATTTCAAGAAATTTTTGATAAATAAAAAAAATCCCAAGGCAAATATATAAAAAAAAAAGAGGTCATGTATATACTTGAGTGCGGACAGCGGTGTTGCATGTCAGCGAGGCAATCCGAGCGGAACGGCCGTGAGGCGAGAGAAAATAACCATTATTAAGACAAATTATTTTCCTAATCCTAACGCGTTCGGTGTTCTCCATCCACTCCCTAATCCCAACTCCAACCCGGCCATGGCGAAGCCAACCTCTCTCTCCATTGACCCCCGCGGCGGCTTCTGCCGCGATTCCCACACGTATCACTGCCTCCGTCCCCCCGTTCGCCTTCCGCCAGCATCACTTCCCCTCTCCTTCACCGCCTTCGCCTTTTCTCATCTCCCCTCCCCGCTTCCCTCCCACACCGCCCTCATCGACGGCTCCTCCGGCGTTTTCCTCTTATTTCCCGACCTTGTTTCCCAGGTCCGCTCCTTCACCGCCTCCCTTCATAACCAATTCGGCGTCTCCAAAGGCCACGTCGCCTTCGTCCTCTGCCCCTCCTCCCTCGAGATCCCGGTCCTCTATCTTGCCCTCCTCTCCCTCGGCGCCATCGTCTCCCCCGCCAATTCTGCCGCCACCCCTGCGAGATCTCCAGCCGGATCCGCCTCGTCGGTGCCGACTTCTTCTTCGCTACGTCCTCCACCTACGCCAAGCTCCCTCGCCATGTCTGCCCCGTCCTCATCGACTCCCCCAGGTTCCGCTCATTCCTCAGGTCCGGGTCGCCAAAGCCGGGTACGTTCGACATACAGCAATCGGACCCGGCGGTGATCCTTTTCTCGTCGGGGACGACGGGGAAGGTGAAGGGCGTTTTGCTTAGTCAGCGGAACATCATTGCTGAGACGGCTCCCTTTATCTCGATCCTCAGATGGAGGGATCGCCAGGGTCCGACGGTTCAGTTGGTGACTACGCCGCTGTTTCATGTCTACGGGTTGGTGTTCTCGTTGAAGTGGGGGGGGGGGGGGGGGGGGGGGGGTTGTGTGTGTGATCCAGACCGAGAGGTTCGATCCCAAGAAGACGATCGCGGCGATCGGACGGTTTGGAGTGACACATCTCTCCGTGGCGACGACGGCTTTGCTGGGGATAGTGCGGGCGTTCGAGGAGGATGGTGACAGGGATTGGAGAAGGGATTTAGCTTCATTGGAGGCGGTCTCTTGCGGTGGAGCGCCGACTTCGACGGAGCTTATCTGGCGGTTCTTTGCTATGCTTCCAAATGTGGCTCTGCTACAGGTTGGTCATTAAACTGTGTTATAGACATGGTCGGCTATTCACTTGCATACATTAAGATGAATGGTAATTGAGCACAATGAGCAATGTAGGCCTATAGTTGAATCTGTGAATTATGGAATTCTTTTATTTTATACGTATATTGATGAATGGTAGAAGTTGTCCATTTATGTTGGATTGCTAGGTGAGGAATGATTTTTAGAATGATGA
Organism: Trichopus zeylanicus subsp. travancoricus; assembly: GCA_005019695.1. Taxonomy (NCBI): domain Eukaryota; kingdom Viridiplantae; phylum Streptophyta; class Magnoliopsida; order Dioscoreales; family Dioscoreaceae; genus Trichopus; species Trichopus zeylanicus. The sequence continues at coordinate 89,064 of RXID01014461.1, read as the reverse complement.
ATTTTAAGTTTATCAAGTTACTGAAAATCAGTTAATTTGTAGCTTTGCTATTCAATTGCATAATGCATTAAGATGAATGGTAATTGAACAAAATGAACACCGTTATGGACTGCTCTGCTATTCAATTGCATGCATTATGATGAATGATTATTGTTATTGAACGTTAGATTTAGACTTGGGAAGAAAGAACAATGTAGGCATATACTTGAATCTGTGAATTAGGGAATATTTAATTGATATGTACATGATCAACAGTAGATGTCCATTTACGTTGGATTGCTAGGAGAGGAAAGAGGTTTGGAATTGTAAATTTGAACCTACATGAATTTACTGAATTAGTTAATCTGTGGCTATTGTACTTTTTCTATGATGGTGATAGGTAGTTGTTATTTATATTGAATGTTATGAGCATGCTCTGTTATTCATTTGCATGTACTATGCTAGGGATTGTACAAATTTCTATATGCTAACCCGTATTTGATGTTTTATTTGTACACTTGTCATCTGGTTTTAGGAGCCTATGTAGTTTATGTTTGGCTAGGATTTATTCTAACATCTGCCATGGGCTTAAGTACAGTAAGAATGCGCTCCTTTTTTCCCTCAGTGTAATCAATTTTGATGTCCTAATAAGTGCAGTAATGATATTCTTGAAGGGATATGGACTGACAGAGTCGACCGGTGGTGTCTTCCGATCTATTGGTTGGGAAGGAAATCAGCATATTGGGTCTTGTGGGCGTCTTCTACCAAATTGTGAAGCAAAAATTGTTGATCCTGAAACTGGCACTCCTTTGCCTCCTGGTATGCAAGGGGAACTATTGCTTAGAGGTGAAACAATCATGAAAGGTAAAAGTAAACCTGTTCTCATCTAGTTCTGTAGTAATTTTGAGCCAGATCATGTTTCAACTAGTTGTGTTTCTCGTATTTGATAAATTTGTTTCTCTACTTTAAAACTGAGGCATAGTCTTTGTTTTATTAATCTACTGTAGGTTACATTGGTGATGCAGAAGCAACTGCTGCAGTTTTGGATTCTGAAGGATGGTTGAAAACTGGTGATCTCTGTTACTTAGATGAGGATGGATTTCTTTTTGTTGTTGATAGATTAAAAGAGTTGATAAAATACAAGGCATACCAGGTAATTCCATTTTTTCATCTGCTACAAGTGTGCCAAAGTTGTTGAACTGCAAGTCTCAATCTTTCATTGCTTATGATAAATCTAACAAGAAGAAAAGAAGAATCTAATCAAGATGAAATTGTTGACAACGCTATTCTATGATTAAGTTTAGAGCTTTTAGGAAAGAATCACCTATTTTATTGCGAATTTACAAAAAATCACCTAACTTATTACTATTAGTAAAAAACCACTTGTCTTATATTATAAATATACAAAAAATAGCCTCAATTAAAATATTTTAAAAAAATTCTATTTTAATTTGATTTTACTAATTAAAAATAATATAAAAAAATAAGTCTTTTTTTTTTCTGTTTTTATGAAAAAACAGTTGTTTGATTTTATGAAATTGAAATTTTTAAACTTAATTTTGTCAAACTAGTTGTCCGATAATTATGAAGCATTTGTTCAGAATAAAACCAAATAAAAATATTTATTATTTTATATCAATTTAATTGATAAAAGTAAATTAAAATAAAATATTTTTAAATATTTTAATCAAGGTGTTTTTTTTTTGTAAATTTATAAAATAATGTGAGTGGTTTTTTACTAATAGTGATAAATTAAGTGGTTTATAGTAAATTTGTAATAAGATAGGTGGTTGTTTACTAAAAATTTTTAAATTTAAAGGCCATGCCCCTCTTGAACTCTTACATGGAATTTTGACTTGCTATACTTGAGCTCATGTTCTTGAGGACCACACTCTGAAAACTTGAACTGATGCTACCTTCATTTTCACAAGGGAACTTCATCTATATGTGTAGATTGTCTGTAAACTGTTAGTTGATACATGAGATGAAAGAAGATGTTTCCCACGTCCTGGAATCGATGCCATAATATGATAAGTATATCCAAACTAGGATGAACATGAACTTTGTATCAGATAATTGTTTTCTTTCTTACTAGAGAGAGAAATATTACTTCATGCTTCCTATTTCATCTCGTGTTGATCGATCTTGGTATTATGTAGTAAAATACCATGGAGATACAGAGCTCTTCATCTTTGTTCAGTACAGCAAAGATTAAATTGTTTTTCACAGTTTTTTGTATAATTCTTTTTTCCATTGTTGCATGGTTTAGGTTCCTCCTGCAGAACTTGAGCATTTACTTCAAGGGCATCCAGATATCGTGGAGGCTGCTGTAGTTCCATCAGTGACGTTTATCTGAAATGAATTTGAGAAAGTTAAAACTCAAACTTATGAATGTAAGACTGTAACAAGCATGAAGCATTCCTTACTTTGTGCAGGTACCCTGATGATGAAGCAGGTCAAATTCCCATGGCCTTCATTGTAAGACAACCAGGCTGTGTGCTCAACGAAGATCAGGTCATGGACATCGCAAATAAACAGGTTGCTCTCTTCGCTTGCATACCAAGTTACCCTCTGAAAACTACAATTGCTTGAGTTTTTAGACCATCGCAATAGCGGAGTTCTGGAAGCAAAATTTGAGAATTATAGGGATTGGAAAGTTGGATAATAAAAACCTTCATCAGGGGAATTGTTGGTAATTTAAGCCACATTTTACTCTTCTTTGCAGGTTGCCCCATACAAAAAGATACGGAGAGTTTCATTTGTAAGTTCTATCCCAAGGAATGCAGCAGGGAAGATTTTGAGGAGGAAACTGGTTCGACTCGGAACGCCACTTCAGGACTGAAATCAAGTCTATAATCTGTTTAAGGTTAAATGGATAGGCAGGTTTACCTGAACAATTTCTGAGGAATGATTTACCTCAACAATTGGCTGTTCAATTGTTGCTTGCCTCACCATTCTTCAAAAAATTTCTTGGATACGCAAGGGCAAAGGTTCACCTTTAAAAAAAGAAATTAAGTATAACTGTGTGTGAAGAGAGAACAAAAAGAAAGAAAAACAAATGGCTAAAATTCTTCAAAATTTCCTCTATTTTTTATAAAAAAGTTGCGGCTGTCTGTGTTGTGCGGTTAGGCTGCAGGTGGGAATGGATAGGCCATGTCCTCGCCTGGTAGAGCCCGCCATGTTTTGGTTGTGCTGGGCTTAACGCAAGTGTTTTGGGCGGTTTGCGGCCCGGTCCACCAGGGTATGGGCCATACGGTGTGCAGCCTTTGCTGGGGTAGCTGAAAAGGTAGTAGGCCGTCTCTAGCCGGCCTACTACTGCATTCCTCATGTTGCTGACTTTGTGGGCCATTTGCCCCGGGCGACTACTGCATGGGCATTTTTCTGGCTGGCCTGACTGAACATTTTACGGTCCTCTCCGGTCCAACCCACAAAACGCGGAGTCTAAGATTTCTAAATTCGGTAAACAGAATTACCTTGAGGCTTTATTTTCGAATACCTCTAATTTTCAAAATCAGCAAGAAACCCCTGTATCATGTCCTTGTGAGCTACAACCCTTTTAAAAAGGAATCTAGCCCCATTATGCCCAGTAACAGTGAGTAACTCATCTGGATCTAGATCAACTAGCAGATTGTTAGTAAATGGTTAAAAGATCAAACCAACCTTTGGTTACAAATTTTCATGCCGCAGAAGTGATAGAAAAAGTAATTGGAGTTCATCAGAAATTTTTCACAGTAGCGCAGAAATTAACACCAGCCATCGGACCAAAATTGCTCAAGCGTGGTGATACCTGCACAGTGAGTCGCTGACTCCGAAAATTAGGGGTGAACTATTGAAGATGCATTGACTGTTAAACAAACCCCTTCCAGATGGCGCGCGCATCACCTGCGGGAGCCGAATATGAGTCATCGCTGTCTGAATCATTCGATCTCGATCCCATTTCCGCGATCTGAAAATTAGTATCCGTGTTAATGCCAGTAAGCTAAAAGCAGAACCGCTGAGTGAGAAAATTACAGGACTCACTTTTCTCAGGTATTTGGGATTATAGGTGAACTCTTCGTTTATGGATCTCATCCTTTTCTGCAATGTCATTAACCTGAAAGAATGAAAGACTTGAACATTAAAGCATAGCTTTTCACATATAAATACAACTCGATAAAAATAAGCCTAATTGTAGATAATTCCCTTAATTTTAGATCTCTATGATAGCCTCCTCTCCATATACTTTTCATTGTCGTTTTTACTAAGTAACTTAAAAAAAGTTCGTGTTTACTCATTGGGAGGCATATCAAGATATATAAATTATATAATTATCCAGATAATATTTTATTAAAAAACAAAAAGATTAGAGTAGAAAGTCTTTTACAATGAGCAAAAATATAGACATGACAATTTGGGTTGATAGATCGGATTCAGATCAAATTAAACCCATTATGTTATAGTAAACAAGTCAATTCAAATCCTATCTGTTTATTGATAGAGTCAAAATTTTAAAATAAAATCCAATTTGACTTTTAACAAATCATCTCATCCGATCTGAATTGACCTATTTACTAAATAAATTAAATTCAAGTAATGATCCGACTCGACTCAATTGGACTTTTTCAATTAAAAGACTCATAATTTGATTAAACACAAATTGAATTGAATTGATTCAATTAACGTGAATTGATCCAAATTGATCCCATTTGTTTAACTAACAGTAACAATTTTAATATATTTCAAATGATTAAAACAACAAAATTAGTAAAATCAATTGTAGCAATAAAATACTTACCTTACAAATAATAATTTAAAATATTACAAAAAAATTACAAAATAGAATTTTAAATAATTTATAAATAGATTGATTTGACTAACCTGACCTGTTTATGACCTAACTAAATAAATGAATCAATCAAATTGTAAATAGATTATATAAATTCATTCAAGTATAACTCAAATTTTTTTGAGTCATAATGAAGTTAATTCAATTACAATCAAAACCTAATTATAATAAACTCAAATTCATTTAATTCGAATTAGGTTCAAATTGGATTAATAAATTCGATTATATTTTTCCAAGCCTACAAAAAGGTGAATTTCGAATGCTTTATAGATATACATGTACTTAAAATAAATAGTAATGAATTATAACATGTGGAATGTGCAAGCTTGTAAAAGGGAAGACCTTGTATGCAACTACTTGCAAAACAAGGTCTATATGCAATTAATGTTTTTTTAAACGGCTATAAATAAAAATACATAAGAATGTCATCTAAAATCAAAAAATAGAGTTTTTGGCGAGTAATCATTTGCCTAATAGCATATTTGTGAAAAATCACATAATTTATTACTATTAGCAAAAAGATCACTCAACTTTATTATAACTTTCTAAAAAAAATTTTCAATTAAAATATTCAAAAATATTTTATTTTAATTCAATTTTATGGATTTAATTAATATAATAAACATCAAATTGTTATTATTTAATTCCAATTCGAATAACCAATCCATAATTAGTAGACAATCAATATGATAAAATTGAATTCTAGATTCTCAATTTCACAATATCGGATAATTGATCATTCATAAAAACTAAAATAAAATGAATAATTTTTTATATTAATTTAATAATTTATTCATATCAAAAATCAAATAAGGACAATTTTAAATTTTATATTAATTTAATTGATAAAATTAAAATATAATATTTTGTGAATATTTTAATCAAGATGGTGTATTGCAAATTTATACTAGAAATCAGGTGAATTTTTACCAATACAAATAAGATAAATAATTTTTTACAAATTTGTTATAAAATAAATAGTTGCTTGACAAAAACTCAAAAAAGTAATATCAGGTTCTATTATATAATGTGAATGAATTACTCAATTTACAGAAGTACTCAGAGGATAGCTAAATTAGCAATGACAATCTCAGTATTGATGATGCTCGTGGGAAAAAGGATAAACAAAAAAATTTAGGTCCTACAATTGAAATTCTTTTTTTAAAAAAAAACAAAAAAGAAACTATGAAGCAGTATTTTGCTTACCTTTTAATTGATGAATCAAGACGCTCAACGTCCTCCCAAGTTCTGAATTCCTTGGGGTTGTCTGTGAAAGTAACCATTCCATCTTTCTGGCTTATTTTCGCGAATATCTCCCCACCATGAATCTGGAAGTACCACGTGCAAGAGCAAACTTCTGTTTTCAACTTCACCAAGGAGCAAGATATATGTAGAAGGAAAACATTACCATACGAAGCACATAGATTTCAGCCTCTATTGCAGTATTGAGTTGTTCCCTGCTGGCTATATCTTGCAGTGACAGAACTACATATGCTCGAGTGAACCTCTGGAAACTGCGCTTGCACAGAGATGCGAGAGCTTGCTTTGCCAATCCAAGATTGCTGTCCTGCAAATATTTAGCAGTCTAGAGGTTTCACAAAATTGAAATATTTCTTGAATTCCTGAGATAAATAAGCATCTGAACCAGTATTGATCCTCAGAAACACAAAACATGCATTAAAATCTGTAGCAAGTTTATCAGAAACTACTAAACATTAGAAGAAAGTTGCCATCAACACTTCATAAAGATATATGTTGCTCACACTCTGAAATTGTGCCTTGTTTTTCTGCAACGAGGCCTCTAGTTCAGAATATTTCCCAGTGGTGTAACAGTCTGCGAAATGTATATAGGGCTGACAAAAAGCATTCACAACTATTAGTTGATGTGAACCATGAGGTATTGCATGATCACCACAAATTTCCAAAAGCACAAGCATACCTACAGAATTAACTGAGAATTATTCGCACCCTATGACATGTATAAAGCATCTAGAATGCATGTTCATGAAATACAAAATCAATTATGATATGGTTTTTGCAGTTGCTTTTCTTGCTAAGAAACATGCCACAACAGGATGTAAATACGAGTAAAACACACAGACTACTCACTGTAGGGATGAAAATAAAAACATTGATGTTGCATGCATGTAAAAAAAGGATGAAAGTATGCTTGCTTATAAAGAAGCAACAGCAAAAAGAAATATAGGAGAATTAAGCAAATAAAAATTGCAATTAACCCATACAGGACTCCCATAGTAGCAACTCTCTGAAAATTTCTTGCTCTTTCATACTTACTAGTTTATTCTTATGACGTATTAACTCAGAAAAAGTTGATAATAGGTCAGTGGAAGTAACTAAACTTGTCCATCTCTCTGTGTATACCTGAGCATGGAATTTTAGGTTTTGTTTGGCAGCTTGGGATGTGTAGTTTGGGAATGATGGGACCTGCATCGCAAGTTTGAACTCCACACGTGGGGATGAGCTTAATATTTAGTAGCTCAAAGCAAAAATTATAAGTGCCTAAAACTCAAGCAGCCAACTTGAAAAGAAAGTACACCACAAAAGCAATTGATTGTAAATAAAAGAAACAGCTCATCCTCTGGGTGTCATGCAAAAGAAAATTTGAAGAAAAAGATAAAGAGAGTCAACAAAACTGTTTTACAATAATTTCTAATGTTATATGACATGCCCAAATCTCATCCAATATCCATATCTCTAGAAGCGGCTTCTTCAACTTCTTCAGGGAACAAGATGCAAATATCAGAAGACGGACCTGCCCATTGTAAATAAGTGAAACCAGAATATGTTTCTTGTATGCTTCAATAGCAATTGCAGTTAAAGCTTCCATTGGAGCTGTCAGAACCTGAAAGAACTCCACTCATTATCATCAATGCATTATAACAAAGAATCAAGCATAATCTATGTACCCACATAGTGAAGATATTCCAACGCTTTGCCAAAAAGCTTCAGTCCAATATTAATCATTCCCCTGTTGCAGATGTTTATATAAGGGAATATAACATGAAAAATGGATTCACTAAAGAAACACAATAGGGGTTCCAAAGGTTCAGAAGCCAAGAATATTACTGCCAACAATTTTCTAGCGGGCCTCAATCAATCGATAGATTTTGGGCAGAGAACAAACAAATGTAAATAAATAAATGAGGAAGAGGGCAAAAAGAATGATAAATGCTCTTTCCAAGGCCTCCAGTGGCCCCAACCTTCCTTCTAATCTGAGTTTACCAAATTACTATGTGGAATTAGAACTAACTGTTGAAAACCTCTTCAATAGTTTACAACATTTGACCTGTTTAAATAATAAATGACAGCAAGTTTTGATCATCCTCAAAAAATTTATAGCATGGAAAAACACATGTGACAGTAAATAAGAAAATCCTTCATAAATAAATCCCAGACTTCAAATTTAGAAACAAAGTAAAAAAGGAACAAATTCTGTAGCACTAACCCATAATAGAAATAAAGGAAAAGATCCTCTCGCCCATCAAACTCAGATATATCTTCCTCCAAAATGCTTGAGCCAGCTTTGTAGCACTTTGCTACTATACAAAGTAGAAGAAACTCTGAATGTAGAGCAGTTACATGCCCTGAAGAAGATTGAAGTTTATGAACAGCTGTCCTTAAGGGAACAATTCCCTGAATTGGTACTTGAAGCTTCACGACTAGTGCCTTGAACCTTCTACAAACAGATGTAACTGCAAACCTCCATATGATATTGTCATTGGGTATATGCATCAAGACACCAATCAGCAAACAGGAACAAGACAAATGCATCATACACTTATCAGGTGCCAAACGTATCTGTTCTGGAGAGCAGCAATTGATAAATTTGACAACAAACTTCTGGAATGCCCGAGTTTGAACTGCCTGTTCACCCAGCCCGCTAGAATAAGCTTCCCTATCAAAACAAACAATGAGAAATTCAGTTAATCCTTCCCAACAAGAAAATATAGATTTCCACTGAAACAAAAGGCACAAACAAATTCATGAAAGAAAAACAGAGTCATATAGCTACCATTGATCTGAGAGTTGAATGTGTAAAATGGTTTCTAAACTGCATTAGCTCATTCACAATGCTTCAACCAAAAGCAAATTATCACTCACTTCTAGCTCTGACTAAACCAACGTGTGCATATCAGATTGTCAGCCATCAATAGTTCATTGCAGCCAATACTTGAAGATAATGCACAAATCACAGATTGCAGATGCAACCAGATCATAGTTCCCTTATTACCAATTTCCATGGCATCACATCGCATTGCATAACTAGCTCAATTTTCGACGTCACATTACATTCCAAGATATATTCACCTAAAAGGAATAAATCAGTGAGAACATGCAAGTCATTAAACCCTAATCTGTTTACCAATCAAACCATAAATCGTTTATTGCTATATCAACAAGCATATATCAAAGAAAATCCTCGCGTATAACATCTAGCATTCAAAGCAAAAGATCCAACAAACAACTTCTCACTGTTTATATGGGCGAATCACTGAAAACCAAATTTCACCATCATCGATCAACACAAACACACACAAAAATCCATCCACTAGCCAAAATTACCACGACCTCTTGAAGTCACGCCGCAGAGAACGAAACAAGCTAAGCTAGCTCAAAATTAATCAGAAAAACGGCCAAAAAAAAATCGATATGAAACGAAAAGACCTAGAACGAATCGAGATCGGGTGATTGCGCACAATAAGAAGAGGAAACCCAGCGAGTTCTGGGCAGGGTCGAGCAGCACGAGAAAGGGCTCGAGCCGGGAAGCCTGCGAGCGGAGGTATTGCTCGAACTTCTCGAGGATCGAGTAGAGGCGCGCGAGTTCTCCAGAGCTCCCGGACAGAGAGAGCACCTGCGCCAGCAGCGCCTCCACGGACTCCGACGAGGCTACTCCGATCTCCGCCATCTCGTCGCTCGGAACGGAGCAGCTCTGCGAGAGGGGGATTTTATAAGGAGGGAGGAATGGTTTGGATTGATCGTTTGGGGAATCTCGCTGGAATGGACGGTCAGGATTGGTTCGTTGCCGCGGAGATTATTGATTTGATCCAGGAGCTCCGACGTTTGGCGCGGGTACATGGGCCGAGTCGGTTTAATTTATTTTGAATAAATTATATGGATATTTGCAGATGACCACTATATTTCGATTTATTTGCAGACACACTTCCTTTTGTAGTATTCAAAATTTCTAGTTAGTTTCCTGTATATTGGATGTATGGACGATTTTACCCTCTTGAACAGAGAGAAATCAGACTAAAGACCGAGAATTTGAAGAGTAAAATGGGGGCATATTAGTAATTTTGCAATCCTCACGGACATTCTCCAAGGGACATTGGTTGGAGGGGGTTATTCGCAAAGAGAATGAATCATAATATAGGATTTTTAAACTATATGCGTAAATTTCCAAATTATTTAGAAATGAACCATAAATTAGTGGTTAGTCACAAATATCCTTAAACTACAACATAGCGAAAAATTTTCAACCACACCCCTAAATTATGTGTTATTTGAAGACAATCCTGATCTTTCTCGTGTCATTTCTGTCCGGCTTTGGGTCCACATACAGGAGTCCAAACCGAACGATGTGGCCGCTGCTCCATTCAAAGTTCTCCCTCGCCAAAGCCTTCGTAATGAGTGGATGGTCTCCATAAACCAAATTAAACACAATAATCGCGTGTCAAGGAATCGTTAATGATCAATAAAAACCACTGTTGTCGCAGGAGGAGGGACATAACTCTTCGAGCACAAGTGTGAGTTTTTACTCTAATTTTACTACATTTTGGTCATTAATAGTCGCGAATTTAACTAAGTAGTGCAATTTACTAACCATCCAAGCATGAAGTCCGAGGCTCAATCAGCTGTGCGCCAAAATGGAATAATGCAATTTGCTAACCATCCAAGCAAGAAGAAGAATGGAATAATTGCAGAGTGCGCCAAAATGCTACCTTAAAGTTTTCTCTGTAGATCTGAACAGCAGCTGCGTGCATGAGCCAAAATTGCTGTAACCAAAGCTGCAGAAGGTCCAAGGCTCGTTAAATGTGATCCACTGCTTCACTTTATCACTAAATTTTCCGAAACATATCTCGCAGAACACCCTGAAGTCATCCCTGGAAATAACATTACAATGAAAACCAACTATTGGTAGCACGGCAGGAGAGGTACCAATTTTCAGAAGAGAGATGCTTACACTATTCTTCCATTGAGAAAGCCACCGTAGACACCTTCCAATGCAAGCCTTGCAGGACACCCCAATGGAACAAAGTCACATAGGGTTCCATTCCTATCCCAAAGTAAGTACTCAAACTTGTAAGTTGTAACAATGGTATCCCAGTTAATCTATTCCTTGAACAAATAGATAAACAAACACAAGCTGCTCACCATTCACCTTTATCTCATCAATGAGCTTGTGGTAATATGTGATTCCTTCTTGACTTACACCATCTTTTATCGACCCGGCTGCAGTGCAATAAGAGTAATAAAACCTGCAAGTTATGATGAACAAGAAAGAGCAAATAACAGCAAGCGTACTGGCGAATATAGCACACTCAGTAAGATCCTCAGGCAAGAAATAGAGAATCTGTACGTGAACATTCCACATTCTTTTAACAACCAAACATCTTCCTGAAAATTGTATTAGAGCAACATGAGCATTATACAGATGGAATGGGCCATCAATTGCGAGAGTCATGTGAGCAATAAACTAATTAACTGGGTGTTGGTGATATGAATCACAAGCCACATCTCTGATTGGCAATTCTCTCTGAAAGTATCCCATATGCTTGGCGCTCTTCCTCCTTCCCTGACCCCTCCTTCCACCTATGTACTCAACATATAGAAGAATTGTCAAAAGATAGGAGACGAGATATCAAGAATGACGAGAGGAAGAAAGAATAGAGACCTGATAAGCAGCAGAAGCAGCTCCCAAGACAAAATTGTCGGGAAGACAAACTGGCCAGGCTCTAGGAGTATAAGTTCTTGCAGCACCTCACTCTGGTTCGGGTCTCTGGATATCAGTGGCTGCGCCTTACTCTTATAGCAGCGCAAAGGTGTAGCAGAAGATTGTTATTATTATTATTATTATTATGGAGTGAAGACAGCATTGGCCGGCTACCATTTCTTGAAAAAAAAAAAAGGCGAGAGGAGAGAGGGGTGCAGTTGAACAATACTGGCGTTCGGATAAGAGCCATAGTCTTCTACGGAACAAGAAGAAGAGGAAGAAGTACGAAAACTCAACCAAGCATCGTGCGTACTCACAGGAGAGCACTGGGGCCAAGCTAACTAGTTGATGACCAACTTGCATGCATCATGCATGGTTCTTCCTCCAAGAAGAAAATTGTATGTATTCGTAGTAAATCTATGTTTCCAATATTGGTTATTATTTTCAGTTTTCAGGGCAGAAACTTGATTTATCAGAATTTCTTGGTTAAAGTTTTTTTCAAAGTTCATAATTCCATATTTGTTTGGTTGGATTCTTTCATCTGACAAAAATTAAAATTTAATGACCTTTCACTATTAAAAATTGGAATTTTTTGTAAATTATAAAATTTTGGGGACATATTTATAATTTAACAGAAAATTTAAAAAAATTTAGAATTTAACGCCTGAATCAAGTGCTAGAATCCATAACTCCATGTTCCCCATTTTAAGCAAACTTTAAAGTCATTAATTTATCAGACTTTGAAGTATTAATATTTTAAAAATCTGAGATATTTTTTTAGAACAACAGAATAAACAAATCCAAAAGTAGATTTTTCCGCTTCGCAATAAGAAGTTTAGAGTATGTGCATCGCACTGTAGATATGCAGATTTATAGCCCATATTGATAGGTGAACCCTAGCATGAATTCATCCATAGAGGATCCATTTAGATGCTGAGGAAGAAAAATTAATAATAGGATTGGGAGTCATATGCAATCACACTTTCTATGTAATAATATCCTATGATTGATAAAATGAGGCAATTAATAATAGGAAGAAATTTGCATGCAAGCTTTATTTTATTATAAAAAATATTAAGATGTTAGAACTATTTTTTAATTTTCGGAATCATAGGAAATCTCATAGTCTTGTGGGAATTTGAAATTGTCAAAAAATTATACTAAACATCTCCATATAATTTTTTTATGAAGAAAAGTTCATATAAAAACCCTAGTCACCGTTTGATTCGGAATCAGGATCAAGACTAGTGAATCACTTTTGTAAACTAATATATTTGTATCAAAATTAACGCTTCAATAATTTAAAGTTTGAAAAATTATTTAATTTTTTATAATAATTTAATTTAATAACGATGTGTAAAATACGTAATATTAATTTTATAAAAACAAAATAATTCTGAAATGGACTGTTGATTCTAATCCTGATTTCAAACCAAACGGGACCCTAATTCCTATGGGGCTATTTTGTTCGAGGAAAGTCACAACTGAATCACGGTAATCCATTTTTTAGACTGTCACTTTTTGTCCCTGTATAAGGCTAAGTTAATTCTCTCCTACCTTCTTAAGGTTCATGAAATACTAACATTTTTCTATATCCGAATAATTAATTAGTACTCAAAGGACTAAAATAAACATGATAATAGAAACAACCTTAGATTAAGTTTAACTTACCAAAAGCATTAAATTAAGTCTATCTCTGATTAGTTTTTAATGCAGAATGTGCCACAACAATTGTTTCTTCCATCCACTAAATAAAGTCTTTCCTCCATTTTTCCAATGTGAAACACCAACCGATGAGCTAAAGAATCAACATCTGCTTTTCGTCCAACAACAACAGATCAACTGCCCTATCTAGAACCACTCCTCGTGATAGGCACCACAATCACTCAACCAATAGTTGATACGAGTTCTTCCATATTTCTATTGCGAAAACTTATTCAACAACATAGATTTGGCAACTTAGCAGCAAAAAAATTCTATCAAAAATCAAAGAAATCCGAGGCAGCTCAGATCGAATCAAGAATTTCCAATCAACATTATTCATCCATTTATTACATTACTTCTGTTCATAATTGGATCCTGCCTCCTTCAAGCACAACGAAGAGAGTGATCATTTATTTATGTTGAAGTACTGCACTATATTACTAGGTATCTTAACCATGACAATTGTTTTCTCCCATTGCATACCTAGGACTTGAGGAAATTAGCGAACCATTTGAAAGAAGCTTTTGGGTATCGTTTAACGCCATTTTTGTAGTCAATGTAAATTATTCCAAACCTCATGGTATAGCCATTGTTCCATTCATAGTTGTCCATTAGAGACCATGCAAAGTATCCCTTCACATTAACCCCCAACCTACATAACAGCGGAATATCATCAAAATCATACTCTTGATGAGATTCAACATTTATTTGTTTTTGTATGCCTATTTGCTGTAAAGATATTCTGCTTGTATATTTGTTGTCAACAAAAAAAAAAAAAAAAAAAACAAACTGCATTCTATCTAGATAACTACCAATTAGAAAGGGAAAGAAACTGAGTTTGTAGATTCATGTTGTTACCTAATGGCTTCTTGAACTTGTGCCAAATGATGTGTGTAGTAGTAAACTCTTGCTTGGTCATTTAGAGCTTCTTCCAGTGAGAGCTGATCATTGTCCAATTCACAGGTGCCTGTGGGGTTCATTATAATTTAGAAGAAGGCATTGTAATTGTTTCTGAAATATGATTGCTTGGTAGGTATTGACCATTTTCAGTGATGTATATTGGCGGATCATCATACTTTGTTTTCATATACACCAACAGATCCCTTATCCCTTCTGGATAGACATAAAGCCAGTTGGAGCCAGACTGTATTTTCATGAATGAATGATGGAATGACAAGTTAGTTATCCAATATTAAATTTCTAAACACACAGTTTGAGCAAATATTTTTGATGCTAGAGAAGCACATATAAGGAGTTCCTCGGAGAACTGTAGGATTTGGAAAATTCTCTTTATATAAGGAGTATACAGATTTCCATTTTTAAGCTGAATTTTCATTGTATAAAGAAATATGATACTTTCTTTTTTTCAGGAGATTTCATGAAATCAATTGGTTCAAACTGCATAACTAGTCTAAAATCCTACAGTGATATCATAAGTGTGGAAGTCAATTTCATACCTGTTCTCCTATGGGAATGCCATCTCTCTCGACTGTACCAAGGAAGAAAATTTGTTAAGCCATTGTGCACTTGATTCTTATCAATGTAAAATATGCATAAAGATAAGCGTCTACACGAACTTGGAAGAAAAACTTGGTTAATTCTATTGTTCAAATATGGTCTGCTCCACAAGGTTTTCCGCATCATATGGACTCATTTAGCTAGACATCACATTAAAGAAATAGTTTAAATATGTAGAATATCAATGAACACCTCAAAAATGAAACGGAGGTAGCATAACAAGCGCACTAGCAGTCAAGCTGCACATTGTGTGTTCCTTCTCACAATAACTGCTAATGCATCATGCGTGCATATGCTTTTAGTTATTTGGAAGGCTGAAGATCATTAAAAACTTTGGACTTGTAACTTTGGAAAAAACTGTGATTATCTGTTGCTCCAAGTAAATCGAATATCTAATAAGAAGTGAAAAGATACTGTATTCTGGAAATAGACCTCTTCGATCAACATATGAATCTTTATCGTAGCCAATTGGCAGATCATTTGCTGATATTGGAAGGCTATACGCATATCTTGCCGTGTAATAATTGATTCCAATAAAATCATAAGAACCCTTGATCATCTTTGACTCATCCTCTGTGAAACAAGGAAGCCTCTCCCTTACCAAAGCTTTCATGATGAATGGATAATCCCCATGAACCAATGGATCCATATACCTGATTGAACAGAACAATAATGTGCGAAGAAATTAGGGAAACATCTGTCCATTTTAAGTGCCCTTAACTCTAAGAATTTATGAGGGACAAAATAAATGGGATGCAAGAATTTAAGGCATCAAACAACCAAGTTCATCTTATATTACATGTAGTAAAAGTTAAATTTCAGTATGCATTTAACAGTAAAAGCATGCTATCTTTCAAAATATAGGCTACTAACAAAAATAGAGTATTCTTGTTAATCCATGCACTATGCAACTCACTCCTCGATTGCTGTGAAAAGTCATTCATCTAAACTTTTTCTTTCTTTTTTTTTTTTTGAGAAATAATGCTATTTACTAACCATCCAAACATGAAGTCCAAGGCTCTTTCTGCTGCCTGATCATGCTGTTTTGAATTTGAGAATGGCTTCATCCACTGACTAACCAATGTAATTCCCACTTCTCCTTTTTGCTTATCCTATAGGAAGAACACGGAGCAATTGTCATGTTAGAATACATAATTAATATAAACTAAACTAAACCAAAATGATTAATGCAAATCTAAAAAAAATAGTTGCATTATTAAGCAAAAATTGGAAAGAAAACGCAGATCTTTCACCTTCGTATTTCTGATGAAAGGCTTTCTAGACTAGGTGGTTAATATTTCAGCAAGGAGATAAAAATCAATGGTGAAATGCATTAAAAAGGAAATCAATGGTTAATATTTCAGCAAGGAGATAAAAAACAATGGTGAAATACATTAAAAAAGAAACCACCTGAAATTTTTCTCGATAAAGTTTAACAGCAACTGCATGAGCCAGAATGAGATTGTGAGTTACTATATAGGGCTCTCTTGCAGAGTCACCAACGGAGCACTCCCCTTGTGACTTTGAGCATCTCCCAGGTGCAAATACGCCGCTATCATATCCATAAGCACTAAAGGTCCAGGGCTCATTCAATGTGATCCAATGCTTGACTCTGTCTCCAAATTCTCTAAAACAGATCTCACAGTAGTTCTTGAAGTCATCTCTAGAAATGAGCCCCATATCAAAAGGCACTATTAGAACTTCCAAAATTCATATTAAGCGAAAAAAGGATAAAGGGACTC
Source organism: Trichopus zeylanicus subsp. travancoricus (assembly GCA_005019695.1). NCBI lineage: Eukaryota > Viridiplantae > Streptophyta > Magnoliopsida > Dioscoreales > Dioscoreaceae > Trichopus > Trichopus zeylanicus. The sequence goes on along the minus strand of RXID01014461.1, from coordinate 72,341 downwards.
AAATGATGCTATTGATCAGCAAGATGATGAAAAGTGAAAAATAGATATACTAGAAAGAGACAGAAATGCTCACAATATCCTTTGATCAAGAAAGCCTCCATATTCATCTTCTAGAGCTTGAGGGACATCCCAGTGAAATATTGTTACAAAGGGTTTAATTCCTGCGTCATTTGCAAATATGGTAAATACAAAATTTAATATGAAATATATTCAAATTATTTGCAAGAGTCTGACAAATAAGTATAAACATACCATTCTGAATCAACTCATTGATAAGGTTATTGTAATATTCAATTCCCTCCTGATTTATGCCACCTTTTATTGATCCCTCTTCAGTGTTCCAAAGAAACAAATTATAGAACATGTCAAAGTAGTAACCACTAAGCAAACTTGCAAATATTACTTAAGAAAAAAATATAAAATGAGAAACATCAGCATTGGATTATCATGACTTGTTAAATAGCTTACTAGGTAAAATCCTCGACCAAGAGATGGAGAATCTGTACGCATCCATTCCAGCATCCCTTAAAAGTCGAACATCTTCCTGCGATTTGGACCAGAACAAGTTTCAAGCTACATGAAACACACCACAGACAGGTCATAATAATTTTCATAGTGCACCAACTTTGTATCGGTGATACGAATCGCAGGCTACATCACCGCTGCTGTGATCATCAATTTTTTCTACCAAAAAAAAAAAATGGAAACCATTGTCAAATTGCTTGTTGAACTCCAGAATGCTGAAGTTATATCTCCAAATCTGCCTGACCAAAATCTTTCCTTTTTTGAATCAAATTAAGACATACCGATCTTCTGTTACATTTTTTTTCCAAAAGCATACCGATTTCCCTAAAAACTAGAAAAAAATGAAAAAAAAACACCAATCTGTGAAAAAGATCTTAAACATCCAAGCAGGAAACCTGGCTGGCCGTGAGAAAAAGTATCCCAAATGCTTGGCCCTCTCCCTCCTTCACTTGCCCCTCCTTCCACCTACTCAATGTAATTATCCATCAACAACACAAAGAAAGACACCGAGATCAACGAGAAACAAAGAAATAAACAAAAAGAGAAACCTGATAAGCAGCAGAGGCGGCGCCGAAGGCAAAACCAGGTGGAAAGCACTTCCTCCCTGACAGCAAAATCAGCTCCTCCTCCCTCTTCTTGCAAACCAAAGGCAAAGAAGCCTTGTTGTGAACTGAACTCGGCATTGGCCTTCCTCCATTCCTTGAAAAACCAAAGTAGGAGGAAGAAGGGATGCAGTAGCTGAAAAATGGAACAGAGATGAGGGCCATGAGATCAAGAAGAACAAGAATTAGGGTTTTCCTCCTTGAGGAGAAAGTGGAAAACCTCCATGAGGGATTTATAGAATGGGAAATGGAGAGTCAAGTCAAATGCCATGAATGCATGCATGCAAGCAAAGCAATCAACGTGATTTCTTTTGAATAATGGCATGAAGCTTGCAAAGTCTTTGGATTGAAATGGAGATATTCGATCTTCGAGAAGCTGTTTTCCTTGAGGCCTACTCTCCAAATTCCAATCCCAGTCCCTCATTATTGTGAACTCCCTATTTTTTTTGATTTCATGGAGTCTTAGCTCGTGATCCTGCTCCCAAAGAGCCATAATTTTCTACTTCAGATTTTTATATGAAACCACCTTCGAGTTATTTGCAACAAACCCCTCCAATTGTGGATAATTTTTTGTTCTTCTTTGTCGAGTGGCCACTATCCTCTATTTTCTCCCATCGCCATGGGAGATGGAAATTTTCCTTTTTGATCCAATTACTCTTGGATTTCTTTTGACTCTGAGAAAACAACGGCATGCGGTTGTTAGTAAAACAAGTGTAATGTAGGTAGTTTTTTTGTAAATGTAAAACAAGGAGGTGGGCATTTCGCAAAATAACACAATGTAGGAGGGTTTCTGCAAAACTCGCTATTCGATGGCCCTTTTGGAAAACATCCTGCCTTTAATTTTATTTGAGAAAACCACCTGTAATATTAACGTTTTACAGAAAACCACCTGAAAAGAATAAGAATAATGCTCCCCGATTGGAAGACTACAAGAGCGGAGAAGACCGTGGAGCAGCTGGAGCTGGCGTCGCTGAGAATCAAAAGACCAAGTCGAATTACCAATTTGTTAGGACTCTGATGAAATAATTATGGCTTCATAAGCTGGAAAGAATACCTTGGGATTTGGATTAAAATTACAAGTAAGTTGGTCAAATGACGAGCAACCCCGCGAAATTTATCTTGGCTTTTATTCAACTATGCTGAATTACAGGGGTTTATTACTAAAAAGACTCCATTTTAATCAAAATAAGAAGCAAGGCCCAAACTAATAGTGCTTCCCTTATAATAACTACTCATACAGTACATAAGCAACTGGCAAACTTGTACAAAACTCTGCTGCAAACTGCACATGAAGAGGAATCACTTGTCTGCAACACTATGCTGAGAATCTAAAGAATGAAAGAGCAACCATTACTCATATGGATATGCTATTTGGAATTCCCCTGCCGGTCACCCCCGGGCCAGAGGATGGAAGAAGAAGCTCATACGGAGGCACGCCAGCTCCGCTCCTGTTTTTGAGACGGTAGTCGTGGTTTCGCTTGTTTATGATATCCTCGATCTCCACCAATCTCGCAGAGAACTTCTCGAAGTAACTCATTACTCGCCTATCATTTGTCCAGTGACAGTGAGAGTCCTCTGTCTCACCCAGGTACTCCTCATCAGGTGAGTGTGTTGACAGCGTATCTTGAACAGCCATCACTTGAGTTGCTTGCAGTTGTGATGGCAAAGATGACAGGAACACATACTGAGGATTCAGGATAAAATCCTCATAGTCAGCCTCATCTTCCTGTGGAATCAGCTTCTTCATTAGTGTAGGCCGATTCGGCATGTAGCCACCAAATGGGTACTGCCCAAAGTTTATGGCAGCATGTTGCCCAGAAGCAGTCCAGATCATGATGGTTACAATACCAATCAAGTCTTCATTGGTGTTTAAATTGGGCCACCAGGGTTCATTCTTCTTGTCTTCATGGCCTTTGTTCTTGATCTCATCCCACCAAGCCTGGAGCTCAACATCAGAAGCCACACTGTTTGTGTCCTTATAAAAATGATTGACATAGTCTTGTACCCAATCTTGTAATGCAGACCATACAAGCAGGCCATCAGCAGCATAGGGATAGTCCTCTATGACAAGCTTTATGCCACAAGGCATTGTAGAGTCCTCCACTGCCATGCCTCTGAAATTTAAATCGCCAAAGAGTTAAAAACTTTTGACCACCAAGTTTAATGGTATAAGTTGAAAGGGATAAGTACAAAGTAGCAATCCTACCTTCGAACCAAGTCTGCTGGTAGAGCTTCCATATCAAATCGCCACATACTCTTATAAGCAGCTGAACTTAGTTCCAGAGAGTACTTTCCAGGGCTAAAGCAATTCTCTATGATGCCACCGCCATTAATTAAACTCTGCCGAGCCAAAGCATTGATCTCCAAAGTGTATCGCATGTGCGGATGAAGCAGCTTGAAAATAGGGTGCATGGAGCTAAGCTGCCTGTGAGCTGCAATTATGCAGGCTTCCATGCAAGCATGAGTCCTCAACCTTTGATGCAGAAGCCATATTAGATAGAATTTCGAGAGAAACTCACAGAAATTTGTGTAGTTTTAAAATGTATGAGCATGGGGTAAAACAGTTCAATCATACCAGAAATACATTTTTTTTCTAACTAATTTACCAGGGACAAGCGTTTTAATAGGAAATCCATTACCAATGGTTCACTAGTTGATGGACGCCTGCATCAATTGAACAGACATGAGCTTTTGCCAATTTCCAAATCCAGTGGGTTGTTGCATCATGGCCGTGTGTATACACCCTCTTTTTTGGTGGATCTGAAGGAGTAGCCGGCAAGCTCAGCTCAATAGCAATTGGCCTAAGAACACCATTGTGAGTGAGGAAGAAAATTGTCCTTGAAGCATATGCTTTTCTTCCTTTCAAGGAATTGATCTTTTTTATGTAGGGCAAAATGAGATCATGGTAATCCAGTATAAACAATCTATTATTCTCAATTGCCTGCAACACAAATTGTGGAAAGCTTGTCAGGTGAAAAGAGAAAAAATAGGGTTCAGTAATTTCATATGTACCAACCTCTTCAACAGTCATTCCATGCAATTCATGCTCTATATATTCCTTGGTTAAAGCAGACTCTGGAGGACCATAAATTGCAGGATCTAACATGCTCAGAATGGGAAATTCCTGCAACAATTCACTTAAGTGCTTCAAAAGCATGGAAAAGCGAGGCAATCCTAAGCGTTTTGAGTAGGGTTGCATACCCTCAATCTCTCGATGCTAGCTGGATTTACACCAGCTAGAGTCTGGCGTGCAAACTCATTGTCACGCAACCAAGAAAATCTATCTCCTGGATAGAAATAAGTACCATCAGAATAAGTTATTGAATTCTCAGCAATAACGAAAAGCAGGTGATTACACCATTGTAAGATAAAAAACAGAGCTAAGTGACTCACTTGATATAATTGATGGTACTTCATACTTCATTAGCCTTTCACCCATGGTCATGATGCCTTTCATTAGTGTAGGAAGCAAGAGCCTTTCGGTAACATTTGGTTTGTCATGCTTCAAAAGTACCCCATCTTTGTATAGCTGGTCAATGTCAGAGAAGCATTGAAATTGGCGATCTGAACTTGAAAGTGTTGCTTTTAGGGCCGGTATCAAGTTGTGGAACAACGCTTTCAGAGCTCCAGCAGAAAAATCAGACTGCTTGACTTCCTCAAATGTTTCATCCCGTGGAACATATACAGGATGAGGTTTCTCTACCCTACTCTCAGTATTTGGATCTGGTTGTATTTCAACAAGTACATGGTAAGAATGCATGTTATGTCAAAGATAATGATTTCTTTGTAGTTTGAACCAAACAAAAATCAATGATCAGTGAGAGACACACCACAAATGGTACTACCAAGTTAGGCTTCTTAACTGTGAGTATGCAAATACTGATCTTGATATGCAAGTTAATAACACAAAATTTAATGATTTAAATAATAGCAATACCTGATTTTGACGGTGGTCTGCCTGTACAACATCTTCTAGGATATGGCCTCTCATCACCACCAAGAACTGGTCTAGCAAGATCTTCCCCTCTATCAGGATTACCCAAATCATTATACACATCATAGTCATATATTCTATCAATCTTCTTTCTCTCGCCTTGCCCATTCCCTCGAAGGCTGATCAAATCTTCTTGTCTCAACTCTTTAAGACCATTGGGGGTTTGTGAAGGCAAGTATGCCTTCTTGTTGCAACAACATAGAACATATGTCAAAATTTGTCTACTTTATCAGCAATACCAATCTGTTATATGCAAAGTGCAATAATAGAAATGCATGCTCTTGTTATCTGAAAGAGCAGAAATATCCCAAAATTATTTGCTTAGAAGATGACACAAACAATTTTGCTTCTTGAAGTATCCATCTACTGTTGTGTTCCTCACCTGATTACAAAACAGGATCCTGCTTTGTGGATTATCAGCACGAGAATGAATCCAAGAATTTGCAGGGAAGAAGACAGGGCCTCCGGCAAAACCATGCACCACAATCTCGCTTACATAGAACTCCTTGCTATGAAGATTTGTAATGATAATCGCCCCCGGATGACCAAATCCCGGTTGAACAGTGAGATTGGCAACATACTCGGCAACCAACGGATTGTTTGATGGTTTGGGCAACCAACCCCTTACAGGAGTCTGCGCACTCCTCTTCCCAGACTTAGTCTCTGAACATGAAAAACAAAAATTCAACTAGTGTAAGCTCATTCACGAATCACAAAGAAATACCGCGAATTATAAAAATAATTAGCTGCAAATTATGAAGTAGATATAAACAATTTGTATAAATTACTGATCCTAAAAGTACCGAGATAAATTCCAAAATTACTTCCCCTAAATAGACGAGAACAAAACATAGAAAATGACTGCAGGATTACTTCTTCACCTCACAAGCCACAAACAGAAATTTCAATATATATGCAAACTAAAACAAAATCAAAACCGAGTTTTGAGATGAGAACCCGGATCGATCTCCTCGCTGACGAGCTGAACAACGATGCCGCACCCGATCCCGTTGACGAACGACTCCCACTGCTCCTCAATCTTCTCCACCAGCCTCTCCTTCATCTTGTTCCTTACGCTCACCACCACCCTGACATCCACTCCCCCCACAAGAGACGGCGGAGCGATCACCCTCGCGCCGTCGACGACAGCAGCAGAGGCGCTCTTCTCGTCCCTGCTGATCACAGCCCAAACCACCCGATTTATGGCGGGGCCACGGCGGAACCTCCCACGGAGCTCCTTCCCCGGCAAGATCCCGTCTTTGCGGTTTCTGTTGACGGAGGCGAGCCCGGAGCTGGGGTTTGGCGGGTTAATCGGAGATTTGGCTGCGAACATGGTTGATTTCTTGGAAAATCGAGGAAGAATAAGAAAGCTGCAGGCTTCTGGAGATTTCTTGAAGTTTTATGAGCCGATTATGGAGAAGAAGATGTGATCTTGCTTGCTGCTGCTGCTGCTGCTGCTGAAGAAGAAGCAGAGCAGTCGACAGAGCAGTGAGAATGGAGTGGCTGTTTTAATTTGTGGAATATAATTGTTGAAGTCGCGTTTTGCCAGCAGCGTAGGGTAGTGGCTGGGTCCATTCAGCAATAGCTACGAGAGAAGTGCATATAGAAGATTAAGACGTTCGGAATTAAAATTAGTAAATTATTTTTTTAATTAATTTTATAATAATTAAAATTCTAAAAATTATTTAGTTTTCTATAATAATTTAATTTAATAATAATATAAAATAAATAATATTAATTTTATCAAAAATATTGATCTTAATCTTAATTCGAAATCAAATAATGACTAAAATGGTTTAGCTGAGTATTAGACTCAAAACCAGAAGAGAGTAGACAAGGTGGTGAGATATTTACGAATTATGCTTCATGACGATTTTTTTCCCTTTTTTTGCAAAAAATAAAAATTTTATGTATTTACAAAAAATCCCCTCTGTTTTTTAATATTGAGCTCCATAAAGTATGTTCAATTAGTCCTCGGACCATTCATTTGTAATTAGAACGTAAGTCCGTTGTCTATACTAAAATATATTGTACTTTAAGCTAAAATTTGGTAGTTATCAATTTTTTTCTTGAAAAAGCAAAATCTCTATTAGATCAAAATTGGCCATTAATATAAGCAAAAAATTTATTTTTTTATTCTTTTTTTAGGAAGACTGAAAAATCCAAATTCAGAAGTCAATTACACGATTAACACACACGCTGCCATGGCGGCTGCAACACGTGACCCAATGCCAGGCAATTATTGATTGTAAAAAAAGGAAAGTTGGTGAGGGTCGCGACAGCTTGTGTGGCCCACGCACGTGCCTAACACAGACAGGTCGTTTGGAGCTCCAAGTAGATTTGACTCGATCGAGTTCAGTCAATTATAAGACTCAGTCTGCAGCATACTCTTCGGAGGACGGTAATTGCGCCGCGTAAGCAAATTTTTTCTTGGGCTAATTACCTACCCCCGTCGAATATTTTTATTTATAAAAAAAATAAATATTAATATTTTTTAAATAAAAAATTATAAATAAACTGAAATATTTTAAATATTTTATAAATAAATCTTAACATTTGTATATTTACAAACCTTGAATATTTTTATTTATAAAAAAATCCAAATGATAATATTTTTTAAATAAAAATTTATAAAAAGAACCTTAAATATTTTAAATATTTTACAAATAAACCTATATAAGAAATTTAATTACAATTTTTATATTATCAATTTACAAATAAGGTCTTTGAATATTTTTATTTATAAATAAGTCTAAAATATATACGTTTTAAAATAAAATTTTATAAAAATAAGTTGAAAGTATTAAAACAAAAAATTTTAAAATACAATTTCAATATTTTGTATATTTATAAATAGGCCCCGCAAATATTTTTATTTATAAATAAGCTCAATTTTTTTTCAATTTTTTAATAAAATTTTACAATATTGAAGTTTTAAAAATTAAAATTTTGAATTACAAGTTTAATATTTGTACATTTTACAAATAGACCACTTGAATATTATTATTTATAAATAAGTTTAAAATTTTATTATCTTTAAAATAAAATTTTACAACAAAGACATTCAAGGTTTTTAAACTTAAAATTTTAAATTACAAGTTTAATATTTGTACATTTATAAATAAACCACTTTAATATATCTATTTATAAATAAGTCCAAATTGTATTATTTTTTAAATAAAATTTTACAAAAAAGACATTGAAGGTTTTAAAACTTAAAATTTCAAATTACAAGTTTCATATTTGTACATTTATAAATAAACCCTTTGAATTTTTTTATTTATAAATAAGTCCAAATTTTTATCATTTCTAAAATAAAATTTTACAAAAAAGACATTAAAGGTTTTTAAACTTAAAATTTCAAACTATAAGTTTAATATTTGTACATTTAAAAATAAATCAATTGAATTTTTTTATTTATAAATAAGTCCAAATTTTATTTTTTTTGAAATAAAATTTTACGAAAAAGTCATTGAAAGTTTTTTAACTTTAAATTTAAAATTACAAGTTTAATATTTATATATTTAAAAATAAAATCCTTGAAATATTTGTAGAAATATGAAACTTGTAATTTAGGTATTAAATTTAAATTTTTAAAATACAAGTTTAATATTTGTATATTTACAAATAAGCCCCCTAAATTTGTTTATTTATAAATAAGTCACAACTTTAATTTTTTTTACAATAAAATTTTAGAAAACAGACATGAAAGATTTTTAAGTACCCTAATTTTCAATTACAAGTTTAATATTTAGACATTTACATAAACTCATCAAATATTTATATTTATGAATAAGTCTAAATTTTGACAAAATTTTGTTTAAAAATTAACATGAAAAATTAGATATTTTCTGAAATAAGATTGTAATTAACATATGCATATTAAAAGACACATAACTAATTATATAGATACAACATATTCTAATATTAAATATCATAATATATACGTTACAACGTTTATATCCAAAATAATAGTAATGAATATTCGTAAGTACTATATATCATAAGACACACTATAGTGTTGACACCCACATAGCAAGTTATTTATAAATACATCATCCAATATTTGATGAACTTCTTATAAAAAAATATAATGATATTTATTAATTATTTTTTAAAAATCACATAAATTAAGATAAAAAATTTGTTAATATTTTTTAAGAAAAACTTATATGATCGATTCATACTAAAATCTAAAGTTTTTTCGGCAAATCTTTCCCCTTCGCTTTTCTGCCACGTTTTTTTATATATAGATTTTCAATTAATTTTTAATTTTTTTATTCTTGATTGTTGCTGGATAAAAATATTTTAATTTATTATTGTGATCCAAAAAGCTCTTTCCTCCCATAGCATGCAATCCGTCCATGTCCACCCCTCTCCGCCGCTTCCTCACCACCTCCCTCACTGTCAAGTCCTTGTACAAGCTTTCCGATACCAATGGACTCCTCCGAAACGGCTCGACGGAGAAGCGATCAGCCGGTGTGGGGGGCTTCTTCACGGCCTCCGCCGTCTTGTAGATCACATCCCAGCACACATGGTCCTTGCTGAGCACATTCGGCGTCCCAATCCACTCCCCTGTCGCAAGCTTCTCTATCCCCGCGCTAATTGCGGCGTAATAGACGGCGATCTCAGCCGCGCCGCCGGGGAAGATAGCGATGGCGCAGTCGGGATGCTGGGCTTCGATCCAAGGGAATCGGCCGCGAACAGGTCGATCCGGCACGTCCGGCGCCGGATACGTCGCCAAAATATGAGACACTCGTGATCATGGTGGCCGAGGCCATCGAGAAGGCGTGCGTCCCATCCCATCGCCGCGGCGGCAATCGCCACGGCTGCGATGGCGTGGCCGATGTCGTGGTTGCAGTACCGGAGCGCCCTTTCGCCGTACTTCCAGGCCTCGCGCCAGAAGATCGAGGAGAGGACAACGACGAGGGGAACAGAAATCTTGGAAGGTAGATCAGCGTCAAGGACGGAGCGGATCTGGAGGGAGTGGTCCTTGGGGGAGTAGTGGGCGACGAAGGGGTGGTCGGCGAGAGAGCAGACAGCGGCGGAAGAGAGGACGTGGGCCTCAGTTGGGTGGAGGTTGCCGAAGGAGGGGTTGACGAGAAGGGACCAGGTGGAGAGGCCGGTGGACTTCCAGGCGGAGAGGAAGAGGGAGTCAAAGAAGAGGCGGGAGAGGGAAGAGAATGAGAGGGGAAGGAGGAGGTGGAGAATAGGAAGGGATAGTGAGGGGAGTCGCCAGGACGAGGAGGATGGTCGAGGAGAGGGAGGAGCGGAGCGGAGAGGAGGCCCCAGGCCGGCGAGGGCCCGCGAGCGCGCCAATAAGGATCTGGCGTCTGCGCCCGTGCGCCCTCGCCGTCCTGGGGCCTGCGCTTGCACCCTCCGGACTGGCAGAGTAAAATGAAAAGAGATAAAATTTAATTATAAATATTAGAAATTTTTTTATAAATATAATTAATTTAAGAGTGTTATACGTAAATATTTAAAAATTATATATATAATAAATAATATTTTTTTAGAAATTTAATTATAAAATTGAAGAAGGTAAAATGAAATTTTTTTTAAAATTTTTTTGATTAAGTAATAATTAAGAGTTGTTAATTTTTTTTAAAAAGAGAATAAATAATTATAAAAAATTTGAGAGATTTTTAATAATTTTAAAAAATCTTAGGAGTATAGATAATTAGCTTTTTTTTTTTTCTTTTGTAGGCTAATCACACGTCGGAAATGTTCGACTTGCAATTGAGCACCATGGTCCGACTTCCAATTCATCCCTCCTCAGTTGACATGTTCAACTATCTTCCGAAATTGAAATATACGAGGCCACGATGGGTCCTTTTAGAGTCGGTGAGAATGCGAGTTCTGCATTCCAGTTATTCAACCCAAAGTAGTATTTCAAAAAAATATATATATACATATAACTTTTTAAAATTTTGTCAAATTATATATTGTATCTACAAACTTAAAAATTATATCCACCACAGAGGACTTTTTGCATACAAGCCCCTATAAGTTGCCACAATTGCAGATGCCCACCTGAGATTTGAATGAGCCAGTAGTTTTTTTTTACAAAACGACGACTTTCAAATTGGCGTAAACAGAATACTCCATTGCATAAATACACATGAATTGTTCAGGAATATCTCACTTATTTGCTGAATCTTGTGTCATAAAATCTAAGCTAGGAGTTGATCATTCATTGGAACTTCCAAAAGCACAGATCAATGTCTATCAGCAGCTAGTCTAGAAGAGGAAGTAGTTACGAGAGAGAGGAACCGAGGAGGCTGGATCACATGTGAGAACCTCTCCATCAGCTCGCACAATATAGGTCTCGGGGTCGACTTCTATTTTCGGAAGAGCATCATTGAGCTTCATGTCTAACTTTGTGAGCGTGCGGACATATCGAACAGCTTCCACCCTCTTTCTGAGACCATACTGTGCACCAATATCTGCATCTTTAGCAGCCTGCATTTCATAATGCTAAGAAGTCATGAGGTCTGAAGTATCGGCTGATATGAATATGGATCAGCTGATGTGTGCCCAAATTCTCTGAAAGATCATTTGTCCTTCACCACAACCATACAGTATCTTTTAATTTATCCTGATTTGCTCATTTTGTGTGCATATCAGTGAGTACTGATATTGGTGTTAAAGATTCACACTCAAAGTTAATGCTGGCGAAAGTAATTGAACTTTTTGCTGTCTAAATAGAGTAGAGACTTCCAAGTGTTGATGATGGTAAATTGAATGCAACAAAGAAATGATGCAGATATGACTTACTTTGCTCACAAAAGTAATAGAGTTGGAGCTTCCAGCTTTCCCAAAAGCAGCAAACATTGGCCTCATCATCACCTGTAAACAATGCACTCCATTACTTTAAGCACAGAAATCTTCATGATCCGGAAAACATTAAAATAGTAGATGAAGAATTATTATTGACGGACAGTACCGGTTCAGGAGTAGGGATGCTAGCATTTGGATCCCCCATGTTCGCCCAAGCGATTTCACCACCTTTGATAACCATTTCCGGTTTTGCGCCAAAAAAAGAAGGTTTCCACATGACAAGATCAGCAATTTTCCCAACCTATGTGCAAACAGCAAAAAGAGCACAATAATCCAGAAGAAAGCACAAGTTCTCTAGCTATTAACAACAAAATAAAGAAGGGATGTACCTCTATAGAACCAACAAGGTGAGAAAACCCATTAGCTATTGCAGGATTTATAGTGTATTTTGCAATGTAACGTTTAATTCGGAAGTTGTCATTTTCAGACCCCATGGGCTCAATTGATCTCCCTCTTTGCAATTTCATTTTGTGAGCTGTTTGCCATGTCCGAGTAATCACCTGAGAAAATTAAAATGCAAGAAGTATTTAACATGGAAAATTGGAAACAACTTCAAGACCAAACTATGTGCACGAATTTGCTTATGGAGGAGTGACAAAGAACTAGCAAAGATGCATCAGGACATCAAGTCAAATATATGTTTGTCCAGTTAAAATAGCCAATTCAGCTACATTTCAGGCTAGATGTATGATATGTTTTTCTGAGAATACTTGTGCAACTCTAACTGGAGTACCATCAATCAAAACTTTTAAAGGGAAATAGAGATAAAATTATGGTAGACAATATTTCAACATACAACATACCTCTCCTACACGACCCATAGCCTGAGAATCAGAAGATATAATACTAATGGCTCCCATATCATGCAAGATGTCTTCTGCAGCCATTGTTTCTGCACGAATGCGGGACTCTGCAAATGCCACATCTCCTGGTATGTCTTTATTAAGATGGTGGCATACCATCTGTTGAGATTGTGTTTGGTTTTAGATAGTAGCATGAGAAAGAGTTTATATGACGAAAGTGTGGCTGTTGTTTTACCAGCATGTCAAGGTGCTCATCTACAGTATTTGAAGTAAAAGGTCGAGTTGGATTTGTTGATGAGGGCAAGACATTTTTGACACCACATACTTTAATGATATCTGGAGCATGACCGCCACCAGCACCTTCACTATTCTATGCAATTATAAGGAAGATTCTTTTAGCAGAAAGAATGTGAAACAATCACAGTAACTACCCTTTTCCAAGAACAGGAACATTGCACATTAACAATAAACAAAGTTACTATAACAAAAGGAACTGCACGAAAATTGAGATTTCAACTCCACCATTAGCATCATAGAGTTTTGTTATATTAATGAAAACCACTTGCCTGTGGTAAGTATGTATAGTTCTACCCTTAAATGCAGCAATTGTCTGTTCCACAAAACCGGATTCGTTCAAGGTGTCGGTATGGATGTTAACCTGAAAGAAGTTCAAGAATGAGAATCCAACACATTCATGATAGATATATCACATGACTGGTGAAATAAATAAGTTGCTCACTTGGATATCAAACTTGTCAGCCACTGCCAAACAATTATCTATTGCAGCAGGGGTGCTTCCCCAGTCCTCATGGAGTTTTAGACCCATAGCACCTGCCTTGACGATTTCAGTCAAACCGTCTGGTCTGGAGCTATTCCCCTGGTTAATTTATTATAAATGCAGAAACTTTAAGCATATAAATAATCTTGACAAAATTGTGCTTGTATATGGTTTAATATTCAAGAGTTATTTATTTAGCTTCTTTAGATCTCTCTTAAAAGAGGATTTTTATGCATGCCTCCCTGAAATATGTCATATTTTTGCATTGCCCCTTGACATTTCAAATATTTGTGTATAGCACCCTTATTTTCATGTTTATTGACCAAAAGCTCCCTGGAGACAGTCCAATGGAGGGGTGATTGGTTGATAAAAGTGAAAAGAAGTGGATTGCACAAAATTTCAAAATGTCAAGAGGCATTGCATAAATATGAGAAATTTCAGGGGTTATGCATAAAAAACAAGAAAAGAGGTTAGCTATTTAGATACATGCATCTATATAGGTATATGTATGCAAATGTAAGAACTGACCCTACTGGAACAGGCTTTGCTCAAACTCATCCCAGTATTAACTTTTGAGCCTGGCAAGCCTGTTCAAACTTTGACTTCTCAAATACCAATATAACATGGTATAACTGCAGAAACAGAAAAGGATTACCTTGCCAGTGAATCCAGTATTAATTGGTAAGTCATCAGTTGATTGCAGCATTAACTGCATTTGAATTGGGGCTGGCGTACAGGTAGTGGCACGAGTTCCATCTGCAGGTCCTGTCCCACCTCCCACGAGCGTACTGATGCCTAAGCAGATCATATCACAGTTGTTTGATATTTTAAAAGAACAATACTAGTCTATACAAAGCAGCAAGGCTTAGCATATAGCTCATGTGTTCAATCAATTAATGAGTTTCCATAGTTTGAGCTTCAATTTTCACAAATCACAAGCAATATTAGCTGATAAATGGGTTAAAGATTAGATGATGCATTATATTGCTGATTTATAAATCCACAGATAGGTACACAGACAGCCTTATGGATTCATTACTTTAACAGCTAGAAACAAGGACATATCATGCAGGTAAAAGAGGACCTCACCGGCTGATATTGCTTCTTGTGCCAACTGAGGACATATGAAGTGCACATGACAATCTATGCCCCCTGCAGTTACAATCATGCCTTCCCCTGCAATAACTTCAGTACTGACCTGCAATCAGAAATATAGGATCAGCCATTTCTGCTAAAAAACTAATATTGACTGAAATGTAGAACCAAAACTGCACAGTGGAAGAATAACTACCCCAACAATCATATTAGACTGAACACCATCCATGACATCAGGGTTCCCAGCCTTTCCTATGGCACCAATAATCCCTCCTTTGATTCCAATATCTGCCTTGTATATTCCTGTATAATCAATGACCACAGCATTGGTGATAACAGTGTCCAAGCAGGCAGAAGCTGGATAGCCTGTTGCCTGTCCCATTCCATCACGTAAAACTTTTCCACCACCAAATATACATTCATCGCCATAGACAGCAAAATCGTTTTCAATTTCAGCATATAGTCCAGTGTCTCCAAGCCGTATCTTGTCACCAGTAGTAGGTCCATACATGTTTGCATAAACTTCCCGCCGCACTTCCAATTCAGGGCAATTTTGACTGCCATATACTCCAATTACACCTTCACTGAAACAAAGATCAATTGAAGTTTGTTTGTGAATAAAATCATCTTAATTTCCAACTGTTAGTATTTCTGGCAGAGAAGGTAAAAAGGGTGCAGTAACAGACTTTTGATAGAATTTCATTTGTCGTCATCATCAACCTGTTTTTAAATAAGTTCAAAAAACTATCACTGGATACCCAAAAAAGAAGGGTGATTAAATCATCTAGACCTTGCTTCTGATTGTTCATCATTTCCAAATCCTTCAGCTCGTATCACTTCCATCACTTCCTCAAGCTTGGACAAATCAACTGGGCCATCTACAATGCCATTCCCACCTCTAATTACCTGATGACCTCCGATGCTGACGAGAGTGACACTTTTGGAGTCCCCTGGCTAGTATATTGCAATCTTAGTGAAACATGACAATATGCCTACCATACAAACAGTGCTCAAATAAAAAGTTGCAGATAGTAGCATATTCTTAAAGCAGCCTAGCAATTAATTGTAGAAGAAAGCATAGTACTGTAATACAGAGAAAAAGCAGCAGCATTCTGAAGATCACACTTGGGAGTTAGGACCTTATTGTCAAGTAGCAATTAGCTTATTAAGATTTTTTTAAACAAACACTCCCAAGATTCATTTCAATCAAGTCACAAGTATTTTTATTGTGCATTTATTAGGACGTAATCATCATATAGCTATCTTGCAAATGCAACCATCTAGTAATTGATTGTGCTCTAGTTTGGTCACATTAATAAAACGACAGTAAGGACCAGGCTGATGTCATGCACTCTAACAAGTGCATGCTCTGATAAGCATGGTCACACAAACAAACTACAATTAGGAACCAAGCTGATATAAACTTCTAGACAATGATAAAAACAGATCATCACGCAAGTCCAACAACAATTTAGGAAGATGAGACAAATGCAAAACCACATAAATCACATCAATCACTTAGTTTATCCATTATAGCAACAGGATATCAACAAATTAACAAAGCTGTGCCAGTTCGACAAAGGTCAATTATCATCAGAAACAATTACAACAGTGCAATACCTCAAATCTAGTAGCAGTCCCTGCAGGTATATTTAACCGCATACCATACGACTTTCGTCGGTCAAACACTAGGCTAGGATTCGTCTCAATGAAGTGATAATGACTGCCTATCTGAAACCAAAATTCAGTTTCAGAACAAATCATAGCTATGAAAATAGAGATCATCAAATATCAGTTGCACATTATAGGAACCACAAAAGGAATCCAAACAGGAGTGACAAAGGAGATTACCTGAATTGGCCGGTCTCCCGTGTTAACCACTCTTAACAAAACAGTCTCTCTTCCCCTATTAAGGACAATATTCCCACCTCCAAACAGATATTCACCAGGAATGATATCATTTCCATCAGCCACAAACGAATCAAGTGAAGGAACTGCAGAAGATTGATCAATG
Source organism: Trichopus zeylanicus subsp. travancoricus (assembly GCA_005019695.1). Classification (NCBI taxonomy): domain Eukaryota; kingdom Viridiplantae; phylum Streptophyta; class Magnoliopsida; order Dioscoreales; family Dioscoreaceae; genus Trichopus; species Trichopus zeylanicus. The sequence goes on along the minus strand of RXID01014461.1, from coordinate 55,690 downwards.
CCCATCACAGCACTATTCAGAGACAGCTACTTTTAGCAACAAACTACTTTTCTACAGCAGAGTAAGACTACAGGGTTGAGAGATAAATTGCAGCTGCTTTTGGACAGTCAAAACAATTCTCTGTCTGGTGCATCACCAAATGTCAGTTCTGCACAGATGACTCATAGGCTCATCATGGAACTCACTAACATTGTGTTTGTAGACCTTTTGTGAATTCAAATTCATCAAGGACCTTGAGAGAGAGAGAGAGGTCACAGCCAATCTCAAACCAACCAGTCAAGATTATGTGAGGCATTAATATTTCAGGTCAATAAATAGATTAGGTCCTTAGGAATTAATTAAATCGTCTTTCTCACCAGGAAGAAAAGAACCAAGTAAGGCCATCTCTAAGTTGCCATCTTCATTCGCAATAGGATCATGTACTGTGATCAGCTTTGTCCCATCCTGGAATGTCCCTTCAACCTGAAAATGTAGATACACGAGATAATTGAGTTTCAATTTACCAAAGCAGTCAAACTGATAAAATATTGACCAATGATGCATATATTTACAAGAATAAAACAATGACACACATTAAACATAATTTATATCCATTGCATTATAATTTCAAGAATAAAAGTATGACACACATTATACATAATTTATATTCATTGCATTATGGCCATTCCCTTGCAGCGTCTAACAAATTAGTGAAAATGAATACAGAAAATTTAGTGACAGACAGACTCAACTCATTCACAACATTTAGTATTACTTTGTGAAGAAAGAGTTGTACAGAAGAAGAAATACCTGAACGGTCTCTAGAAGATGTGGAACAGCTGGAAGAACTTGTCTTCTGGTAAATATAACAAAACAATAATTATCAGATGGTTCTGTGCAAATATTTTTAATTGTTTCGCACAAAACAAAAAAAATCAAACAACCGGTTATAAAATATTGCTTTTTTTCTTGAGGCTCCTTCAGTGGAGTGGCAGGGATAGAATCCTTATGGTAAACAACCATAAGGATAATGAAAATGAACAAGAAAATGTTGCTCCTAACTTTATGATTATTCAGTTGCACCAAAATGGACACATTAGAAATTGAACATCAAAATTTAGTGGCGTCCCAGCATATTAGCCCACCTTCCTAGAAGTTGTCTCCCAATGTTCATTAACTCTGCAACTGTCAAATCTCCATTGCGAACAAACTCCAGAATCTGTGGATCAACAAATTGAGTTAAAAAACATTCATTTTTCAAGTAATGGAATCAACATGATTTTGAGAAATAAAAGCAAAGACACACACACACACACACACACACACACACACACACACGATGTGTACTGCTGAAAAACAGAAGATATGCGTTAGCTGAAAAATAACCAACAGATTCATCTGTCAAGCTATAAGATCCCTAATTCATATTATAACCATCAATTTATCAAATTTATTCACACCAATATGCACAAACACATACATGTATGTTTATGTATTTGAACAGGTAAATGTGCCCTATATATCTATATGTACATATAGCCACCTATACTTGGTGAATAAGAAATATTCTTTTAAGCATCATGAGGAACTTCTCTATATCCGATGCCCTAAGTCAACAGTTAAACTCGAGGTCCTCAAAATTAGTGGAAGTAACTTAGGTTTCACCTTATGTTATACAATTCCATAATTGCTTCAACTTGAACCCTGGTAGATATTAAACTTCAACTCCACTATCCTATGCTCGAGCCCGACCGCACATTTTCTACATACCCGTCTATGCCATCAACCTTCCAAAGTTTCAAAATGAGTCTTCTTGTTTGACACGATTAGCCGGAAAAGGGACGAAATCAAGAGATTGATACATAATTTAGGAAGGTTCAAGGAAATTGATCCGATAATTGCACATTCAACACGAGCTATTTGGCACCAGTCTCCATCCATTTGCATCCCGGAGCATTAAACCACGAACAGACAAACAAACAAGAAAAGCAAGAAAAGAACTCAGATCACAATTGCCCTACAAAACTCAACAATCAACCGCACAAGACCTGAGTGGAGATGAGCGCGACGGCCTCGACGTAGTTGAGACGCAGGCTGAAAGCGAGGCGCTTCTGCGCTAGGAACCCTGCCTGGTGCAGGGCCAGCTTCTCCGCCTCCCTGGGCAGCAGCTTCATCTCTCAAATCTGCAATCCAGTGCCCAAAATCCAACCTTCAAAACTAAAAAAACAAAGAAAAAAAGATGCGCATCAGAAAACCGGATCTTGCATTGATTTCTATTGCGAGAATCGGGAGTGGAGATCGATTGCGATGGGGTTTCGAGCGATTTCCGGATTTGGAAGTGAAAAGGGCGAGAAGGGGGAGACCTGATGCTGATTGCTGGCTGCTGCTGTGGCGCAAATGGAAGTCTTCCACGATGTATCTCGGCGCTCTGGGATTAGTACTTCGTGACTTTCTGTTCCCCGTTAAAATATAATTCGATTAATAAAAAATCACTTATTTTATTATGAATTGATGAAATATTATTTACTTTATTATTACTAATAAAAATTTAATTATTTTATACTATAAATATATAAAAAAATATTTCGATTAAAATATTTTAAAAATATTCTAGTTTAATTTAATTTTTTCAATTAAAATATAAAAAAAATCATATTATTTTCATTTCATTTTAATTTGAATAATTATTAGATTGATATAAAACATAACTTATCTTAATTTAATTTTTATGAAATATCGATTATCTGATTTTGTAAAGTTTTCAAGCTAATTATCAGATAATTATGAATTGAATGTCTGAAAAAAATTTTAAAAAATAATTTTATCTTTTATATTAATTTAATTGATAAATTTAAATTGTAATAAAATATTTTCTAAAAAAATTAATCAATATAATTTTTACAAATTTATAACAGAGTTTTTAGCTAAAAACCACTTGCTTTATTATGAATTTATGAAAAATTACCTGCTTTATCATTATTAACAAAAAACCACTCGTCTTATATTACAAATTCACAAAAAATTATATCAATTAAATTATTTTTAAATATTAATTTAATTTAATTCAATCAATTAAATTAATATAAAATATTAAGTCATTTTTATTTGATTTTATTTCGGACTTCACAATTATTGGACAACTAATTTGACAAAAATAGATTTTAAATTTCTAATTTTATAAAATTGGATAACCAAATTTTTATAAAAACTATAATAAAATATTTTTTATATTAATTGAATATTTATTTAAAGTAAAACCAAATGAGAATAATTTAAATACTTTATATTAATTTTAATTTATAAAATCAAATCAAATTAAAATAAGTTTTAAATATTTTAATTGACGTAATTTTTTATAAATTTATAAAGCGAGTGATTTTTTACTAAGAATGATAATGTAGGTGATTTTTCATTTATTTATAATAAGGCGTGTAGTTGATTATCAACAAATTTTTATAATATAAGGTTAGTGATTTTTTTACTAATAATGATAAAATAGATGATTTTTCATAAATTTATAATAAGTTCATTGTTAAAAATTCTAAAAAAAACATATTTATTAAATTAATATAAAAAATAAAATTATCCTTATTTAGTTTTGATTTGTATAATTATTAATTTAATATAAAAATTACTAGTCTTATTCTATTTTTTAGGAAGGACGTTTATTTAGTATTATGAAACTAAAAATTTAGAATTCAATTTTATTAAATCGGTTGTTCGGTGATTATAGATCAGTTTTCCAAACTAAAATTAAATAAAAATAATTTAATTTTTTATATTAATTTAAATGATAAATTTAAAATAAAATAAACTTATTTTTTGAATATTTTAATCCTTATGATTTTCTAAAAAATAAATTTACGGTATATGATAAGTGATTTTGCATTAATAGTGATAGTGCAAGTGATTTTTCGTAAATTTATCATAAAACAAGTAATTTCTTGATCAAAACTCTTTTATTTTTCTTAATCCATCTAATCAAAAGCGAATCCTTATTATCTAATAATCATGTTAATAATTGTCGTGTTTCTTTGATAAATCTCAAATCGACAAAAACAACTAAACATCCAAAAGATGTCAACAACAATGATTTTTCAAATTCAACTTGATTATTATATCTGTTTTATCGCGTATAACATAAAACATATTGAAATTGATTAAGCAGCATAACTAAATATTATTGAATGAAAATTTAATGGTTACATTTAGTCATACTAATTAATTAATTTTATCATTGGAAATTTTACTGGTATACCCCCTAAAAAATACTAAATTAACACATATATCCCTTTAAACTTTTTGATTATATCCATACTTTTCTAAACTTTTTTTTTGCGTCTATATTCTTTATATTAAAATAATATTTATTTTTTTTCTGATAAATATGGTATAAAATCATCAAAATAATTTTACATATATATTCTTAGAGAAAGGACAAATTTAGTTATTAAAAAAAAATTTAAGTTTTACCATATCGAATCTTTAAGTTTTTTTATCTCTTTAACATCAAAAAAGAGAAAAGTATTACTTTAAAAAATCGAAATTTTTAGCAACTAACCACTTGTGTTATAAAGAATTTATGAGAAATTACCTATTTTATCACTATTAGTACAAAATTACTTATTTTATATTATAAATTTGTAAAAAATGACATTGATTAAATTATTCAAAAAATATTTTAATTTGATTTTATCTTGTTAATTAAATTAAAATAAAAAAGATCAAATTGTTCTCATTTAGTTTTGATTTGGACAATCGTTTACTATTGCTAAACAATTGATTTGACAAAATTAAATTATGAATTTATAGTTTTATAATACCTAATAGTTGATACTTCATAAAAACTAAGATAAAACGAGTAATTTTTATAATAATAATAATAATTCAAATAAAAATTTAAATGAGGATAACTTATTGTTTATACTAATAAAATTAAATCAAATTAAAATATTTTAAAAAAAATTTTAATTGATGTGATTTTTATAAGTTTATAATATAAGGCGAATGGTTTTTTACTAATATAAAAAATAAGTGATTTCTCACAAATTATGCATAAGATAGATAATTTTTTACTAGAAATACAAAAAATTAAACAATGTCAAGAAAGCACTTGCTTTACACATTTAAATAAATTAGTAGACAAGCATTGTAAATGCAGTAGTTTTTAAAAAAACAATATAAATTTAATCAATATCTGTTTATACGAATTAACTAATTATTTATTATTATAAATACTTTTTAAAAAAATATAAAAAAACCTTAAATTAACATATTAATCTAGATTATTAGTCAAAAATTAATTTGTCTAGTAAATTATGACATATTAAATTCGTATTTTTATTATTAATATCGATTAATAAGACGAGCGATTTTATGAGATCAATAAGAGTGCAGCTGCGTTTCAAAAGTCGCTTGGGGCCCGTTTGGTACGGGGTCAAGGTCAAGGTCAAGATTAAAAGGAGGGGTAAAATGTAAAACGCTAATGCGGTCAAGTAAATCCCGTTTGGTCCTTGATCTGGTTAACAGATGGTTAAAATTTTTTGTTGACTAAAATACCCTCGGTTGAGTACTGTACATATTACTGTTCATCTTCCTCTCCCGCGGAGATCGCGCACGAAGCCGGCCGCCCGAGCTCGCGCGCGGAGGAGCCGACCGCCCGAGCTCGGCCGCGGAGCCCGGGCGCCCGAGCTCGCTCGCCGCGAGAGCTCGCCCCCGGAGGCTGGGCGCCCGAGCTCGCCCGCGGAGCCCGCCAACAGAGCTCGCACGCGGAGCCGGCCGCCAGAGGTCGCCCGCGAAGCCTGCCGCCCGAGCTCGCCCGCGGAGCTCGCCGGCCGAGCTCGGGGGGCAGCTCCGCCGCGGTGTTCGCTTACTGTTCATCGATTTGAGCCGTCGGATCGAGATCCAACGGTTCAGATCAAGTGACGGTATTCGGCTGTTACCCGATCTGAGCCGTTGGATCGAGATCCGACAGTTCAGATCAAGTGAGGATATTTTAGTCAAAATATGGTGAAAATTTAAATAAATAAAATAATATTAATGCGATCAAATTTTTGATATTTAAAAAATAATCTGGTCTGGATGGGATCAGCTTAGCCTTGACCCTGTAGCGAACGCACGTTGTTTGTCGGCAATTTACGAAAAACCACCTAATATTTTAGATAATTCTAAAAACCACCAAACCCCCAGTCCACGCGTCTGTCTCCTCTTTCTCTCTCTCCCGCCATGGTAAACGGATCCATGGTTGTTCTGAGGAGATGACTCAACCGTCTGGCCTTGACTATGATCGAGTGAAGTAGCCGAAAAGCTATTTGATCAAGTCACTCTCTTCTAACTTCTCTGTTCCAACCCCCAACGTCGGTCATGTGAAGTTACAACATGAGCAGTCGGGTCAAAAGAAACCGGTGCCGGTCCTCGCGCGTGACCGCTGCGGTCCATCAGCTCACAGTTCCTTACCAAAATTCCTCACCGTTTAAACGACTAATTAATCTGCTTAGACGTCTAATTATGTAGTAATTAATAATACTAAACAGTAGATAATCCTCTGTCTGTTTAGTTAGCACATATATTTTTTAATTGTCTAATTATCTTTTTTTTACCAATCATTTAGTTATCTAAGCAACTATTTTATAATAATAAATGTAAAATTTATAATTAAAAATAAAATCATTTAATCCTCTTGGAGATATACTGTTTAGTATCATTTAGACATTTGACAACCTTAATATAATACACGTGAATAATATTTTCACTATCTATTTATGTCTGACGATAATTTTTGTGTAATTCCTTATATTTTGTGAAATTTAATAGAGAAATAACATAAGAAAATTGGAAAATATTTGTGAGCTATAAACTGCTGGGCCGCCAAGCCATCTCCCGTTCGCCACCTTTTAGGAAACGGCACCCGCTTTCAAGTTTCAACCATACGACCAATCCCATTCAATAATTCAACCATGCATACCAAGAACAACGAATTCCAAACCCTAACCTTCAAACCCTAATATATACCCCTTTCACCATCTCCTCCTCCGTCATCGCCATTCACCACCAACCTCTTTCTCCCTGATCTCTGTCTTCTCTGCCATGGCTCTTCTCAAGTGGATTCTCCTCCTGATGCTGTTGCCGCCGCTGCTGCCTCAATCTCTGGGCGCCCGTCCCTCGGGTTTCTTGGAACCGGCAACTGCTGACCGGAGCTTGGGTTTGTCTGTCACGCGGTTCTCGTTTGTGCTGGAGTTGATATCGGCGTTGCCCAAGGGCACGGTCACGCCGTCGGGGCCGTCGACCTGCACTCATTACGGCTACCAGGGAGGAGTCAGGAGGTGCCCTGTGAGGCTCAACCTCATGGAGGGATCTCTTGCTACTTCTCATTCAAAGAGAGTACTGCCACATCTTCACGGGAGAAGAAATTAGGGTTTTATGTTTGCTTGGTGAGGAAAAGAAGGAAAGGCTGCCACAAACTATTCTTTTATCGTGGAGAGCATGAAGGCTTCCTTCGTGTTTACACTGAAAAATGGAAGTTCTGATATTAATTGATGATGTAAATGTATTATATGTGATAACAAGAAGGGGTTTTTTTACAAATAGCCTACTAATAATGGGTTAAGCTATGACCAATGATACTCTGTATCTTATATGTATATATCTCCCGTATTCCTACCGAGTCCCATTTTCCGAGATCAAATCAAATGACAATCGTTTATTTATCATGAAGGGTGAAGATTTAATCTACTTTAAATCGACCATCATCATTAGGTCAACAGTTAAGATTTAATTTACTTCTTGAGATATGTGATGTGGGATTATGAGGTAGGAAGTATGATCATTATAGAAATTTGCATTAAAATATTTTATGTTTTATGAATAATTTCTATATTGTTGATATTAACAAAAAAATATTGCATAAATGTTGCTTGTTACCGGAGAGGTTACGGCCTCCTTCGTTTACTATGTGTGTTTATCTTTATTTTAAAAAAAAATCAAGAGAGGATAAATCAGTAGGGAGGTTTAGTAAATATTGATAAGAGATTAGTTGTTCACAAATACACAAAATATAAGGGTGTATTTGCAAAGAATTATGAGGTGTCGACGAATTGCAATTTTTTTTATATATTTGTGGGTTTAGGGTTATACCGTTTGCTTAGGGTACGTGAACAATTTTGTAGCGGTTATTTTGATGCTACCTTTCTTAAATTTTGATTGATGCTATTTTTCAAAAAAAAATTAGCATCAATACCAGAAACTTCAGGAGGGGATCTTTGCAAAACGTAGAGGATTAATCTGCAAATTCCATGGTTTTTGGGTATTTATGCAAATATCTGTTTTGTCTTGTCGGGTAATCTGTAATATAATGATTTAGAAGGGGTGCATATGCAAAAATCTTCTTTCTTTAACCCTCCCGTCGGATGCTGCTCCAGTCTCAAGTTGCGCAATCGTCTTCTCCGAACGGCATGGCGAAGCCGGCGGTGGATCCCGTCGCCGCCGATCTCGTCTCCTTCCTCAACTCTGCCCCCACCGCCTTCCATGCCGTCGGTACTGCCTCTTTCCCCGCAGATCTCTCTTCATCTATCTCTCTCCCCTCTAACCCTCCTCCCTCGATCGCTCCTTAGCCGAGGCGAAGAAGCGGTTCAAAGAGGCCGGATTCGAGCAGCTCTCTGAAAAATATGACTGGAATCTCCGCCCCGGAGGCAAGTTCTTCTTCACCCGCAATCACTCCACGATCATCGCCTTCGCCATCGGCAACAAGTTATACCTCGAGCCCCGCTCCGCTCCGATTGATTCATTGTTTTTCCGCAATTTTTAAGTAATATTACTGGAAAAATTCCTATTTCTCCGATCAGGTATGTTGCCGGGAACGGATTCCACATCGTCGGGGCGCATACTGACAGCCCCTGTCTCAAAATCAAGCCCGTCTCCAAGGTATTTCGCCTTTGATTTCTAAAATTTTGATGTTTTTTCTTCCGAAGGCTTATCAGAATGTTGATGTGGAGTGGTTTAGGTAGTGAAAGGAGGGTACCTGGAGGTGGGAGTGATGACATACGGGGGCGGGCTGTGGCACACATGGTTTGATCGCGACTTGACGGTGGCCGGGAGGGTGATGATCAAGCAGAAAAACAGTGATTCGTCTGTGTACTCGCATAAGCTTGTTAGGGTTGAGGACCCCATTTTGAGGATCCCAACCCTCGCTATCCACCTTGATAGGTTGTTTGGTCTTTCTCTTGCACTTTATTTCTTGTTTTTAGCTTGGAGATCATTTCTATGTTGCAGGCTTTTGTTTAGGACAATTTCACGTGCAACTTTACTGGGGATACTTTTATTTTTTTTCTTTCTTGTGATTCTCTTGTTTTGTAGAATTATGGGTTTGTGTTGCCATTGTTTAATGGTTGTTGGCAGGGGTGTTTCAGATGGTTTCAAAGTGAACACACATGCTCATCTGGTACCTGTGCTGGCAACAGCAGTGAAGGTGATAGAGATACACTTGAATTTAATTTAGCATAGATTGTAAGTTAATAATCGTTTCATCAGAACCCTAGGCTTCACGTATTTGCCATATCAGATGTTGGTTCCTCTTTATGACCCTAATTTACTTGCGTGTGTCCACTTTAGTTAATGTGGCTTTTCCATTATTTTGTTGTTTATTTCATTTCTATTCCTAACTGACAGAAATTTCATGAACAACAACAAACCTATTTTGACATCTGCCACCTGAGGAAAAAAATTGCAAATACATGTAGAAGAAATTTATTGGCCCAAGCCAGCAGTTCTTGATTAGTAACTATTGCATTATGTTGATATCAATATATGCTGGTTCATTTTTTATGACAACATTGGATACAAAGTTCAACTTTTGCCTTATTATTTTGAATTTAGTTAATGCACAACATGCGTTGGCCTGATAGTGGTTGTTTGAACCCTATGACACTGTAGTGATATATCATCCAATACTAGGGAATCCAGTTTCCTCATCTCTTTTCCTAAGGCTTGTTTTTTCTTCTGTCTTCTCAATTTCTTAATATTTTGAAACCAAAATTAGCAGTGATCTAGAGAAGGCTGATTTGTGGGGGTCAAGTGAGCAAAAGGAAGTATCTAAATGTACAATTCCAAATTTATTTTTGGTCATATCTGCAGGCTGAGCTTCAGAAGATGGTCGTAGAAAATGGTCCTGACAATACAGTTCTCAGCGATGTGGAAGGTGGAAATAAAAAGACAAACTTGGATGACAAGAAGCATCATCCTATCTTTCTAAAGGTATAAATTCCCATAATGTGATCTACTCTATTTTAAGCTTCCTGTTTTTTGGGTTGACTAGTTAGTATTGTCAGGCCACAGGAAAACATGTAATTATATATAATCAAATTCCTTATTTTAATTAACATGTTTGTTTTCTGTTTAAATTTTATTGCAGTTAATTGCGGATCAAGCTGGCTGTGAACCAGATGAAATATGTGATTTTGAGCTGCAGCTTTGTGACACCCAGCCAAGCATAATAGGCGGTGCTACAAAGGAGTTTATCCTTTCCGGCAGGCTTGACAACCTTTGCATGTCATTTTGCTCTCTAAAGGTTTGTGACCCCCTTGGTACTGGAATGATTATTCAATCTTAAAATTTCCATTACACTATTTAGGAAGTCAGTCATTTAGCCTCATATATGCTCAGGTGTCTTGAGTTTTAAGATTTAGATTAAGCTTTTCTTCATTAAAGAAAAGGAGGTCTTAAGTATCTGTTTCTCATAATTGGTTTTGATGATTTCTGATTTCTGAATAAGTAGTGGATTGTAGCATCTGGGTTGCAGTTTCACTAATTTTCGGAAATTATCCTGTTTAAATGTGTCTTCTCTCTTGTGGCTTTAATGCTTTTCATATTTTATTTCCCCTATTTTTCTATTTAATGCACATTTGATCTTCTTATTGCTTCCAATTTTCATTCTATATTTATTACATACAGCTAATAAAATTCACTTCTGATTATTCACGAGGCATCATATATGCTGTTGAACATGTAGAAAATTTCGAGGTTCTTTTCATAGTCTAATGCTGCAAAAATCTACTCCAACCAATCAGGTCCTTACCGTCTGATTGTTTGCTAGGCCCTGATTGATGCAACATCACCTCAAGGGTCTCTTGAGCATGAATCTGGTGTGAGGATGGTGGCATTGTTTGATCATGAAGAGGTGGGATCTAATTCAGCTCAAGGTGCTGGTTCTCCTGCCATGCTGGATGCTCTGTCCAGAATTACAAAATGCTTCAGCACTGCAGATGCCAAGGTCAAGATTAAGTTATTATATTTTTTGCCAAACTATTTTCCTGCCACTTGTTCCTTAATATAGAATCTTTTCTTTTCTGTTTCCTGATTCTTATTTTTGAAAATTACTCAATTATTGCAGAAAGTTCCACCTAGAAATCATTTATTAAAATATGCCCTATAACATTCATGAGGACTTCTATCATATTCTTAATTTTTTTGCACTATCTGAAAACAGATAGGAATACTATGTGCATCTTGTTTATGTAGGAAGAAAATTCTGCATGATTCAAATTTTTGCTCACGTTACTGCTCACATCTGATCCAACTGGTTTCAGTTGCTAGAGAAAGCAATACAGAGGAGTTTCCTTGTATCTGCAGACATGGCACATGCCTTGCATCCCAATTATATGGTATGATTCTCTTTCTTCGAAATAATTGATCCTGTTATGCGAATAATTCTTAATATTCACTGTGTTTGTTGACTGAGATATATGCCATCTCTATAGTTTGTTTCAGCAGACTGATTCCTAAAAGCTTTTCAACCAGTTCTCAACAGCCTTGTCTTGATCAATATTTTTGTGTGCATAGTTGTCTAGCTGTTTGCCAGCAATATTTTATTCTTCCGTTATCTATTTTTACTTGCAAACCCTATTACTGTGTTTCACTTACATTGCCTGTAGCATTAAGTACAAATACTAATTAATAGAAATTGGGCATCAACTGTGGGATGCTTTACATTCCTATTTTTCCAGGACAAACATGAGGAAAATCATCAGCCTAAAATGCATGGTGGACTCGTAATTAAACACAATGCCAATCAGCGTTACGCCACAAATGCTGTAACCTCATTTGTGTTCCGAGAGATTGCCATGGGGCACAATTTACCCATTCAGGTCAGTCACCAATTTACTGAGGCTTGTTGCTTATGATTCAAATAAACTAGTTTATGTTCTCCGATTGCTAGTCTTTTTCTTCTTTTTTCTCTAATGCCAAAATTCCAATCGTTTAATTTCTGATCAATTTTCATGTTTCAAGTAAATAGTTTCAACACCTTTACTTGAAATTTTGATTTAGGACTATTATTTATCATGTTTTGCAGGATTTTGTGGTTCGCAATGATATGCCATGTGGTTCAACCATAGGCCCAATACTTGCAAGTGGTGTCGGAATCAGGACTGTGGATGTTGGTGCCCCACAATTATCAATGCATAGCATAAGAGAAATGTGTGCTGTGGATGATGTGAAGCATTCCTATGAGCACTTCAAAGCATATTTTGAAGACTTTACCATACTTGATGCAAAAATTACTGTAGACTAGACTCTTGGGATCCACCAAGCATGGTTGTAACTCTTTATCTTCCCCTAACTTGCTATTTATATGGAATAAAAGGTACTGTCTTTTTTTTTTTGTTGTTAAAATTCTTTGGGCAAGTTTTAAATGTTCTTTGTTATCTGTTGAAATCAACTAATTTTTTCAAATTCAAGAAATGTTTTCTCTGTAAATTGAAGAATTTTTCCAGGAGTTTGCATTATTTTGGTTATTATACTTGTCCTCATATATGAGAAATTTTGAGTTCAAGTTTTGCAAAATACAAGATTTTATGATAAATTTCAGTTGCTCAATAAATTCATGAGGTAACATAGCTGGTGTTAATAAAGCACATTTGTTTTTGGCTTCGAAACTCAAAAACTAATTAAGCCTGACAATGCACCCAACATATGAACGTTTTGTCCTATTAGCAGATATGCAACATGGGATATGAACACAAATAACAACATTCCCTGTATTGCAATGGCAAATTTTCCAGATTACAACAAAGATTCATGGACTATGTGGTAAACACCTTATTTTGAAAATCTGACTAAAGCAAACAAAGCAGACACAGTACTTCTCAAAGAAGCATAGCATGGAAAATTTTAAGTTGGTACTGAGGCTGATGATTCATTGGCCAAATAATGAAACAAGAGACCCTAATGGCTCGGTTACATGAGGTTACAGATAAGTAGGTTGACAAAGAGGTTGACCTTATCAAGCAAGAACTTTCTGAACCTCTGTGGTAACTTCTTTCGGTGGTTTCTCAGCATGAAGATTTGCTACTGCTCCCTTCTTGGAGTAGTAATCAATAACCTGCAATTGGAAAACAATATCAGATTTCCGGCAATTAATTGAGGAAAAACCAGACAGGGATATGGTTAAATATATAGGCATATGCTACAATGGTCTATAACTCAGGCAACTCAGTAAGGTTGATATATAAGTTGCTGGAAGGTTAACAACAACAACAACAAAAAAACATCAGCATCATCCTAAACAGTAATGAATGCCAGCATAGGATTTTAAGGCTGAAAAAAAACTAAATGGCCAAAGTTATGACTGCCCGATGACAATATAGACATAATTAGTACATAAATAATTAGAGTCGGTTAAACAAAAAAATGAAGCAATGTAAGGAAAGAAAACCAAGGTGATATCCAGACAAAAGTGTGGAGACATTTCAGAAAAAAAATTAACAGCATACTGGTTCAGTTTGTCTGTGGAAAGCTTCAAGCCTTGATTTAAGAACTTTTGCAGTGTCATCTTTCCTTTGGATTAGGGGCTCACCTGTGACCTACAAAAAAGGAGGGCAGTAGCAGTATAGGCACAGAGAGCAAATTATGTAATGCCAGAAGATGATTTATGAAACTAAGCATCTGACTGACTTGAAATAAGACTGTTAGTAAAAACATAGTAAACACATCTAAGTATGCATTTCATGGTAGATGTCATTCACATAAATTTCCCATTCCTTCTGAAATGGAGAGAAATAAGTAAAACAAGAGTTAGAACAGAGTCATGAATAAGGCAAATCTCGAGCCTCGCTCCATATAAATGCACATAAAGAATTTGCAGCAGTTCTTGAACAAGAACAGAGACATGACCAACAAGTTTCAATAAGTTGACATGAGCAATGAATTACAATAGAATAACGAGGTATCATAACTATTGGGATCAATGTATTGTATATATTCATATGCTAACAAATTTTGTCTGAAAACTTAATAGCATGGCATGCCAATATAACAGCAAGATTAGATAAGATATAGCAATTGTGTGTAAGTAGCCCATAATTGTCGGTTGGCACATTTTTTACGCATTGGATGGAAGAGAATTCACTTCCTTTTCAACAAGTTCAGAATACGTTTAAAGCCACCACATCCATATTCAATGAGTTCAGAATACATTTAAAGCCACCACATGGTCCACATCCATAAGTCATCAATGAATTGAACTCTTTCTAGGTGTCCATAGAGGCACTAATAGAACAAAAACTGTTCACAGATACAGGGATCAGCAGACAGCCAAAGTCAACCCTTCACTGAGACCAAGTTCGAACAATTACAGTCATCAAAATGCAAAGCAGAATTCAACCAGCAATCTTAATGAATTTCAGTCTACTTACATCATCAACACCTCTAACCTTAGGAGGTGCAAATTTGGTATGATAGGTCCTTCCACTGGGAGGATGGATCCAACGACCAGTAATTCTTTCCTCCAATACAGCATCATCAATAGAAAAATTGAGAACTTTGTCAATTTTTACGCCCTGCCTTCCCAACATTTCATCAAGCTGCACCAATTTTTGAACAAGATTATCTAAACATTATTCACCAAAACTAGAAGGCATTTGCAAGAGGGGAAAAGGGAATAAAACCTTTTCTGCTTGAACAACAGTTCTCGGAAATCCATCCAGAATGAAGCCCTTTTGACATGATGGCTTCTTAATCGCTTCATCAATGATCCCAACAACCAAATCATCTGAGACGAGCTCTCCCTGCGTAACGCAACACTCAAAGAAGCAAACAGTCAAAGACTCCAAAACAAACAGACACATAGGACACATTTTTGTTCCTCAATAACCCAAGAAAGAACAAGACCTTATCCATAGCCTCCTTAGCTTTGATTCCCAGCGGGGTCTTAGCCGCAACAGCAGCTCTCAGCATATCACCGGTGGCCAAATGACACAAGCAATAGTCATCTTTTATAATCGGCGATTGGGTGCCTTTCCCAGATCCTGGTGGACCTGAAACTCAAGAATGATTGACTCAGGTTTTCCGAAAATCTTAGCAACAGACTTCTACTGATTGCTTTCCTTTAAAAAAACGATCTCAACCAAAATTCGACTTCAATTCTCCGCTTGCATTCGACACCAAGATTTTTTTTAACAAGTTGATCATCAAAATTCCTGCCAAAATTACTACGAATCGTGACACTTGCATCCATCAAATCCACCGGCATTCTCATCCAATCAATGGAAACCAACTAAAAACGAAACAAACACCGCCAAACACCATAGATCGAACGAAAACAGGCAAAGACAAAATCGAATCCGAGAGATGAAAAATTGCAGCGAGAGATACCGATGAGGATGAGGCGCTTGTCGGGCTTCGACGAGCACTTGAACCGCCGGAGGAGCTCCGTCATCAGATCAACCGATGAGATCTCCGCCAGGTCCATTCCGCCTCCGCTCGCCATCCTTTCCTCCTCCGGCATCTTTTTTTCTCTCTTCGTTTGAAGCTAGAAAAGGAGGCGGACCACTCAACGCGGTGTTCCGCTGCTCCACCGGACCATTGTAAGAGGAAAATCGGATCGCGTCTGCACCGCTGATTTGGGAACGGACGGATGGGATTCAGGTCTCAGACGAAGGAGAGATTGGAGATGTAGTCGGTTGATTACCTACTGTGATTTGAGCCTTTTTCAACAACCAGTTTCATCTGTTCCTCCAGCTTCTGTTTATGCTAAAGACATCCGGTGTGTGTGGACGAAATTGGTGGTTTTTTGCTGCCGGCTAGTTTGGTTCTTTCCATGGGTTTCATTTCAGATCCGTTAATTAGTTCCGGAGGCAGCCTTTTTGTTACAGGTGCGCCGTCCGGATTGATGGGCTAGACTGCGGAAGCTTCGTTCCTCGGTTCCGTACGCGATTAATATTCAATTAAATTTTAATTAAGTTAATTGAATCCATCTTAGAACAAAATTAAACAAACCAGACCGCATTTCTCCAATCCAGTGCACCTACTATTGAGTTACCTTCTGGATTTAAAAACTTGAAATTTATATTTTGAATTAAAAAGTAAATATTCCATAACTAGGCAAATATACACTCTTTGCATTGAAAACTAATATCTTTCTGACAAAAAGAAGATAAATCACAGTGAAATCATGATCCATATTTCTCCCAAAAAAAAAAAAGTAAAAAAAAATGTGACAACTGTATGACTACAACTAAGGATGAAAATCAGAGGCCTAATGGGGCGGTGCATCACTGATGAAACTAAATTTTACATGTTACAATTCTTGTCACCGAAAACAGATATCCTACATCTTTGCTTTTCGAGCAAGATACCGCTCCCGAGCAGCCTGTATTTTACTATTGACATCTACAGTCGTCGTCTTCGAAGTTGGTTCTTCCTTGTGAATGGCTTCTTTCTCCAATGGGTTATGTTCATCTGAAGTATAGGAACCTCCGCTGCAAGGTTTCCGAAGAAAAAGTGACATCAAAATCAGTTGCAGTTCATGGATCATGTTTCCATTTCACAAGCAGAATCAACAGTGCCACTGGAATTCACTACTGAAAAATTAAACTAACCAGCCAATTTGATCTAGTCTAATTTTATATCCCTTTTAGATTCTAATTTTCCATCCCCTGAAGAAGTTACCTGAGCATCTTGACATCCATTTTCTCTAGTTTCTTTAGGGTGGGCATGACCCAAGACATCTCCACTGCACAGACACTTCGCATGAAAGGTCGGGAGACATTAATGAGTTCATGGTACACAACATAGTCTGGTAGTTGTCCATCTTCATCAGACTCTAGCACTGAGGACGGATGTACCTGCAAGAAGAACAACATGAACAATCATTTTAAGCTTCAGTTTATCCATGCACAAATCTAAAGGATTCAACCATCATGGGTTAAGTTTCTACTTAACATGAATGAGGACAAGTACTAGATTGGACCATCAAACAGGATTTTTCTATTTGCTTGAAGGAAAGTGCGACATATGATGCATCAGCTGCACAAGCTAGTATATATAAACCATGGCAAAAGACAAAATAATGTTGTGATGTTTGTGCCAATAGATATTGAGATGCCACCTTAAATATATGCAGAAATATATCTGCATGAGCGAAACTTGCATTTGCATCCGCTCATAAAATGGATGCTAATCATCATGAAGTTGTTCCAAAGAAGTACCTGCACAAGTTGTGATCTGTAGCCAAGAGTTCTGTAGCCATTATGATGCAACATCCGCTCAGCAAGCTGGTTTCCATAACCTCTACATAAAGCTCGTCTCAATTTTTTGTACTCTTTATCACTTCTTTTCTGTCTTAATCCTGATTCCAAATCTGTGGGTCCTGACCTTGGCAAACCAAATAATAATGACATCTACCAATGATAAAAATTTTACAACAGCAAATGGTCAACATAATGTATTCAAACTAAAAGATCAAACGGCCAATTAAAATATAGGAGCTTCCAACTGATATGAATGTCCAGATAAATCCAGGCATATAGATTTTCTGCATTCTTTAAAACATGCAGGTTTGACAAGACTATGTTGTTGAATTCCAGAATGGAAAATGGAATTTGATGATTATATTTGATGTAGAACCATAATTAGTCATTATCTCTATAAGGCATCTCCATATCAATTGTGATTTCCAAAGAAAAGAAGACCCCAGCTGATAATGAAGTTGGGATTTTCAATATATTCTAAATCAATTGGCACAAACAGATTCCACTTTAAAAGTGAAAATGTGCGCAAAAGGACTGCAACTGAGCATCAATGACCCCAGAAGGTCAGAGTTAGGAATTATCAATGCCATCAAACAAGAATCATATCCAGCCATATCAGATTAACAAAGAAAGAAGAAAGCATACTCGTTCAGAGCCACTTTGAAAATGAGCATGTTTTATCCAAAATAGATAACATAACCACCACAGAATTTATCCTAACCTTTTGCAATCTTCTGTATTATCTGAGACAACTGTTTTCTGACATCCTTAGCAAACGTCATGCTCCGTACCTGCAAAAATATAGTTCACAAAGCTGGTCTGTGAAATATGTTAGAAGGGTTACATCTGCTGCACAGCAAACAGGGATAGCATTCACTGTTCTCAGACACACACACATTGTGTGTGTGCTTGTGCTTTTTTTTTTCTCTCTTGATCAACCACATGGTAGATTTTTGACATCTGTATCGTGCCCAAACCAGGCATACAGTGGCACAGGCATCGTGTTGGTTCTAAAGCTCTGTGCCACTGTATGCCAGCAATCTATACTTGATCTAACAATAAAATACCTACAGAACTTTTGCAGAAAAGATGTAGCCAATGATATTGTTGTTTGGAGAACCTCTCATATTTTCTTATGTTCCACCCTCAAACACAGGCAGAAGGCCAAAATAAGTAGCCAATTTTAGCCTAATAAAAAGAAACTGATTCTTGAAGCTCTTCAACACTAATATCACGTTAATGTACTGCAGAAGCAAATAATTTCTATTGCAACCAAAAAAATAACAGATAGGGCAGAGGATAAAGGGATGCAGATCAAATCCATGCCTACACTTCCAGAAGAAGTGGGTTGGGTTGGGATTGCACCAGAATATTTCTGACAATTTACTAAAGCCTAGGCTAGTTCTAAAGGACCTAGAATAGCCTAGACAAAGGCAGGCCAAACTCAGTACAATCTGTATTAAACTTTACAGCCACGTGAAGTCAATATCAAAGAACAACAGAAATTTCAATAAGAAATACGTTTAGACTACCTGCACAGAATGTTCAGAACACCAGTTTGGATTATAGTCAGCTTGATCCCAAGCTTCATAGACTTGAAGCAACTGTATGTGATCGCCCCATCCAGAACCATCAGGAAGTTCCCGAGGAGGTTGTTTCCTCTTTTTCGCATTGCCTTTGCTACAGAAAATAAAAGAGTGCCAGTCTGTCAGATATGAAGTCCTCTTGTTAGATAATAAAGGTCAAGGTTGCATGTATATCTTCTAAAAATTCAGGAACTAATGACTAGCTGCGTAAACAAGTACGCCTAATCCACTGAAAGTTAATTTTCATATAAAAAATAATGACTTGACACAACATTTCCACCATCCTTCACATGAACAGGTTCACTGAAATTTGTATTTGTTGAGATCTGAAGAGGCAAATTTATCCTCACTATGTCGACATAAAAAACCAATTGATTTACTACAAGCAAAACCTTATAAGATTCTCCAAAATACACTCAACTAATAAAAAAATATGAAATTAATAAAGCTTTAGTGTTAAGTTGGAGAAATAAAAAAAATTATCTTCCACATCACAAAAGTATTTTTGTTATGTAAAATGTCCATGAACTTACCCTTTAGTTTGTATTTATTGAGATCTGAAGAGACAAATTTATCCTTACTATATCGACAAAAAAAACCAATTGATTTACCAGAAGCAAAAACTAATAAGATTCTCCAAAATACACTCAACTAATAAAAAATATGAAAATAATAAAGCTTTGGTGTTAAGTTGGAAAAATAATAAAATTTATCTTCTACATCACAAATGTGTTTTTGTTCTGCAAAATGTCATGAACTTGCCCTTCAGTTTGACTGAAGAATAGATAGATGAAAAAAGTTCTAGTTACAAAACATCAGAATGCCATATTGGTCTAGCAACCAACAAAAAACATGTCACCTCTGATTAGAACGAAGACCAGTTTCTGATGATAACATGGCGGCAATAGTCAAAGCCTGAGACAAACATCCTAACTCATTTGCCTCAATCAGAGTCCTTGAGAGTGAAGGCTCCAATGGAAGTTCTGCATACATTTAACAAAAAATGCAAAATGCTAGATGTTACCCATAGTACATATTATTTCCTGAAGAATATCAACATGACAGGCCAATTCAGTTGAAAACTTGAAAAAGGCGTAGTGAAAATGCTATCAAAACTGGAATGGACAGGGAACAGGTAAGTGGTCAGATTGATTGTGGATCCTAAAATTCATCTCATCTATTCAAGAAAACTAGGAAAAAAGAAAAATAAATTATGTTTACTATAAGAAAGCCAATCCTCTTGTTCTTATCAGAAAGCACCATAAGTTTTCCTTAATTTCAAGGGCCAAAAGAAACAAAGAATAGTTACAAGATAACCAGAAAAGGAGTTCAGATGCATCCCTGCTTCGAATGAATAGGTTCAAATTGGATCATGAATCAAAAATTTCAAAGTTTAGAAAATAGGCCTTCAAATATCAAATGACTTTTAGAACAATAAGTCCTCTTAGATATAGCAGATTCACACAACTACTTTGGTACTGTTCAAAGTTTACAGTTTGACATAGCCCCAAGAAGATAGAACATATGCATATACATGTGAAGTACACAAATACACATTTATTTTTATACTGGTCGATGTAATTGGCAGTATAAGTTCATGCTTACATGGTTGTTGAAATTCATTTCTCAAGAAAAATAATCTTCTTAGTTCTCATAAAGTTTATAACAGTATTTTCTAGAAAAAGGAAAAAAACAGTACTCAAATACAGATTACCCCCATTTTCAAGAAGTGATAATCAATAAAGTAAACTGCTCCATTAAAGATGTAAATCAGAAGAGGCAAATAATAATAATTTTTTTCTCAAAAATGAGGAACCATAAATAAAGAGTTTGGATGAGTGCATACCAGCCATAGTTCGCCCAATATCTGTAATCATGCCATTTTCATCGATGGCATCAATGAGGTACAACTGCCTTAAAGCATCTTCTAATGATTCTCCTGCAGAGGCAATATGGCATAAAACACAGGAATGTACAGCTTCTAGCACTTTCATCTTATGATCATCACATGCAAGTGACAAAGGAAGAGAGATACTGAGCATGGACATTATCCAACTCCAAAAAATAGAGGAAGACCAAATAATAAGCACAACCCTTGTCTAAATAATGGATAATAAAAAAACATAAATATTTTCTTACGTGATGGTGGATCAAGAAAATCAAACTTCAAAATATCAATATCAGAAAGATTGAGCGATTTCAGGTAAAGAACACTCCCAGCAAGAGATGATCGCTGAATTTCAGGGATTGTTGCATCAAGGAACTCCTCATGGTAGACAGAAGAAGGGTATAGTCTATAACATTTGCCAGGTCGAGTTCGGCCAGCTCGTCCGGCTCGCTGATCAGCTTGCACTCTGCAATTTTTCAAGCCCTAAATTTGATATAATAAATTGTACAAGTGCTTAGAAATTTAGGCCTCTATAGATCTTCTAGCAGAAATGATGTAAGCCCAAAAGAGATGGAAAATCAACAGCCAGAAGTCCTGCCTTTTCACAGTTAAAGCTATTTATCTAGAATGGTTTTACGCACTGCAGTTATGCATGCACATCAAGGCTGTGCACTTGTCGGCTCCACCAAACCGAATTCGGTTCCAAAGGTTTCTTTGGAAGGCCGCAGTGGGTAAACCCCAGATCCTCATTGAAATATTAATGAAGTAAACAGTAGAAGTCCACACATCAAGCAAAAGAATTTTCACACTTCTAAAATAATAAGCGCAGGAAAAAATAGATAATAGAAAGCAAGCCACCTGCTGATTTGGACAACATCAAGAGAGTACATTCCAGTGGATGGATTGTATTGCCGCTGCTTCACATAACCAGAATCAATGACATACCTACCATGGGTAAACAAAAAGCTAGTACTTAGACCATGCAAAACACAAGAACTTGTTTTAGAACTGTAAATAACAGTAAATTCAATACATTCATTGCAATCAGGGAACAAGGAGTACTAGCTAGTAGTCATCACAATCATGAAAAATAGAACTCTTGTTTAGACAACATTTTCAGGGTTTAGACAACATTTTCCATGTGACCAGAATCTACAAGATAATCTAGTGTGCGACTGTTTCTTATATTAATGTATTAATCAGAAAACATCTAATTATAATTGTATGAACCCCAAAATCTAGGTTAAGCCACCTTGGTTGTCTGTTTCCAACATTTCATCAATTTCTAACTCAATGGATTCTTGAGTTTCAGACTTCCTAATAGAATAATTTATAAACAACAGGGAAAAATATGCTAGAGTTTGGCAATATCAGGATCATGTACAGCCAATGCCTAGGAATTTCAATACTTCACATGTAGATACTCCAAATTTGCTTATAGATCTGCTAGGTTATCTGGAAATCCTAGTGATCAAAATACTATTCCATTGGTGATCTTTAAGGGAGAGGAACATGCAACTCTAAATAAATTAATCTAAATCCACGTATCTTCTTGTTTACAACTGAATCACGAAAGGAATTAAAAGAAAAAACTACAATAACATATATCAGAGTACACTGGTTAGTTGAACATAATAAAACCAAAACAAAAATAAGCATCTGAAAATATCTTGGATTGCTATCAAGTAGGATCATCTGCGAATCAATTTGATATTTGCATACATAATCAGATATAAGGATTACATTATTCAGGAAGAAGAACGACAAGAAAACAAATGATCGGTTGAAATAAAGATTTCTTACACCACTCCATCAACAGTCAATGAGGTTTCGGCAATGTTTGTAGCAACAATGAACCGCCTACAATTTGGTGGTGCAGGACTAAATACGCGGACCTATTTGGAAGAGGACAAGATGGTATCAACCATAATTTTAACATAAGAAATCTTAATTCTGATTATCAAATCAGAGTACCAACTGTTTCAGCCAAGAACATGCATAGTGAGATATGGCATTGCAGATAATTCACAAATCACTAACAATGCATGCAACAAGCGAACAAGGCAAAGCAAAGATGATATTGCTGAGAAAGATATACAAAGTCAGCAAACAGGATGCTTACAAATAATACCATCGGCTTTTACAAAATAACAAGAAAACAGTAATAACAATATCAGTGATACAGAAAATCATCCACAACATAATTTTATTGATATCTGCTCAACTGAATAAGATCCATAACCATAATTGAAACCATATAACTTTGAAACAATTAAGTTATGAACAATTCTATTATAGCATTGAAAGTGATAGACAACAATGACAGGACTCATGTACTCAAATTAATGTTAGCATCCAGATATTCTACAATAATAACAGGAAATGTTTCTTGACACTTGAATAGAGGATCAGCGGGATGAGGGCACTGCATCGAGCACAATTGCAAATTAAATTGTAAATAAATAATCAGATATTTCAGAAATTGTGAGGACATGCCTGCATCTCAGGTGGCAAAGAACCATGAAGTGGAAGTACAAGTGCATCCATACAAGAACCCTCCTCCAGATTTTGAACTCTTTCCTCCAGTTTTGACACCATTTTCCCTATATCTTCCTGGCAATATACATGTTGAGATGTTTGTAAGAAATCAATAGGTTAACAAAACCAAAAGCAGTAAACCCCTGCAGCCTTTTGCTACATAAATTATGCGGTGTGATGGTAAAAAAAAAAAAAAAAAACAAAACACACCTGTCCTGTCATGAATATGAGAATGTCTCCCGGAGGTTCGTGAACATGTATATCTGCAGAAAGCAATCTGATGGTTAACCACTTGCCTTTTTTTTTTGAAGTTACAATTAATTTTCCTTTAGACATGATTTTATGTTATCCATATAAGCGTAGAAACCAAGTAGTACATCTGATATGGATATGGGCATAGTGATTATATCAAGCTTCAAGATAACAAGAAACATTAATAAATCGATAAGGCAAAAAAGTAGCATTCATACCAAGAGCAGTTTTGAGAGAAGATTCAATATAACTTGTAGGGCGTTCAGTGCTGTAAAATTTTTCCACAGGGAACAATGTCCCAGGTACATTCAGTACAGGACAACCTGAGAAAAATCTCGATACCTTGACACCGTCTAGGGTTGCTGAAGTAATAAGAACTTTCAGGTTGGAAGCTCGCAGCTTAGCCAGGCGCTTCATCAAACCCAGCAATATATCGCTGCAAACGAGAGATAAACAGAAACAATATGTACTCATTTTCATCATTTAAGCAGCTTAAATCAGCACTTATAATGAATTTCAGGCATGTCCAAAGGAGAATATCAAAATATTCCTCCTAGATCCTAGTTACTCGCAACAGGAAAAGAACTTTGACATTAAAAAATAAATAAATTTGAGATCTCAATATATTGAGTGGGAGTAGCCCGAAAATACGTGTTTAAACTTCTTTCATGAGCTTCATCCAAGATGATGACTGAATATTGAGTCAGCTCTGTGTTGGATAGGCTTTCACGAAGAAGACAGCCATCAGTGAGATACCTGAGCAGCAATAGCATATAAATTTACTAAAAACTTGCATACAACAAAATTCACAATATTTGGACAAATCAGGCCTAAAAAAACCAAAACCGTACTTGATGCAAGTTTTATCTGAACTTCGATCTTCAAACCGAATGCAGTAACCAACTTCCTCCCCAAGATGGACACCAAGTTCCATCGCAACCCTCCTGCACAAATGGAAGACGAATAGCTAATGCTGTTACTAAACATTTATTTGACAAAGCACATGTGATATTCTACAGCACCTAGCCATCTACTTTTGGCAACATACTAAAAGGAAGGGCTTGTAGCCTTGGACACATTGCATAGTAACCCTTGAAATTGTGAAGAGATAAAATCGAAAACAAGAGAATAAGAGCATGTGCAAACAAAATGTTTATTTCCAGATAAGCCTTAAAAATGATACGGGCAATATTCCCATTGCTGCACTTGCTTCATGCTTCAAGCATATTTATATTTATAAATGACAGTTTGTGACTTGTCTTACATTTTCACCTGATTTAAGCTGCGCAATTTCTAACAGAGCCATGAGCAGTTCTCCTGCTATTGAACTTCTATAAATTTACATACTAACGGTCAACAATCAACAACAAAAAGAACCAGAGGATTTGACCCTAAAGATAGACAACCCATTGTCTACCATCTTGCAGTTGTACTACTCCTGGCTTTATCTTGATGTTACTGATACAATCATTCAAATCTAAGGGACAAGTGCATTTTGCATTGCTATTATCAGAGTTCTGTGATAAGACTAATCAACTGCAGAAAAAGGACAAATATACCTTCATTTTGCTCATACAATCGTTCACACCAAAGGACATGAGAATTTTCCCTTGCTATTACCTTACTTCAGCATAACAATGATCCCTCGACCTCAAAAGAGCATGAAGAAAGAAATCGTCCGTAGAATGAATGTCTCAATGAATGTTGTCTACCATTTTGCCCTGGCTCTGATTCTGCTTTTGCCTTCATTTTAATGATAGATATCAAGCACCTCCCCACATATATGTTTCCGTAAAATTAATTTCCATGAAATACCAAACCCTAATCGAACACTCTCAAAAGAGGGATTCCCTTTTTCAACTTTCGAAGAAAAAACCCTAAAAATGTCAAGAAGAGCAGCAATTGAAGGAGAGTAGGAGAGAGGTACCTTGAAACGGAGACGGCGGCAACGCGGCGGGGCTGGGTGACGGCGATGGTGCCGGAGCGGCTGTAGCCCCGTCGGTGCAAGATCTGGGAGAGCTGGGTGCTCTTCCCTGAGCCCGTCTCCCCGATGACGACCACCACCGGATGCTCCTCCACCGTCTCTGCGATCTTGTCCTCGAACGCCAGGATCGGAAGAACCGCCATGGGTGGCGAAGCTCGAGATTGGAAGGCGAGGGTTTTCGATTCTCCCGATGTACCGCAGAGACTAGCGTCAGACGTCGGGCGAAATGAAAGACGGGGTGGCAGGCACCGTGTTAAAAATGAACCGTTCATCCACAAGCTTGAACCAATATCTGTGGGTCGGATTGGAAATGGAAGATCCGCCTCTAAGCTAGTCAAATTAATACTTTTTTTTTTTCATTAAACTAGTGTTAAACTGTTAAACATGTGTTTAACGAAAAATCATAACTATTTTCACTAGTTTATTATTCAATGAGTTATATTACAACTAATATTTTTAATCTAATTGGTAGTCTTTTATTGGTCTATTAGGAGGGCACTAAACCGCACAATGCACTTGATCCTGTCTCTTTAAACTGCTAATTTTGTATTTTTTAGTTATTAAATTGGATAAAGTCTAAATAAAAGGAGTTTACAAAATTTTTAGGCTTAGTTTGATAAAATGTTAAAATTAATTAACAATTGTGACTACATATAATTACTATGTTTTTTATTTAGTCTCAATTATGAAAAAATGCACTCTTTGCACTCAGTCATCTTAATCAAATAAACGTGTACATTTTATCAAACTAAGCTTTACAACATTGTAAAATCCAACATATAATTATTGAAAAATCCATTCAGTGAAAGATGGCTACTTGCTATTCTGAATTAATATTAACTCAAAAGTTTAGTGTTATAAATACCAAATATCATTAACAGTCAAATAACTTTGTAAAAAAAAAAAACAATTAACTCAGCTTGTTTTACAACAAAAACAAAAAAAATGATCATAGTTCCATACAAGGAATTACAGTGTTTTTTCCTTGGACCAACAAGAATATAAATCTCGATTTTTAGCTCCTGCATCCAAACATTGTTCCTCGTTGATCCCCAACAAGCAATGCTCCGCCATATAACTAGCATGCAGTAATTTCAATTGTGTATTAAAACAATTTCTCTCTTTTGTTGAGAGCTCACTTTAGATAGTTTCCTCTCTAGTATCTTCTCAAACTCATCTTCAGATACAGAAAGCACTTGGTTTAGTACCAACCTCACTCCACTTTCTTTCACTCTGCGATACCTTGGCTTTATTCTCTCCTCTAGGCTGTACCCAAAATAATGCGGAAACTTTACAAGCTCTGATCTTGGATAGTCCATTGTCAAGAAGAAGTTCCATTTTGGTGTCAAGTTGTCCATCAAACTAAAAGTGTACAATGCTCCATATCGCGATGCCATTGTACCCATCTCCTCTATACTGTAACCTCTCTCCAAGAAAAACTCTGTGACTGGCTTTAAGTTCCTATCAATACTTAGACCAAATGTTTGTGGACAACGATAAATAAGTGAAGTAACATCAACATTCAAAGAACGGAAGTATTCAGCTGTTGGCCTTAGTTTTTCATCCACACTGTAGCTTATAATTTGAGGACAACGTGTTAGAATCTTTCCAATTTTATGCGGCGAGACATCCAAGTCCCGGAGATACTCCACAGTTGTTCTCACCTTCTGCCTACTGTAAGTGAGTAAAGCAGGAAACCGACATATCACCTTTGCCCATTGGTTCTTATCCACTCCAAAATTCTCTAGATAAGTCATCATTGGCTTTAGATTCTCGGAAAGGCTAATGCCACACAATTGAGGTCTTTTTCTGAGAATGCTGGGAATGTTTGATCGAGGAACACCTAGCTCGAGAAGGTGATCAACCACGGGTTTTATTTTGTGGTCTAGACTATAATAAGCAAAGGCTGGAAATGCTTGAACAATTTTCTTGATCTGATCGAGATCCATGCCAAGGTCCATAAGGTAGACAACTTGGTCCGGAAGGAGGCCTTCAGGGCTTCGTTTGCACACTCGAGCAAGGGCTCTTTCTCTCTTGGAGTCACAATCAGCTACAGTTATCAGCGATGCCAACAAAGATCTTTCCTTGCATGGAGGATTTGGGTAGCTCTCCACCATGTCCACAAAATGATCACCATGTTCTCCAAGTAGGGACTCAAGGTAAGGAGTAAGTGCATCCCTTATCTC
This sequence comes from Trichopus zeylanicus subsp. travancoricus, assembly GCA_005019695.1. Classification (NCBI taxonomy): domain Eukaryota; kingdom Viridiplantae; phylum Streptophyta; class Magnoliopsida; order Dioscoreales; family Dioscoreaceae; genus Trichopus; species Trichopus zeylanicus. Next base: position 27,758 of record RXID01014461.1, on the reverse strand, counting down.
AAGTGTGGTAAGCTCACTTCCTGAAACAAAATAAGGAAAACAGTTCAGTAATGTTATATGCAAGGGAGGTAGATGAGATGTTTGGCTTGGAAGAAATCGTGTTAGGAATGCGAACCTACTAGATAACGAGATTTATAGGTCATATGAAGTTTCAATATGAGGTGATCAATAAAGCAATCCGCTTTATTGATTATCCTTGCTGCTCCTGCATTGCTCATGCCCTGTTTCCTCAAAAATAAGGATAGAACCGCTTTTGCCTCCTCTCTCTCTGCAGCTAGCAAGCTAGAGTTGACTGTTGGAGAGTTCAGATCCCCACCTACTCCAGCTTCATCTGCTACTGCATACAAAAAAAAATAAATGCCCTTCAGAATCAAGAGAAACCAAACAATTAAACTATGAAAAAGAGGGAGATAAAAATAGACAATTAAAGAGGACATACACAAGCACTCACGAATTTTTGCTCTGCAGGCAAATATTTGTAGTGAAATTTTAAGTTGAACCCTGTCAAAGCAAGGATGAGTAAATATCCAAGAATCACAGAATAGAACTGAATTTCTAACATAAGCTCTAATGTAATTATGTGAATAAAGCACCTGATCAACTATTAACAGAAGGTACTTAAAATTGAAATTTTTTTTTTCTATATGTTGCAATTGTTCACTGTAGACATCAAATAAACCATGGTCAAACAGAGCTTGAGCATTTTTGACATAATAGCATATATCAATTTGTTTAGACAGAGAACGTAGTGATGCTTCTCGTTATAATAAGCCATTAAGTATGTGACAGGAAAGATGATCAAATACCAATATTTTCTTCACAGAAAACTCTCATCTCAGTTCTGTTTCAGGATTTCGATTCACACAAACACCAATTTGGTTTTCCGACCAAGAACAAGAACATGTACAGGAAGTTGAGGAATGCAGAGAAGGAATTGAAGGGGAATCGTGTAAACCTGGAGACTGGGGAAGCTCTGGAGGGATTTGAAAGGCGAAGAAGAAAACGAGGGTGTACGCTGGCACTGGACGAGGCCTCGAGAACCGCCATGGGAGCTGGGCGAAGAGCTCGCTCACTGATGGAGAAGTTGAGAGGCTATGAACCGTTGGGTTTCTCACGGGACGGTTAGCTATATCGGGACGACAACAGCCAAGAGAATGAAAAGCGGATTCGGGTCTGCGGGTTGGGAACCCGGAAGTGGGGATAACGGGTCGAGTTGTCAGGTTCAAATGCTCAAAGAACAAAATATATAATTAGATCGGATTAAATCCATGGCCGCCCAGTTAAGGTAGATCCGCATCCGATTAAAACCTGGCCCGTTAGCTGAAGCCCATTCCAAGAAGCTCATTTACCGCGTCGGAGAAACCCTAGCAGCCCACAATGGCGATTCTTCTCCGACGAGCTTTCGCCGGCAGGACCCTTCTCCTTCTCCGAGCTCCTCTCCATTCAGCCGCCAATCTCTCCCACCTATCCAACCTCGTACTTGCGAGAGAAGCTCCCGCCGGATTCCATGGCTTCTCTCCCGATAGCCTTGGTCTCCACTTCCTGACCGGATGTCGAAGAGGCTTCGCCAAGGGCCGGAAATCCAGTAAATTTTCCATCGTCAATTCTTCCTCTTATGATTCGATTTCATCTGTCCTTCGGTTTGAGTTCGTGATTCAAGAAGCAAAAAAACGTTTTTGCAGAGGATGAAGACGAGGGGGAGACGGTGCGGGCCGTCCCCGACATGGGACCGGTGAAGACGGCGGCGCAGTCGCAGATGGATGCCGCGATCGTTGCTTTGTCGCGGGAGTTGAGCAAGCTCCGGACTGGAAGAGCTTCTGCTGGTACGATTTGCAAACACATTCTACTATATCTAAAATATGTTTGATTGGTTGTGTGGAATTACTGAGATTGTTGGTGTCTGTTTTGAAGGGATGCTTGATCATATTATTGTGGAGACGAGTGGTACGAAGTTGCCATTGAATCATGTCGCAGTTGTCTCTGTTATTGATGCCCAGACGCTGTCTGTGACGCCTTATGATCCAAATGTGAGTAAGCTATCTAACTTCAATTGATTGCCTTTTGAAGTAATAATTTGATTTGAGCTTTTGGCTTCGGTAGCAATGTTCAAAATTTCTTGCTTTCCTGTATTCATATGTCTTTGTGAGCAATGGAATCTCTAAGCATATGATGCATGTGTTGAAGATCAGTTTGTTAAGAACAGCTCCACCTTGTTCTTTAAATCCCAATGTGGTTGTCTGTTTCAGAGAGTTTGTAGTAATGGGTTGAGCAGTTTTACTGATGATTGATTCCTCTCAGTGTCTGTCTTTTTTTATGCTTAAATTGTCTGTTTTCATTAGATCCCTTTCCCCTCTTGGTGAAAATCTTTATCCGAATTCATGACTTGACGCTGTAATTTGGTATGGGAATAACCCAAGGTATACCTTGGATTCCCAAAACAAATAGGCCCTGTATTTTTTGACACCAGGAATCATTTGAACTTGTATTTTCTTACTGATGTGTTTTTGTGTCCTCTGATGAGATTTAGCCAAACAATGATTGCTAAATTTTAGAATTATGAATATCCTTTGATGCTGGAAAATATTTCATCTGCTACTTTAAACCAATATCTCTTTTTTGTTACTTTGATTTAATTGCATGTTTCTCTCTTTAACTGACATTTAAAGTGGATCGAATTGTTTCTTATGATTGCATCTATTGTTTGTTGCTATAATGCTTATATCTGTACTTCTCTATTAGGCTTTGAAGGCAGTTGAACATGCTATCATTTCATCCCCATTAGGTTTAAATCCAACACATGATGGCCAAAGGTTAATTGCTGCAATCCCACCGTAAGTTTCCTGTTCTCCCAAATTCACATCATTGCAATCAAGTCAGATAGGCAGAATTTGATATTCTTATTTTAAGATGGTGGGAAGCAATATGATAAGGAAATCCCAGTTGTAGTTAATCCTGCTTCCTTTCCCTTTCCCTTTTCTTGTAGTATCACTACCGCATCAATTTCTTCAATATAAGCTTTGATATTTAGCCATACTTAGCCATCTTTTTTGTGACTGATTGATTACAATTATTTTTTATGCCAACTTTTCTCAGGCTTACCAAGGAGAACATACAGGTGAGTTCATATCAGATGATATCTTGGCTATTAGTTTCTTCCATGTCATTTGCATCCATCTCATTTTTTATTTTTCCATATCAGGCATTGTGTAAGGTGGTTGTCAAATCAGCTGAAGATGTTAAACAAAGTATCCGACGAGCACGTCAAAAGGTATGCATTGGTGCTGTCCATTGAAAGTCAGTCTTTATCTTGAAAATGAATATATGATAAATGGAATTAGCATCTATCATACTTTTGTGGACTTAATTTCAACCTATGGCAAGTAAAAGCTTTCTTCGCCTTGGTTGACCTAGAGTATTGAATCTTGAAGGAGATGAATTTGATTAAATCCCTCTTCCCTTTTTCCCCTTCCCCATTCTGAGCGGAGTTCTATCCTTGTATTTGCAGGCACTGGATTCAATAAAGAAAGCATCATCAAGTCTTCCAAAGGATGATGTTAGAAGGCTGGAAAAAGAAGTATATGCGAGATGACGTTGAACTTCTTAACATTCTCTGAAAAAATATAGTTGTTGAGATGTTGTGTCCTGATATGTATTGCTTTCTAGGTTGAAGAAATGACCAAGCGGTTTGTCAAGATTGCTGATGATGTGTGCAAGGCAAAAGAGAAGGAAATAGGTGGAAGCTAGGTGTATTTCTCAATCACTTTATCTTAAGGTTAGCCTTCCATAGATTGTTGTCTGGCTTTGTTTCATGCCCTATCAACGAGCGCAGTTGTGCTGAAAGATTTCAAGTCATTTTCAGATGAACAGCGGAGCACTTCAAGGCAGTTGAATTGGAACCATGCATGGAGGACATTCTTAAATCTAGAGTGGCAATAACTTCTTTGTAGCTTGTTGACAGTTTTGATCTTGTAAGTGAGGAAATTGATGGACATCACAATGGTCATATCATACCAAGCCTGTAGTCCTATTTATTTATTTGAACAATTTGTTGACTTAAGATCGGCTGTGTTAGACATGGATTAGTACTTAGTGGTTGCAATTTTGAGATGCATTGTCTGAAAGACCACAGTGCTATTGGCTGCCATGCATGTAACAATTGATAGCGTTCCATGTTCCTTTGATGAACAGTTTATCTGATTTAAGATCTGCTTGACGTGAAACAAAGATTGCGTGGAGTGCTTTTTCGCCCTTGTCGTTTCTGTCTTGAATACCTTACGATGTCTTCTCCCTCCCTCCAAAAACTGATTTGCTCACAAGCTTAATCCCTCTCACCCAGAGCTTGGCAATTTCATCCCCACCGTGACACACAAAATGGAATTCCCTCCCCTTGGTAGTAACTATCCTAAACAATCCAGCTTCATAGGCATCTCCCTTCCTCCTCCTATTCCTCACAAACACCGAGCTACCGCCGACCTCGGCCTCCCTGCATACCACATTTCGATGGTTCGACTTGCCCCATCGCAACACCCCCGACGCTGCCACCATCTTCAGCACCTTCTTATGAGGCCAGCCCTTTCCTCGCTTCGTGTGCTTCTTCACCCGCCCTCCTTGCAGCACAAGGTCCCGCGCCATGATGTCCAGTATCACGCCCTCCGCCGGGTTTCCGAACATCTTGTTTGCCCGAGCCAGAGAGAGTGCGGTATCGCCTTGTGGAGTCTTGATGTCGTATTGAGCTCCGCATGCAAGCAGGAGCTCGCATATTGTGCCGTGCCCTTCTATCGCAGCAAGCATCAATGGAGTAAATCCATCTCTGTCAGGGACGTTTACGTCCACCTCCCGGTTTGTCAGCAGGCGAACGGCCGCCATGTCTCCCTGGCGAGCAGCACAGTGCAGTGCATATAGACCACATGCACCACCCTTTTCCAATGCGAAATCGAGCATCACCTGTTCAAACAAATCATGGTTCTTGCTGGATTGAGAGATTGCGATAGCAGTCGCGCCTGCATTGTTGCGTAGCTTCACGTTGGCACCGGCAAAAACCAAGAACCGGAAGGCGTCGACATGGCCTTCCTTAGCAGCGATCATGATGGCGGAGAATCCATTCTCGTCCTGCAAGTCGAGATCAATCTCCGAGTGCCTCACTAACACCTCTAAGGCCTGCACATTACCATGGCGAGCAGCAAAGATCATCGGGGAGAAGATGTTCTGGTTGCTGGACCGAGGAATTTTGCCAGAGCGGATCACATCTAGCAATGCCTGCCGGTAGCCATAGCTCCACTGGTTTGCAGCAGCAATGAGAGCAGCACATGCGCCCGTCTCACTGATCAGACCGAGATCAGCGCCGGCAGAGGCGAGAACCCGGAGACACTCGTCACGCTTGAACCGCGCGCAAAGCATCAACGCCGTCTCGCTGCACTCCGTCCGTGAATCAAGTTCACACCCGGCATCAACGAGGCTCTGCAAGACCTTGGCGTGGCCGAGGCGGGCAGCCATGTGAATCGGCCGGAACTCATTCTTCCGAGAGGTAACAACAGGAAGTTCGCGATCTGCTCCGGAAGCCAAGAGAGTATCGACGGCGCGGTGGTTGGCGCAGAGGATGGCGTGATGCAGGAGACTCCGGCCAAGGTGCAGGGCGTTCGGAGAGTGGTGCTGGAGAAGCATACGCAGAATGGTGCCGGTGGCTTCGTAGTACTCTACTGCACACCAGGCGATGTTGTAAGGTTCGGAGAGGCCAGCTCCGACGCGGAACTCCTCGCCGGTGGTGGTGTCCCATGACCACGCTCCAAGACTCACCTTCACATTCTTTCTAACTCCAGCCTGTGTGTAATCGAGGATTGTTAATACCATGCAGAATGTAGGCCAAAATAATGGAATGTGACTGTTGCTTGCCTGCAACAGATGCCGGACGACTGCGCCTTGGCGGCTGACGATGGCGGCCACGAGGGCGGTGCAGTCGACGTTAGTGTGCAGGGATGGCTTCAGGGAACGAATTAGTACTCGATCTGTAGAATTTGCGTCTACTCCACACTGTGTGAAAATTATTGGAAAATTTATCTGTGCCTCTTTCCCCAAAAAAAAAAAAATCAAAACGAAGAGGCCCGATCAAAAAAAAATTTGGGTAAGATCTGCCGCAGCAGGAAGCCTTAACCGCATGTGCAGGAGAAAAGTCCGAAGACCGTTCCCGTCCCTGTCGGGGGAGATGCCAACCATCTCTCCTTTCAACGAACACAGCCATACGCGACCCACAGTTTCTAATATTTTCAAAATGGTCAACTTACTAATCGATATGGGACTAAACTGTAAACAGGGTTCTCAACGGGCCGGCCCGAGCAGTTTACGTACAACGGCTAGCCAATTTTGATGTGAGTAAATTACCTTGATGAGGATGTCAACGACGTCGACGAAACCCCGGCAGGAGGCGGAGACGAGGGCGTGAGCGGCGACGTGGAGCCTGATCTGGTCGGAGTCCATGAGCAGCCTAGCGATCTTGGCCCTGCCATGCGCGCATGCCTCCAGCAAGGCCTCCTCGCAGGCCGGCTGCGACGCTCCGGCCCTCAGCAGCAGTTCCACCACGTCCCCCCGCCCCTCCCTCGCCGCCGCCGTCGTCGGGTACCCACGGAACAGCTTTTGGTTCACGTCCGCCCCCACACTCTACAACATCCATCCATCAAAACCAGCATTAATGACAAACGTCCAAATTAAAAGAAAAAAATAGAAAATTTTCGCTCTTGTTTGTTTCTTGTCCTTTGTCAGGGCATGGGCTCGGAGATACGGAGCCTGCAGCGAAGATACGAGCAGGTTGATGTTGTGAGAATCAGTCACGTGCCAGAATAAATTAAAAAATCGGAAAAACGTGGGCCAAAGTCAATTCCATCACTGTGGCCCACAAATCCAATCCGACGGCCCAGATCTCACCTGAGTCGGTCTTGCGAGGGACAACGACAAACTAGTCAGCGTTACACTGTCCAGAGAAAAGTGAGGGATCCTAGAGACGGCAATTAATGCCACGTGGTCAGTCACATGACACTGTGAAGCCCTGGGAGATAATATTGTTTCCCTTGCAGGGCAATTCCGTAAAAGCACTGGCAGACTGCATGTTAGCAGTTGGCCATGATTGTATTGAGCGGAAAAACGGCCCAGATCGTCCAGAACTGGAGTACGTGGCCGTACGTCGACCATACATCAGATATTAATGAAATATGAACCGACGTGGAATGCCATGAGTGGCTGCAAAAGGTAGGGCCGGATGCTTCCTGTCTGTGGATAGGTGAGGAAGCGTTCCGATGTGACGCCGTTGCAAGATAAGGACGACGAAGGTAAAATGGGAAAAAAGTAAAAGGGCCGGACTTGTATTCGGGAAAATTTAATATTTCGGACGTTTAATTTCTCGAAAGAAAAGCGACAAAAAACATTTCTGATTTATCAAACCAATCTTCTTCGTACATTTAATTTCAACATTAGTAAAAAAAAAAGCGAAAAATAAGCATCTGATCTGAAAACGAAAACAAGATTTCAGATAAAAATACCTAAAAATTCGCATTTTTACTCGAAATTCCCCAAAAAATAAAATCGCGATAAACCCCAGAAAAACCTCGAAATCGAGCAAAACTCGAATCCGAGAAAATGCGACAAATTCGAAGCTTCTATCTCGAATCCAAAACCCGATTCTCATCTGCGACCGATCATGAACAATTTTAGAAAAAAAACGAAGAGATCAGTTAGCGATTGTTGTACCAGGAGCTTCCGAACAAGCGGAATGTTGCCGTCGTGCGCCGCAAGGAACAGCGCCGACACGTCGGTGCGGAACTCCTCGTGCTCGATCCGAACCTCATCCGGCGCCTCTTCTCGGAGCGCGACCTCCGCGCGCCGTCCCCTCAGGGAAACAGCTCCAGCATAGTTCACATCCACCATCGGATCCGCCAGAAGCTCGGCCACGGCCCGCCAGTCCCTTCGGTGCACCGCCTCCACCAATCGCTGCGACGCCTCCGCCTCGAGCTCCACCGGGTGTACCTGCTTCCCCGATCCTCCTCCACCTCCCCCGCCAGAGCCAGCGCCGGCGCTGGCGGTGAACATCGTCATCATGGCAGCCACCATCCGTTGTAGCTCCGGCGAGATCCCGATCTAGATCGCGGTTCCCGGCATGGAATGCGGGCTGGGGCTTCCTCTCTCTTTCTCCCTCGCGGTCTCGGGAAACTTGAAAGGTGGAGGAGATGGAGGGTTAATTTATAGCGGGAGAGAATTAACTGCGGTTAATAAATGAAGGGGCAAATGAGAAAAAAGCGCGAGGGGAGTCGACGAATTGACTGGCTGGTGGGCCCCACTGAACAACCTCTATGAGGGTAGAATGGGTAAATCAGGTTCCCAGCTCGAAGTTTCGAAGCTCGGGTCCGCTCGGCTCGACGTGAGCTCGAGCTAATTATGGTTTGCTTGAAATGGATTAGTGGTTTAATTTAGAAGGAACCTTTTTCTTAGTGGATTTTATTGTGTTAATTCGAGTATTTCACGAGAAACATTTTTTTTAAAAAAAATGACAAATAGAAACAGACGAGCATGGCCGGCAATCCATTTTAACTCGAACAATATGTTTTTGTCATTTTCGTATTTAAAAAAAGAAAATAAATACATTGATCGGACGTGGTAGCAAAAATAATTATCTAATGTTTAATGTAGAAAACAACCATTTAATCAGCATAATTAAGTAGCATACACGCAAAAAGCTCTGTTTATATTAGAAACGCTTGTTCCTCGAGCTCAAACTTTCTGTCTGCTGGTCATTGAAGCTTACACTGAAGCTCATCAACTGAGTAGGGGATATCCCGAACTTTCACAGTTCAATGGAAGATAACATTTTGGATATCGTTGAACCGAATTTCTGTTCATAGATTCAGTCCGGGTGTATCAACACTTTCTGTCTCTCGTTGATTCCGGAAAGGATCTGATTTTGCCCATCGGCATCAAAAGAGGCAAGCGTGCAGGCAAACATGAATTTCGAAAGGTATATATACTTGAAAACTAAATCCATATCCGATCCACGTCAACATTGTTTGCCTCTTCGGGCTATACAGTCTTTGCAGTGGCAACTCCATCGTTGGAGGCAAAATGGTGCAAAATTTGTGGCCGGTTGGCAGAAACCATGTACACGTTCTCTCCTTTTCTTTGCCTCGAAGCACACACGAATCCAAAGACGGGTCACGGCAGACCGAGATTCGTCTTTCGGAATGTTTGGCCATTCGCGCGAAACGTGAAATCTCAGTCTCCGACTCGTCGTCTTCCTTCCCGGTCCGGTCGGTGGAAGTTGGGCGCCGACAGCTTCAGGCTGCGCGGAGCCGGGAACCGCGCTGTCAGCTACAGACAGCGAATGAGCCCCACGTGGCGCTCTTTCCTGTCCCCGACAAAAGCGTCGGTCCTCCCCGCTTGCCGTCCTTGCATTCCGGTCCTTCGATATCTTTGTTTTTTTCGTTTTTTTCCGGATAATAATAAAATATCCTACGTGGCATTCATCACCGAGCTTTCGACTTCTCGCTTGCCGCCCGGCCTTTCTTGTATTTTTCTCATCCAAATTTGTAGTGCAAACAAATAACGGGATCCAGCAGTATCAGCTTGGTTGTATCGCATGCCATCCATAATTATGATATCTTTGTACTCCGAGACAGGGAGGATTTGCTTTGAAAATTGTTTTTTCGTAATGCCCCCCATGTTTTCCTGATTTTCTTTTCTCTTGTCTTACATTTCTTTATCAACAAATGTAAATGTAAGAGTTAAAATGAATTACGCAACAAAGCGCGAATGTGATTGAACTGACTCGAAGTTGTCGTTCGGGAGCTTTTGTTGTTGGGGTAGACTTTGGTGCAGAAACTAAAAGCTATCCTTGTCGCCTCTACAAGCTTTTAGGGTTTTCAGCGGATTCTTCTTAGAGTTCATAATGTCAGAGCATCCATGTTCTTTTTTATCTTTTCAGCTACACAAAAAGAATGGAAAAGGCCTGAAGCCACTCTCGGTGAATCCAATCTGTGTCTGCGATCATCCGTATACAAATCCAGCTGATTGCTTTCCCGAATATTTATGAGGCTATGAACTTCAACATGTCGGGAATCGTTGACTTACTTTCTACTCCGAGCTCGTTGAATGAATGGGTCGAAAAACATTTCATCTCGTGATTTCATGACGGGCTGGCAGTGCGGCGGCCGATATACCGAATCCTGGCCCTTGTCAAAGCCCATGGAGGTCCATTCGCCATTACGAACTAGATTTTTGGGCCAAACTCTAACTCTTTATCGATTTTTTTTAATCTGCTTTCTCTCTATGTATAGTATACAAGTTTTCGTATAAACCTATGTTTTTACACTAATTTTTAAATTAAATATGAAAATTATATCTAATCACACTGATTTTCCACTTTTTTTTTATTTTGGAGTAATTGAGTTGGGGGTCCCGCGTGGCAGCTACTAAGCGGAGAGAGTCGAGGCAAAAGAAGAAATGTCCCGTTCGTCCGCCCAAGCGCATCGAAATGCTGGCTGAAAATAAATTTTAAATAATTTTGTGGATTTGCATATTAACCCCTTAAAAGTTTCTGATTATATTTTCATCTTAGATGTGTAGCTTTTTTCCTTTTTTATCATTCGATGATGATTTAGAAATTCATGTAACATGATTTTAAGTTCGGGTGGCAAAACAATTAGTGCGGATGTTAAATGATTAAATCGAATAGAGGGTGGTATGTGCATAACAACAATGATTTCCGAGAGAAATACGAGAAAATAGCAAATAGTGAGGGACTCGTATGCAAGTTCATGATATTTATTTCAGGGAGGTAAAAACAAAAAACCAACAGAAAAGAATTTATTTTTTAAAAAAATTATTTAAAAACCCCTAAATGTTTTTAAAATTGAAAATCAACCCCTCGTATTTTGAAAATTGGAGTTCAACATCTGAAAACTTATGGAAAACGTTTTGGGTTGGGGTGATTAGGATAATCGGATTAAATTTTAATCTGAATTGTAAAAAAATCGTTTAGTTGTTAATCTAATTAGTAAAAAGCTAATATGTTTTTAAAATTATCCCTGCAATGATTTGATATCGAAAAACTGCAATTTTTAATAATTTAACTTAACAGTAAATTAAAATAAATAAATTTACCTTTTTTTTTACAAAATTAGATCTTTAGTTAGACTAATTTTAGGATATTTAATAGCAAGTTAGATTGGGAATGGAGTGATTTTTGAAATAAAAATATAATTTTATTATTTAAATAGGGCTAATTACCTACACCCCTTTTGAGTTTTTCCGTAATTACTAAAAATCCCCCCAAATTTTCATAATTATCTATACCTTCGTTTTAAAAAATTCAAATTGTTTACCTACAATCCCTGATTCTTATTCAATCAAATTTTTTCTAAAAACTTCACTTTTATCATCAGTAATTTTATAATTAAATCCCTAAAAAATTTATTCTCTTACCCTCCACTATTTCTCCCAAATATATACAAGATAAACCCTTTAAATATTTTTATTCATAAAAAAATCTAAATATTAATAATTTTCAAATAAAAAGTTATTAATGAGCTGAAATATTTTAAATATTTTATAAAATAAATCATAATATTTTGTATATTTACAAAAAAGTCCATTGCATATATTTATTTATAAAAAGTACAAAAGTTCATATTTTTAAATAAAAATTTATAAAAAATGACCTTAAATATTTTAAATATTTACAAATAAAGTCTTAAATATTTTAAATATTTTACAAATAAACCCCTTGAATATTTTTATTTATGAATAAATCCAATTATTATTATTTTTTAAATAAATTTTTGGGATAACTACCTATAAGTCCTTGTAATTAGCCTTAATTACCCACAACCTCCCGTAATTTCCGGAATTACCCACACCCCCTCATTTTCGAAAATATTTACACACACCCCCCTGATTATTATTTAATCAAATTTTTTCCTAAAAATTCCGATTTTACCCACGTTATTTTTACAATTAAACCCTTAAAAACTTAATTTTTTTATATTTAAGGCCCCGAAATTCGATTTTTTGCAAATAACACCCTGAAATTACTCCAATTTATAGACAAGTCCCCGAAATTCGGATTTTTGCAAATAACACCCCGAAATTATTTCGATTTACAGAAAAGTCTCCGAAATTCGATGGTGACCGGAGTGGCAGCGAGCGGGTGGCGATGCCAGAGCCAATGGTGGGAGAGGAGGCGGAGGCCGGCGCGCCAGCATGAAGGCGCGAACGACCTCGACACGCGGGACAAACGTTGAGACCGGCATGTCGGCAGCGGGCGCGGACGGCCTCGGCCTCCGTCCCCGTCCAAGGCCTCGCCCTTCGTTCGCGCTCGCGTGCCGGGGACGGAGGGCGAGGCCTTGGACGGGGACAGAGGCCCCCGCTTGCCGGGGACGAAGGCCGCACGCCGGCGAGGCCTCCGTCCCCAGCACGCGGGTGCGAATGAAGGCCGAGGCCTTGGATGGGAATGGAGGCCAAGGACAAAAGGGGAGGCCGAGGCTGTCCGCGCTTACTGCCTGCGCTCCAGCCTCAGCGTCCGTCCCGCATGTCGAGGTCGTCCGCACCTTCGTGCCGGGGACGGAGGACGAGGCCGGCGCGCTGGCCTCCGCCTCTGCTCCCGCCACCAGCTCCGGTGTCGCCGCCCGCTCCGGCCGTCATCGAATTTCGGAGTGTTATTTGTAAAAATCTGAATTTCGAGGACTTGTCTGTAAATCGGAGTAATTTTGGGGTGTTATTTGCAAAAAATCGAATTTCGGGGCCTTAAATATTAAAAAAAAATTTTAAGGGTTTAATCGTAAAAATAACGGGGGTAAAATCAGAATTTTTTGAGAAATTTTTGATTAAATAACAATTAAGGGGGTATGGGTAAATATTTTCGAAAATGAGGGGGTGTAGGTAATTCCGGAAATTACGGGGGGTCGTGGGTAATTAAGGCTAATTACAGGGACTTATAGGTAATTATCCCTATATTTTTATAAAAAAGACATTGAAGGTTTTTAAACTTAAAATTTCAAATTACAAGTTTCATATTTGCATATTTACAAATAGACCCATTAAATATTGTTATTTATAAAGAAGTAAAAATATTTGTTATTTTTTAAATAAAATTGTACAAAAAAGACATTAAAGGTTTTAAAACTTAAAATTTCAAATGACAAGTTTCATATTTATACATTTACAAATAGACCCCTTGAATATTTTCGTTTATAAATAAGTCCAAATATTTATCATTTTTAAAATAAAATTTTACAAAAAAGATATTGAAGGTTCTAAAATTTAAAATTTGAAATTATAAGTTTCATATTTTTACATTTAAAAATAAACCCCTTGAATATTTTTATTATAAATAGGTCCAAATTTATATCATTTTTAAAATAAAATTTTACAAAAAGGACATTGAAGGTTTTAAAGGTTAAAATTTTCAAATTATAAGTTTCATATTTGTACATTTACAAATAGACCCCTATAATTTTTTTATTTATAAATAGGTCCAAATTTTATCATCTTTAAAATAAAATTTTACAAAAAAGACATTGAAAGTTTTTAAACTTAGAATTTCAAATTATGAGTTTAATATTTGTATATTTACAAATAAATCTCTTTAATATTTTGATTTATAAATAGGTCCAAATTTGTAAATATTTGGACTTATTTATAAACAAAAATAATCAAATGGTCTATTTTTAAATATGCAAATATTAAATTTATAATTTTAAATTTAAATTTTAAAAACTTTTATTATTTTTTTGTAAAATTTTATTTTAAAGATGATAAAATTTTGCACCTATTTATAGATAAAAATATTCAAGGGTTCTATTTGTAAATATAGAAATATTAAACTTATAATTTGAAATATTAACATTTAAAACCTTCAATATCCTTTTTGTAAAATTTTATTTTAAAAATGATAAAAATTTGGATCTATCTATAAATAAAAATATTTTAGGGGTCTATTTATAAATGTACAAATATGAAATTTGTAATTTAAAATTTTAACTTTTAAAGTCTTTAATGTCATTTTTATAAAATTTTATTTTAAAAAATATAAATATTTAAATTTATTTATAAATTAAAATATTCAATGTGCCTATTTGTAAATGTATAAATATGAAACTTTTAAATTTTGAAATTTTTTAATAAAAATCTCGGCCGGGGTGCCGGGCGGGGGGCGGGGGCCGGGGTTGGGGGGTGGGGGGTTGGGGTTGAGGTGGGAGGGGGCCCGCGTGGGGTGGAGCTGGGCCGGTGGGTGTAGGTTCTTTTTGAATACCCGCCGATCATTCCGAGACAAAAAGCTGAATTTCGATGACCCAAGCAAAACATTGATCCCCATTAGATCCCCATCTTACCTTTTATTTTCATTATTTATTATATTTTCTTAAAAGAAAACTGGGGTAGCAATTGGACCACATCCCATCCACCAATCTGCGTTGGTCAAACACAGAATGGAAAATCCACCGCTTCAAACCCTAATCCAGTAATTCTGTCTTCGATGGAGGGAAAAAAAAAGACGCTGAAAGGGATGTCTCGTATCACTCACTGCTGCTTCGCTGCATTCCGCTCCCAGACCAATCAAGCTCCATTATGGCGAGCGAGCCCACCTCTCCGCCCGCAATGACGACGCCCATGTGCCCCCCTTGAATGCTCCCGCGCCCTCCAGACCTGCTCCCCTTCCGACACCCAACTCCCCCTTTACGGACTCCGGAGACCCAAAGGTCGCTCCTTTCCTGCAATCCATTCGATCTTCTCTTCTTATCTTTTTCCGCCGATTTTGATGCTTTTCTTTGTTGGGCGAACTCCAGTAGCTAGTTTTTGTGGAAAAAGATTGGGCCTTGGGTCGTGTTGGAGAGGTTTTGGTGTGAAAGCTGGACATTTTCCGGTTTGTCTTTCCGATTCTTGTCGCTGCCGAGCGCTTAAATTTCATTTTCTTCGCCATTTAATGCCTGTGGTTCGGCATTGGTTTGAGCTCAGAATTGATTGTTCAGCAGTTTGTTTGGATTTCTCACCACCCTTTCATTCCTCATCTGTGATTGAGGTCAATTCTCTTGGCAAAAGATAGATTACTACTCCCTCTTTGGAATTCTTCGGATCTGGGGAGTTTCCGGTGTTGACACAATGGCGCAGTCGCTTTGCTTCATTCTGCTATTCTTGTCTTGTATAAGCTCAATACCAACTACCCAACAATCATCAGCTACGGATTCTCAAGTTTTGCAGCAGTTAAGGAAGCAGTTGGAGTTCCCCAAACAGTTGGATGCTTGGAATGACACCAAAAAACTTTGTTACTCACCATCTTCGCCGGCAGTGAGTGTGACCTGTGAAGAAGATTCGGTCACCGGGCTCAAAATTGTGGGTGATAAGCTTGCTAGGTTCACTACTTTTGATGGATATACTGTTGCAGATAAGACACTGTCACCATCATTTTCAGTTGATTCTTTTGTCACAACTCTGTCGAGATTGTCCAGTTTGAAAGTGGTTATCTTGGTTTCTTTGGGGATATGGGGTCCTTTGCCTGACAAGATTCACCGGCTGGATTCACTTGAAGTGCTTGATTTGAGCTCCAACTTTTTCTATGGTTCAATCCCTCCTAAGATATCTACAATGGCGAGACTTCAGACATTGACACTGGATGGGAACTTCTTCAATGAAACGGTTCCTGATTGGTTTGACAAATTGCCAAATCTCACAGTTTTGAGCTTGCAGAGGAACCAGCTGAATGGGCCGTTGCCAGATTCAATTGCTAGAGTTAAAACTCTCACTGATCTTGCTTTGTCTAGCAATAAGGTTTCTGGCGAGATTCCTGATCTGATTGGCTTAGCAAACCTTGCTGTGTTGGATTTGAGAGATAATGAGTTGGATTCTGGGCTACCCAATATGCCCAAAGGGATGGTCACAATTTTACTAAGTAAGAACTCACTCACTGGTGAAATTCCACAGCAGTTTGGAGACATGGATAGGCTTCAGCACCTTGATCTGTCATTTAATCTACTCGAGGGTACTCCTCCCTCGTCACTTTTTTCTTTGCCGAATATAAGTTATGTAAACTTGGCATCCAATATGCTCAGTGGATCTCTTCCAAGGAGTCTATCTTGCAGCAGCCAGCTTGGATTTGTTGATTTTTCTACCAATAGGCTGACGGGTGAATTACCTACTTGCCTGATCTCTAACTCCAATAAAATAGTTGTTAAGTTTAGTGGCAACTGTTTGATTATTGATCCACAGCACCAACATGATGCTGAATATTGTGAAGGAATTCATGCAAAAAGAAAGAAATCCAAGAACAGGAGTATAGGTGTATTGGTTGCTGTGATCGGAGGTGTTGCTGTTGTTTTGCTTGTATTCATAATTTTCTGCAGAAGAAACTGCCAAAAACCAATAGCAGAGCAACATTTGTTGCCAAACCCTGCCACAGATAATGCTCCAACAGGGATCTCCACCGAGCTTCTTGCAAATGCGAGTAAGTTTATGAACCTCTAGTGTATTAATGTGATTATTTATTGGGGCCAACGGGCTCTATTGCATTTATTTTTCTTCTTAACTCTATGTATGAGATGAAAATGTTGGTATAGCAGCAATGGTGTTACTCTTTTTTTAAATATATTTAGTGAACTATGTTTGTCTACGTCCGTTGGCTAAAATAATATCAGTACTGTTTAGAAATATTCTTGCTGTTAAAGTATGCTGCCCTTTTCTGCAATAAGTTCATATAATATCATATATTATGTATCTTCCAATGTTGCCTTATTCTTAGACATGACAGTACTATTTCAACATATTAGCTTTAGCAAATGTATTAACTTAAACCTGAAACTTGGATATAATATAGAAAGACACAGTGTGCTTCTAACAAGGATTGACTAACCCAATCATTTCTCATTTTCCTTTCAGGGTATATTTCTCAAAACATGAAGCTAGGAACACAAGTTTTGCCTACTTATCGAGTGTACTCTTTCGAAGAGCTGAAAGAAGCAACAAAAAATTTTGACAGGGCATCATATATAGGCGAGGGCTCAATGGGGAAGGTACACGTCACAGAATCCTCTTGGAACTATTCCTGGGCTATTTATTGCTTATGAAAATCTGTTGAGATATCATTCTCTGCAAAAACTCACATCCAACAAGATTTTGTATATTGTGTAAGAACTTTGGATGCTAAAACAATCGTCAGGCTTGCAAATGTGTCAAATTAGTATACAAATGCACTAGTTACTGGCTTTTCAATATTGATCAGGAATTACTGACACAATAAGTTGAGGTGCTTGAATTCTGCCAGATGAGTGACAAGGCTGACTCAAAATCTAAGTTATTGGGTCACAATTCTTATTGCCTCTGATGTCTAAATTGCTTGTGTCTGCTCTGAGCTTGATGCCATAAAAACTATCAGCTCTGCAAAATACAAGCTTATTATGTATGTCATACAAGATCAATATATTACTTTTTTTTTATATTCTCTCTAGTTCCAAGGTTATATTTTACAAATTCATCCACTTCCAATATTCTGCTAGCTCTGAGATCAGTGATATTTCAGCTCTACAAGGGAAGACTGGAGAATGGAAGTTTTGTTGCTATCAGATGTTTGGCATTGTTTAAGAAATATTCCATACGAAACCTAAAGCTTCGACTAGATTTACTCTCCAAGCTTCATCACCCACACTTGGTTTGTCTCCTGGGGCACTGCATTGAAGGTCCATCAGATGATTCCTGTGTTAATCGGGTGTTTCTTGTTTATGAGTATGTTGCTAATGGAAATCTCAGTGGTCATCTTTTAGGTAAGCATGTATTTTAATCAATTTTGTATTTCTCAACCACTTACTTTCTCAGACATTTGACTATTTATTTCTGCAGAGCTCAAGCCAGAAAAGGCTCTGACGTGGTCAGATAGATTAGCAGTTCTGGTTGGTATTGCAAAAGCTGTCCATTTTCTTCATACTGGAGTCATTCCTGGTTTCATCAGCAATCGACTAAAAACCAATAATATTTTGCTTGATGAACATTATATAGCAAAAGTGAGTGACTATGGGCTCTCCATCATTACTGAAGAAATTGACAAGCATGAGGTAGGTTCTTAAGTTTCATACAGGGAGCTTGTGTTTGTTGGTAGATCACTTAAGCTAGTGCAATCATTTCTGCCACTATATTGTCGAGATAGAAGTATATAGTCGAGTGACACTTTGTTGCCTGATTCACAGGCAAGAATAGAAGGTCAAAGACCTGCTCAGAGTAAATCCCTACCAGGGTAAGAACTATTCCATGTACTTCTTCCCACTAAACAAACTTTGACCTACATATCTCTCAGGACTATACATCTGTAAAGTTTGCTCCTTTGACCCTAAGGATATGATATGCTTTGCATTATCCAACACATGTTATCATTACTGAGGTGTTGGGTATTATTCAATTCAAATAAGCTGAATTAAAACTTTTTTCTGTTTTTGTGAAAGCGTCCGCAAGGTAGAGAGAAGTGTGGATTAAAATGAAGGTTTTGTTGCTAAAGTCTTTCTTCATTTGCATGAAAGCTTTATTTACCATCTTCAGGGGTTTATTTGGTTTATTTGGAATCAAGATTTGGGTTTTTTTAATTGCCTATGCAGTGAAACTGTGGAAGTTGAGGATGATGTCTACACGTTGGGCTTCATCATACTGGAAGTCCTTGTTGGAAGAGCAATATCAGAAAAGGATGCCTCCTTTCTTAGTGAATTGGTATGCAAAATATTACCCCTAATGCCACCCACATTGAGACTCTTTCATTTACTGTTGCAAGTTTTGGTCAATAGCAGCTGTCTATGCGGAATGCATGTGTGAAGTATGTATCATAGCATAAATTCTTTTACAAACTTAAAAATAACAGTTTGAATTTCTTCTTATATTATATACTAGTAACTCATTTATCTGTCTTCTTGCTTCCTAGTGGTAATATCAGCTTCTTGTATTGATACTAAGTTGTGAATTGTGTAGTTGAACTGTCCTAACTTCACTGTTATTTATAATGTTTCTCGTGATTGTCATTTTGGTTGCTGTTGTTTTTTTTGCTCTTTAACATATTTTAACCTGTTAATATAATTGAGGACATGACTTGAATGACTTCATTACTAACTTGTTGCTTGGGAAGGGCATAGTTAATCACAATAACCATTTTTCTTTGGATAATTAATTGTGATCTCTTACTTGCGTTAAAACTCTGTTTTTCTTGAAAGTCAATTCAGTAGAACAGAACAAAAGTGTTTTTTTTCGTACCCTTGATTTTCAAGGGATTTGAGATTTCATGAATGACATATGTGCCTCTTTATTGTTCTACATACATAAGTATATGATCCATTTAAACATACTAAAAAATTAAATGTTGTCTTTCATGCAGGCCATGTCATTCAATGATCAAGAAGAGCGAAAGAGCATCCTAGATCCTTTTGTTTTCACCACCTCCTCCAAGGAGTCTCTATCGATCGTGATGTCCATAACAAACAAATGCTTGTCCTCAGAACAATCTGTGCGTCCTTCAATAGAAGATGTGCTCTGGAACCTGCAGTATGCTGCTCAGGTACAAGCAACTGCTGATGGTGATCGGTGATTGGATGTTGCTTCAAATCCATGAATCAGAAGCCCATTCAGCATATCTCATGTTAAAATCATATACTGGGATCTCCAAATCACAAAAAAATGAATAAATAAATAAATTACATCTGAAGCTCTTCAGGAAAACTGCAACAAATACTGGAACCAGGCAAGCTTTGATACCCAGATCTCTCCTTAATTGGTCAATACCTGTAATTGTAATATACATGCAGTTGATTTCTTAGGTTCTGCAATTAGCTTCCTTCTCGCAAATTCTATTCATATTCTCTTCACTCTGTGCTTGGTGTAGGCTTGTAGCATTGATGATCTTGACATTCCTGCTAACCTTTGTACATATAGGATTGGATCAAATTGCTAAGGGAGTTGTTTATGAGCAAGAGATCTTGATTTCTTGTTTATAATTTCAAGTCATTGGATCTTCTGTCTCTTTCTCGATAACTAATCAAGATGTTTGTTTATTTATTTGCTTCTCTGTTCATGACATCAACATTTGAACTTCTCCACTGCACTTAATTTCTTAATCAGTACACAAACTAGAACTTCTGCTGAAAACTAATGATAATTACAGGCTGTTGCTATGATAATAGATTAAAAAAGAAGAAATGAGGATGGGAGGGAAGCATCATGGCACTTTTTTCTGTCCTCAAACCCTAATAATGCTTTCAAGAGAGACAACCAAGAGAGCTGACACCTATAAACAAAGCACATTCTGAAATTTGGGTCACTTCATTCATGTGGCCCCTGTTTCTCCACCAACTTTCTTTCCTTCTTGGCAAGCTATCAAGTGCCTCCAGCCTCTCCTACTTGCTTTAAAATAGGGAAAACCAAAGTCAATTTTTATTATATTTTTGTTTATTTGATCTATAACAAGTAATTATTTGTTCATTTTTTTTTTCACATTTCTCTCAATTAAATATTTTTCCATAGTTTATTATTCTTGTTCTTCTGACACATATTCCTTCATATTCTTAGGGGAAATTTTCCTTTAGCATGTAAAGATCTTTCTTTAAAGACAGATATATTTGCGTCACTCTCGCTCCATTATTGTACTCTTGCTTTTGGGAAGAAAAAGTTGGGTTTTCTGTCTCAAAAAAAAAATAAAATAAAATAAATTCACAATCCTTAACTGTTATTCATATAGTCAAAATTTTAGATTTTTAGCCGACATTAGGCATCAGATAACGAATATTCCGTATCAGATGAGACATAAAAATGTACAAATCAATCATCCTTGAATATCATTCCATCCTGCGGCCAAATACCAATCGGTCACTGCCAGTTCTAACCGCGCCCGTCAATCTCCGCGCCGCCTCCATCAAACAATCGGACGGTCCGGATTGTACGGATTCCCCTCCACAGGAAAAAGAACGGCCGAGAAGCGCCGTTTCCTCACCCAAAAATTCCGAGACAAACTTCCATACAAAATCTGACTCATATGTCAGCCTTCCTCGTATATATCCTCAAGGTTCCCGCCATGCATACGGCCACGTGGCATTCCCTAATCCGTCCGATCACAATCCGACGGCCAATCGAAACGAGGAAGCGACAAGCTGCGAGCTTTGACTGAAATTCCCAGCTTGCCCTGTCTTTTCTTAATTACGGATTATAAATACTTAATCACTTGATTTTAGCGCTAATTCCAACCTTTCTTTTTTTTAATAAATATTTTCTTCGTTTATCTCCTTTCTGGGTTGGTCTTTAGATGCGGTCCAGTGTCTCCCTCGGGCATTGGCGAGGGCTGGTAGCGATTGAAATCCTTCTCGATCGAATGCGATGCTGCGGTGATTCTCTTCTGGTGTGTGAGCTCTCTTCTTCTCGTGTTCTTGCTGATTCTTTTCGTACATTTTATGGGTTTTTTGGGTTGAAATTGGTTCTTTTGTTTTAGTTTTCTTGGATAATGTTGGGATTTTGTGGGTTTTTGATGGTAGGAATTGCTGGCATCGAAGTTATTGTGCCACATTTGGATAAATTTTGCTCAGGATTCGGTGGGAAGCTCGATGGGTGCTATTTCGCTCTCTTGAGCTCTAATCTCCCTTGCCTAGAGTTTTCTTCGAAATTTTACTTCAATGTTCGGATTTTTCTGGATATTAGGAGCTGTTGAATATTGATACATTGGGTATAATGTTCTTTTGCCTGAATTTTGAGCCGAAATAAAGCAAAAATCTGTTTTTTCAACTTATATTATTATCTGGTTATCTTGTTTTCTTGCATTGACATTCTGCAGACGAATATCTTATTAACTGTAGTTTTCTTTGTAGATTTTCTGGTCCGAGCTCAGCAGCCACATTGTCCAAAATCAGCCAGTATATTGTTTGGGCTAGCGGAAATAGATTTTTGAGTCATGGTCCTTGGGCTAAGATCGAAGAACAAGCGAGGTGCTTCGGTTCAAGTTAACTATATCATCTGCTTGCAAGAAATCAAACCATGGCCACCATCCCAATCTCTCGGATCACTCCGCTCCGTCCTGCTGCGATGGCAGAATGGGGACAAGAATTCAGGGTCTGTTAAGCCAGTAACTCCAGCAGAAGGAAAGATTGAATTCAATGAGTCCTTCAAGCTTCATACCACATTCTTGAAGGATGTGTCTACAAGAGGCAATGATTCTTTCCAGAAGAATGTGCTCGAATTAGATTTGTATGAGCCAAAGAGGGATAAGAGCATAAGGGGGCAGCCTTTAGGAACTGCTACAATAGACCTGGCGGGTCATGGGATTGTGAAAGAAGCCATAAATGTCAGTGTTCCTGTGAGTTGCAAGAGAAGCTTTAGAAACAATGTGCAGCCAGTACTTTATTTTAAGATACAACCATATGAGAGGGATAGCTTGAGCTCTTCCTCTAGAGAGAGTTTGTCCAAGGAGGTGTCGTTGGACAAGGATGGGAAGGAATCTGTGTCAGCATTGATGAATGAAGAATATGCAGAAGAAGAAGCTGAGATTGCTTCCTTTACAGACGATGACGTCTCATCCCACTCATCACTCGCCATCTTATCTGCAGTTGTTGAGCCCAATGAGGATGTGCCTGTTCAGAATAGTCCTAAAGAACAAGTGGAATGTGAGGTAATTTGATGATTTCAATGTGATAAAGGATAGCAACCATCTAGAAGAATAAGAAGAAATTCTAGGAAAATGGATTCCATGTTTCCAAATTGTGCATGTTATGCAAGATCATAAGATTTTTCATTCTAAAATAATGCTCATGAAATATTTTGCTTTTCTGTTAATATTGAAAACAGCTTGCTAATGGTACCCAAAAGAAAAAAGAAAACAGCTTGTTATTCTACTGATCAAATGTAAAATAGCAGAAAGATATGATGTTGATTGCTGACCTGTTATGCAATTTGCAGATTCTAATTAAACAGGTAGAGAGAGCAGTGGCTGGAGATGATGGTGGCAAGTCATCTTTAGAATCTGTGTCAGTACAAGAAGACTTGAGGCAATCAACCAAAGAATCTGCTCAAAATTTTGATTCTATTCATCATAGTGGAACCTTGCCTCAGTCATCCTTGGAAAACTTGTCTGTTGAATCATATAATGTGGACATTGGCAATGCTTCTTCACCCAGCTCTCCCCATACTTCAACACCTGGCTTAAACTCAAACATCAATAGTATTCATTCCTCCTCTCCAACAAAGGAAGTAACCCCAATTAATCAAACTGAGGAAGAAATTGGAAGGGATGATTTGGTCGAGGCAGTTCAAGAAAGGATGTTAGTTTCAACCGGTGAAGATGTTGGTGTTGCAAGATCTACAAAGGAAGAAGACAGAATTGGGGAAGTCATTGACAGGGTCGAATCTTCGGTCATTCATCTTCAGGATGAGAAGCAATGCCAAATACCCAGTGCTGAGCATGAAGATTGTATCCATGAGAATGGGAAACCTGTTATAAACATAGATAGACCTGTTCAGGCTACAAGCAATAATGGTGTGCATGATACTGCTGACAACGATACAACCGAAGAAAGGGAGGTGGAAAGAATATTGGAAGAAAAAACAAACGAGGCCCAAAATTATCAGATTGAATATGAAAGCTTTGCTGATACTTCTACTAATGTTTTAATAGCATCATTGGCAGGCCTGGAACATAGTCCAGGCAGTCAGCGGCATGAGAATCTAGAGAATGGTACTGGGCAGATGCCAGGGGAGACATCAACATTTATTCCTAGAGTTAATGAAAATGGTAATAGCACTGTCAAAAGCCACAGAATTAAGAGTACGAAGTTCTCTGTCAGGTCACTACCAGATTCTCAGCGAAGCACTACCTCTGCAACCAATGATCAAGCAATGGAAGATGTGAAAGAAATTGATGTTCCAGAAAATGTACAGCGTGGTAGTCTAAAACTTGAGAATGATGTTCAAGATGACCGGTCAAGTGCAAGTGGGAACACTGGTAGAGCAAATAATGGTTCTAGGTGTAACATAAATGGAGCTTCTAATAACAAGGTTCGAGAATTGGAGCATAAAGTGGAGATTCTGGAGAGGGAGTTGAGGGAAGCTGCTGCCATTGAGATATCACTTTATTCTGTAGTTGCTGAGCATGGGAGCTCGGTCCACAAGGTCCATACTCCAGCTCGCCGCTTGTCCAGACTATACATTCATGCATATAGACGATGTTCTAGAGAAAGGATGGCAAACACTGCGAAGAGTATCATCTCTGGATTAGTTTTGGTTGCCAAGTCTTGTGGAAATGATGTTCCAAGGCATGTAAAATCCTTCTCTTTTTTATGATGAATGCTGTGTCATTCATAAATGATTATTAGGAAAGCAGATTCATGTTTTTCAGATTTATATACTTCTACTTTTTCTTGGAACACATGCCTTATGCATGTTAATTGGTACTTCACATGCATTTCACATATTCCATGGCCTACTGACATTGTTTTCTCAAGGCAGGTTGACTTTCTGGTTGTCAAATTCAGTGAGGCTGAGAGCAATTGTCATTCAAGAATTTGGGTCCCAAGACCTTCCCATGTTCACCAGCCCTAGACCTGCAGCAACTGGTGCTAGAAGTATACCCAAGAAAAAGCCTTCCCCATTACGATGGGAGCCCACTCCTCGTAGGAAAGAAAAGCTTTCTTTTAATGAAGAATTTGATGACTGGGAAGATCCATGTACGTTCACAGCTGCATTAGAAAGGATCGAGGCATGGATATTTTCAAGAACCATTGAGTCCATTTGGTGGCAGGTGAAAACTGTATTCTCCCCTCACACAGACTGTTTCCTAAGTTTCAGGCTGACAATTGTTTCTTCTTCTATTCTTCAGACTTTGACTCCACATATGCAATCCCTTAATGAAGGTAGCCCAAAGATGGCTTCAAAATCAACTAGATATTTAAGAAAACAATCAAGTTTGGGGGATCAACAACAAGCAAATATATCAATCGAAATTTGGAAGAATGCTTTTGCTGATGCCTGCGAAAGGCTTTGTCCTGTGAGGGCTGCAGGGCATGAGTGTGGCTGCCTACCTATGCTTGCTAGATTGGTAAGTGAAGGCATTAGTTTTTATCTTGGCTGTTTTTGGATTGATCTCTTCTTGGTGGATACAATCTAAACCTGTTTCCACTTAGGTATTCCTGTAGTTATTGTTATCTGATCATCCATCAAGCTTTGGGCTGCAACAACCTTGGCTTGTGCTAAGCCAGATCAAAATTATGTTGATCCAGTTTGGGACTCGAGTCATTTATACAATTTTAGGCTGACCTGGTCCATTTTTGTTTTTTCATATATCTAGGCTATATTTTCTTATGAATGCCATTAGAGACTCGCCCACATTCACCATATGCTGAAATTTAGGTTCGCCGTCCTAAGTTGCTTTGTGTGCATAACAATCTGTTTATGCAGTTCCCTTGATGCTTTGTTTCTCTTGTGAATTACTACTATCTTTCTGACTGATTACTTTAATATCTTGAATCATTTAAATTACATATTCCAGTTGAAGGGCCTGATATCACTGGAATATTCCCTTGAGCACAATGTCCATTAATTAATCTTAGACCATACAATGTAGACCAGGTGCATAGAGATGCAATTCTTGACATCTTATCCACTCTCAAGGATGTCAAGGGGTTATTTTCTCTGAATTGTATAAAAATGGATAAGTTCCCAGTGAGATTTTCTCAAATTTGATGTTGCAACACGTTTTGTTCTATCATTCCTGGGCATCTGGTATGGCTTTTTAAAAATTGGCATATGTTACAAAATGAACTTACTCTGCCGGATGTGTCAGTACTTGTGGTAATGTTCAAATAGTAACTACTAACCTTTTTAGTGGTCAATGCCTGGGCATGAGATTTCTGTTTCTTTTTTCCCAGGTAATGGAACAGTCTGTAGCAAGACTTGATGTAGCTATGTTTAACGCTATCCTACGCGAATCAGATGATGAAATTCCTACAGATCCTGTGTCTGATCCAATTAGCGATTCTAAGGTTCTTCCCATTCCATCAGGAAAATTAAGCTTTGGTGCCGGTGCTCAACTAAAAAATGCTGTAAGTCCATTTTTCCCTTCCAAACTTTGATGCCCACTGCATATGTCTGGTTGTCTATTTTGATAGAAGCAGATACCTGCAAACTGGAAGATTTTTATGCTCGACAATGACTAGTAAAATTTGGCTGAATATATTGCTTGACACCAAAGTTAAAAGGAGGAAGAATCATGTTATTTATTATGCTCAAGGGGAGATACTATGCCCTGTGACCTAATTTATCATTTCCAATTTGATCCCAGATTGGCAACTGGTCTAGATGGCTGACTGACCTGTTTGGCATGGATATGGATGATTCTTCTCAAGATGACAATGAACAAGAAGATGACAGGTTGGACATTGCTGAATCTTTGAAATCTTTCTACCTTTTGAACGCATTGAGTGATCTTTTAATGCTCCCGAAGGACATGCTCTTGGAAAGTTCCATCAGAAAGGAGGTTTGTCCATTGTATCTAAAGATACTTTTAGTGGATTCTTCCATTGATAGGATTATTTTATCAATGCTTTTTGCATGTGCTTTCTCACTTCTACATTACTTTTGATAGGTATGCCCTACATTCAGTACATCTACTATCAAGCGAATCCTGGACATCTTCTCACCGGATGAGTTTTGTCCAGATCCAATACCTGACATGGTGTTTGAGTCATTGGGTTCTGAGGTCAGTAGTGTCTGAGATATGTCTATTTCATCACTTACCTCTGACCATAAAGTTTGTGTAGCTTGCTTGTTAGCAACCCATAGTCCCAAACATTTCAGAGTATCACAGTATTATCCAGTCCATACCACCATAGTGGAAATTACTTTATGTGGTGACATTGACATGAGAAACTGCTTTTGAATCAAAGAAAGCATGCATGTTTACTTTCAGCCTACCTCGCCAGACAATTCTGATTTGCTACCAATGTTAGGACCCCTCTGAGATCATCGAGGAAGGAAACAAAAACTTTCCGTGTGAAGCATCTGCAATTAAATATTCTCCACCTTCTGTGCCTCTGGTTCAGCGTGTTATTGGAGATAGCCATGCTGCTTCTCTTTCGCGAAGTGGATCATCAGTTGCTCGCAAAGGCCACACAAGTGATGATGAGCTGGAGGAACTAGAATCACCTCTCACATCATTATCATGGACAAGTCCTCTAATCGGACCTCCAAATCAAAGGGGCCGAATGCAGTCAGGTACCAGCTGCTCCGGGAGGTATGGAGGGATGGCGACTAGCCACAGCCATGTTTCGTGTGTTTGTAAATTTTGTATTATCCTAAAAGTGAAATAAAGAATGTGGGTCATTTTCATAATATAGAACCTACATCATGTTTTTGTGTTTGGTATGGCATGTATATATAGCGCACTTGTATTCAACTTATCCTAAAATGATGGATGAGAAACCAAAATTTCTCTATTTCTGCTTCAGTTACCACTTACCAGTTTCCATATTTTCGAACTCTCTTATTTTCTTTGACTATTCTTTATTTCAGCAGAATGGCAAAAGAAAGAATTACAGCCTGACATGTTTCAAACCATGGTTCGCGGTTTCGGCCGAAACCGAAACGTTTCGGTTTCGGCCGGTCCCGAACCGAAACCGAATTTTTCGTTTCGATTAGGGTACTGTTCATAGTTACTGTTCATCTTCGCCGGAGCGCGGGCGGGAACGCGTGCTGACGAGCGCGCGGGAGCGGGAGCTCGCCGGGCTCCAGTCCGGGCCGGC